>CM059564.1:3035643-3601400 GCA_030386875.1 Morinoia aosen
GACGTGATTTTCACTGTATTCGACCTAGGAAACAAGATAAGACGCGATTTTCACCGCATTTGACCCAGGAATGGCCCAAAACGCGCATTTTAGCTCTGTCGACCGTGGAATCGGCTAAATATGCACTTTTCACCTCTGTCATTGGGCTAACAGCAAACGACGTGATTTTCACTGCATTCGACCTAGGAAGCAACCTAAACGCGATTTTCACCTCATTTGACCTAGGAATGGCCCAAACGCGCATCTTAGCTCTGTCAACCTTTGAATCGGCTAAATATGCAATTTTCACCTCTGTCGCCTGGGTAAACGGAAAAGAACGCGATTTTCACCGCATTCGACCTAGGAAACAACCAAAGTCGCGTATTTCACCGCATTCGACCGAGGAAAGGCATAAAACGCGCTTTTTAGCTCTGTCGATCGTGGAACCGGCTGAATATGCACTTTTCGCCTATGTCGATTGGGCCAACAGCAAACGACGTGATTTTCACTGTATTCGACCAAAGAAACAAGATAAGACCCGATTTTCACCCTATTCGACCGAGGAAAGGCATAAAACGCGCTTTTTAGCTCTGTCGACCGTGGAATCGGCTATATATGCACTTTTCACCTCTGTCGCCTGGGTAAACGGAAAAGAACGCGATTTTCGCCGCATTCGACCTAGGAATGGACCAAACACGTATTTTAGCTCTGTCGACCGTGGAATCGGCTCATGATGTACTTCTCACTTTGTCGCCTGTGCAAACAGCAATGGACGTGATTCTCACTGTATTCGACCTAGGAAACGACTTAAGACCCGATTTTCACCGCATTTGACCTAGGAATGGCCAGCAACGCGCATTTTAGCTCTGTCGACCGTGGAATCGTCTCAATATGCACTTTTCACCTCTTTTGCCTGGGCAAACAGCAAAGGACGTAATTTTCCCTGTATTCGACCTAGGAAACAACCTAACAAACGATTTTCACTGCATTCGACCGAGGAAAGGCATACAACGCGCTTTTTAGCTCTCTCGACCGTGGAATCGGCTAAATATGCACTTTTCACCTCTGTCGACTGGGCCAACAGCAAACGACGTTATTTTCACTGTATTCGACCTAGGAAACAAGCTAAGACGCGATTTTCACTGCATTCGACCGAGGAAAGGCATAAAACGCGCTTTTTAGCTCTGTCGATCGTGGAATCAGCTACATATGCACATTTCACCTCTGTCGCCTGGGCAAACAGCAGAGGACGTGATTTTAACTGTATTCGACCTAGGGAACTAGGTAAGACGCGATTATCACCGCATTTGACCGAGGAAAGGCATAAAACGCGCTGTTTACCTCTGTCGACCGTGGAATCGGCTATATATGCAGTTTTCACCTCTGTCGTCAGGGTAAACGGGAAAGAACGCGATTTTCACTGCATCCGACCTAGGACGCGATTTTCACCGCATTTGACCTAGGAATGTTCAAAACGCGCATTTTAGCTCTGTCGACCGTGGAATTGGCTAAATATGCACTTTTTACCTCTGTCGCGTGGGCAAACGGAAAAGAACGCGATTTTCACCGCATTAGACCTAGAAAACAACCACAGGTGCGATTTTCACCGCATTCGACCTAGGAATGGCCCAAAACGAGCATTTTAGTTCTGTCGACCGTGGAACCGGCTAAATATGCACATTTCACCTCTGTCGCCTGGGCAATTAGCAAATGACGTGATTTTCACTATATTCGACCTAGGAAACAAGATAAGAAGCGATTTTCTCCGCATTTGAACAAGGATTGGCACAAAAAAAAGCATTTTAGCTCTATTGACCATGGAATCAGCTCAATATGCACTTTTCACCTCTGTCGCCTGGGCAAACAGCAAACGACGTGATTTTCACTGTTTTCGACCTAGGAAACAAGATAAGGCGCGATTTTCACAGCATTCGACCGAGGAAAGGCAGAAAACGCGCTTTTTAGCTCTGTCGAGCGTGGAATCGGCTAAATATGCACTTTTCACCTCTGTCGCCTGGGCAAACAGTAAGCGACGTGATTTTCACTGTATTCGAACTAGGAAACAAGATAGGACGCGGATTTCACCGCATTTGACCGAGGAAAGGCAAATAACGCGCTTTTAGCTCTGTCGACCGTGGAATCGGCTAAATATGCACTTTTCACCTGTGTCGCATGGTGAAACGGAAAAGAACGCGATTTTCACTGCATTTGACCTAGGAAACAACCATAGGCGCGATTTTCACAGCATTCGACCTAGGAATGGCCCAAAACGCGTATTTTAGCTCTGTCGACCGTGGAATCGGCCAAAAATGCACTTTTCACTTTTGTCGACTGGGAAAACGGAAAAGAACGCGCTTTCCACTGCATTTGAACTAGGAAACAACCTAAGACACGATTTTCACCGCATTTGACATAGGAATTTCCCAAAACGCGTATTTCAGCTCTGTCGACAGTGGAGTCGGCTAAACATGTACATTTCACCTCTGTCGCCAGGGTAAACGGAAAAGAACGCGATTTTCACTGCATTCGACCTAGGACGCGATTTTCACCGCATTTGACCTAGGAATGTTCAAAACGCGCATTTAAGTTCTGTCGACCGTGGAATCGGCTATATATGCACATTTCACCTCTTTAGAATAGGCAAACAGCAAAGGACGTGATTTTCACTGTATTCGAACTAAGAAACAAGATAAGACGCAGTTTTCACCGCATTTGACCGAGGAAAGGCATAAAACGCGCTTTTCAGCTCTGTCGACCGTGGAATCGGCTTAATATGCACATTTAACCTCCGTCGCATGGGTAAACGAAAAATAACTGGATTTTCACTGTTTTCGACCTAGGAAACAAGATATGAAGTGTTTTTCACCGCATTTGACCAAGGATTGGCCCAAAATGCGCATTTTAGCTCTGTCGACCGTGGAATCGCATCAATATGCATTTTTCACCTCTGTCGCCTTGGCAAACAGTAAACGACATGATTTTCAATGTTTTCGACCTAGGAAACAAAATAAGATGCGATTTTCACCGCATTTGACCTAGGAAAAGCATAAAACGCGCTTTTTAGATCTGTCGACCGTGGAATCGGCTAAATATGCACTTTTCACCTCCGTCGACTGGGCAAACGGAAAAGAACGCGATTTTCACCGCATTCGACCTAGGAATGGCCCAAAACGCGCATTGTAGCTCTGTCAGCCGTGGAATCAACTAAATATGCACTTTTCACCTCTGTCGCCTGGGTAAACGAAAAAGAACGCGATTTTCACCTCTTTCGACCTAGAAAACAACCTAGGACGCGATTTTCACCGCATTTGACCTAGGAATGGCCCAAAACGCGCATTTTAGCTCTGTCGACCGTGGAATCGGCTCAATATGAACTTTTCACCTCTGTCGCCTTGGCAAACAGTAAATGGCGTGATTTTCACTGAATTCGACCAAGAAAACAAGATATGACGCGATTTTCACCGCATTCGACCTAAGAAACAAACTAGGACGGCATTTTCGCCACATTCGACCTAAGAATGGCCCAAACACGTATTTTAGCTCTGTCGACCGTGGAATCGGCTCATGATGCACTTTTCACCTTTGTCGCCTGTGCAAAACGCAAAGGACTTGAATTTTCACCGCATTAGACCAAGGAAACAACCAAAGACGCGATTTTCACCGCATTCGACTTAGGAATCGCCCATTACGCGCATTTTAGCTCTGTCGACCGTGGAACAGGCTCAATTTGCACTTTTCACCTCTGTCGCCCGAAAAAGCGGAAAAAAACGCGATTTTCACTGCATTTGACCTAGGAAACAACCAAAGGCGCAATTTTCACAGCATTCGACCTAGGAATGGCCCAAAACGCGCATTTTAGCTCTGTCGACCGTGGAATCGGCTAAATATGCACTTTTCACCTTTGTGGGCTGGGAAAACGGAAAAGAACGCGATTTTCACTGCATTTGACCTAGGAAACAACCTTAGACGCGATTTTCACCGCATATGACTGAGGAAAGGCATAAAACGCGCTTTTCAGCTCTGTCGACCGTGGAATCGGCTTAATATGCACATTTAACCTCTGTCGCTTGGGCAAACAGCAAAGGACGTGATTTTCACTGTATTCGACCTAGGAAACAAGATAAGACGCGATTTTCACCGCATTTAACCAAGGAATGGCCCAAAACGCGCATTTCAGCTCGGTCGACCGTGGAACCGGCTAAATACGCACTTTTCACCTCTGTCGCTTGGGCAAACAGCAAAGGACGTGATTTTCACTGTATTCGACCTAGGAAACAACCTATGACGCAATTTTCCCCGCATTTGACCTAGGAATGGCCCAAAACGCGCATTTTAGCTCTGTAAACCGTGAAATCGGCTCAATATGCTTTTTTTACCTCTGCCGCCTGGGCAAACAGCAAACGACGTGATTTTCACTGCATTCGACCTAGGAAGCAACCCAAACGCGATTTCCACCGCATTTGACCTAGGAATGGCCCAAAACGCGCATTTTGGCTCTGTCGATCGTGAAATCGGCTAAATATCCAATTTTCTTCTCTGTCGCCTGGGTAAACGGAAAAAAACGCGATTTTCACCGCATTCGACCTAGGAAACAACCCAAGACGCGATTTCCACCGCATTCGCCCGAGAAAAGGCATGAAACGCGCTTTTCAGCTCTGTCGACCGTGGAATCGGCTAAATATGCACTTTTCACAATTGTCGCCTGGGCAAACAGTAAACGACGTGATTTTCACTGTATTCGACCTAGGAAGCAACCTAAACGCGATTTTCACCTCATTTGACCTAGGAATGGCCCAAAACGCGCATTTCAGCTCTGTCAACCGTGGAATCGCCTAAATCTGCAATTTTCTCCTCTGTCGCCTGGGTAAATGGAAAAGAACGCGATTTTCACCGTATTAGACCTAGGAAACAACCAGAGACGCGATTTTCACCGCATTCGACCTAGGATTCGCCCATAACGCGCATTTTAGTTCTGTCGACCGTGGAATCGGCTCAATATGCACGTTTCACCTTTGCCGCCTGGGCAAACAGCAAACGACGTGCTTTTCACTGCATTCGACCAAGGAAGCAACCTAAACGCGATTTCCACCGCATTTGACCTAGGAATGGCCCAAAACGCGCATTTTAGCTCTGTCGATCGTGAAATCGGCTAAATATTCAATTTTCTCCTCTGTCGCCGGGGTAAATGGAAAAGAACGCGATTTTCACCGCATTCGACCTAGGAAACAACCAAAGACGCGATTTTCACCGCATTCGACCGAGGGAAGGCATAAAACGCGCTTTTTAGCTCTGTCGACCGTGGAATCGGCTAAATATGCACGTTTCACCTCTGTCGCCTGGCAAACAGTAAACGACGTGATTTTCACTGTATTCGACCTAGGAAACAACCTAAGACACGATTTTCACCGCATTTAACCTTGGAATTTCCCAAAACGCGCATTTCAGCTCTGTCGACCGTGGAATCGGCTAAATATGCACTTTTCACCTCTTTCACCTGGGTAAACGGAAAAGAACGTGATTTTCACCGAATTAGACCTAGGAAACAACCAAAGACGCGATTTTAACCTCATTCGACCTAGCAATCGCCCATAACGCGCATTTTAGTTCTGTCGACCGTGGAATCGGCTCAATGTGCACTTTTCACCTGTGCCGCCTGGGCAAACAGCAAACGACGTGATTTTCACTGCATTCGACCTAGGAAGCAACCTAAACGCGATTTCCACCGCATTTGACCTAGGAATGGCCCAAACGCGCATTTTAGCTCCGTCGATCGTGAAATCGGCTAAATATCCAATTTTCTTCTCTGTCGCCTGGGTAAAGGAAAAAGAACGCGACTTTCACCGCATTCGACCTAGGAAACAACCAAAGACGCGAGTTTCAACGCATTCGACTGAGTTAAGGCATAAAACTCGCTTTTTAGCTCTGTCGAATGTGTAACCGACTAAATATGCACTTTTCACCTCTGTCGACTGGGCCAACAGCAAACAATGTGATTTTCACTGTATTCGACCTAAGAAACAAGATAAGACGCGATTTTCACCGCATTCGACCGAGGAAAGGCATAAAACCCGCTTTTTAGCTCTGTCGACCGTGGAATCGGCTATATATGCACTTTTCAACTCTGTCGCTTGGGTAAACGGAAAAGAACGCAATTTTCACCGCATTCGACCTAGGTAACAACCTAGGACGCGATTTTCACCGCATTTGACCTAGGAATGGCCCAAAACGCGCATTTTAGCTATGTCGACCCTGGAATAGTCTAAATATGCTCATTTCACCTCTCTCGCCTGGGCAAACAGCAAAGGACGTGATTTTCACTGTATTCGACCTAGGAAACAAGATAAGACGCGATTTTCACCGCATTTGACCAAGGAATGGCCCAAAACGCGCATTTCATCTCTGTCGACCGCGGAATAGGCTAAATATGCACTTTTCACCTCTGTCGCTTGGGCCAACAGCAAACGATGTGATTTTCCCTGTATTCGACCTAAGAAACAAGATAAGACGCGATTTTCACCGCATTCGACCGAGGAAAGGCATAAAACCCGCTTTTTAGCTCTGTCGACCGTGGAATCGGCTAAATATGCACTTTTCACCTCTGTCGACTGGGCATACGGACAAAAAAACGCGATTTTCACCGCATTCGACCTGGGAAACAACCTAAGACGCGATTTTTGCCGCATTCGACCGAGAAAAAGCATAAAACGAGCTTATCAGATCTGTCGACTCTGGAATCGGCTAAGTATGCACTTTTCACCTCTGTCGACTGGGAAAACGGAAAAGAACGCGATTTTCTCCTATTAGACCTACTAAACAACCAAAGACGCGAATTTCACCGCATTCGGCCTAGGAATGGCCCAAAACGCGCATTTTAGCTCTGTCGACCGTGGAATTGGCTCAATATGCACTTTTCACCTCTGTCGCCTGGGCAAACAGCAAAGGGCGTGATTTTCACTGTATTCGACCTAGATAACAAGATAAGACGCGATTTTCACCGCATTTGACCAAGGAATGGCCCACAACGCGCATTTTAGCTCTGTCGACCGTGGAATCGGCTAAATATGCACTTTTCACCTCTGTCGCCTGGGTAAACGGAAAATAACGGGATTTTCACTGTATTCGATCTAGGAAGCAACCTAAACGCGGTTTTCACCTCATTTGACCTAGGAATGGCCCAAAACGCGCATTTCAGCTCTGTCAATCGTGGAATCGGCAAAATATGCAATTTTCTCCTCTTTCGCCTGGGCAAACAGCAAAGGACGTGATTTCCACTGTATTCGACCTAGGAAACAACCATAGACGCGATTTTCACAGCATTCGACCTTCGAATTGCCCAAAGCGCGCATTTCAGCTCTGTCGACAGTGGAATCGGCTAAATATGCACTTTTCACCTCTGTCGCCTGGGTAAACGGAAAATAACGTGATTTTCACTGTATTCGATCTAGGAAGCAACCTAAACGCGGTTTTCACCTCATTTGACCTAGGAATGGCCCAAAACGCGCATTTCAGCTCTGTCAATCGTGGAATCGGCTAAATATTCACATTTCACCACTGTCGCCTGGGTAAACAGCAAACGACGTGATTTCCAATGTATTCAACCTAGGAAACAAAATAAGACGCGATTTTCACATCATTCGACCGAGGAAAGGCATAAAACGCGATTTTTCGCTCTGTCGACCGTGTAATCGTCTAAATATTCACTTTTCACCTCTGTCGCTTGGGCAAACAGCAAAGGACGTGATTTTTTCACTGTATTCGACCAAGGAAACAACCATAGACGCGATTTTCACAGCATTCGACCTTCGAATTGCCCAAAGCGCGCATTTCAGCTCTGTCGACAGTGGAATCGGCTAAATATGCACTTTTTACCTCTGTCGCGTGGGCAAACGGAAAAGAACGCAATTTTCCCCTCATTAGACCTAGGAAACAAGATAAGACGCTATTTTCACAAAATTTGCTCAAGGAATGGCCCAAAACGCGCATTTTAGCTATGTCGACCGTGGAATCGGCTCAATATGCACTCTTCACCATTTTTCTCCTCTGTTGCCTGGGCAAACGGAAAAGAACGCGATTTTCACCGCATTCGACCTAGGAAGCAATTTAGGACGCGATTTTCACCGCATTTGACCGAGGAAAGGCATAAAACGCGCTTTTCAGCTCTGTCGACCGTGGAATCGGCTTAATATGCACATTTCACCTCTGTCGCCTGGGCAAATAGCAAAGGACGTGATTTCCACTGTATTCGACCTAGGAAA
The DNA here is from genome assembly GCA_030386875.1 of Morinoia aosen. Lineage (NCBI taxonomy): Eukaryota > Metazoa > Arthropoda > Malacostraca > Amphipoda > Talitridae > Morinoia > Morinoia aosen. The sequence goes on from CM059564.1 coordinate 3,043,878, forward strand.
CAAGATAAGACGCGATTCTCACAGCATTCGACCGAAGCAGGCATAAAACGCGCTTTCTAGCTCTGTCGACCGTGGAATCGGCTAAATATGAACTTTTCACCTCTGTCGCCTGGGTAAACGGAAAAGAACGCGATTTTCACCTCTTTCGACCTAGGAAACAACCTAGGACGCGACTTTCGCCGCATTTGACCTAGGAATGGCCCAAAAACGCGCATTTTAGCTCTGTCGACCGTGGAATCGGCTCAATATGCACTTTTCACCTCTGTCGCCTTGGCAAACAATAAATGACGTGATTTTCACTGAATTCGACCAAGAAAACAAGATAAGACGCGATTTTCACCGCATTCGACCTAAGAAACAAACTAGGACGCGATTTTCGCCGCATTCGACCTAAGAATGGCCCAAACACGTATTTTAGCTCTGTCGACCGTGGAATCGGCTAATGATGCACTTTTCACCTCTGTCGCCTGTGCAATCAGCATAGGACGTGAATTTCACCGCATTAGACCTAGGAATCAACTAAAGACGCGATTTTCACCGCATTCGACTTAGGAATGGCCCAAAACGCGCATTTTAGCTCTGTCGACCGTGGAATCGGCTAAATATGCACTTTTCATCTCTGTCGCGTGGACAAACGGAGAAGAACGCGACTTTCACCGCATTAGACCTAGGAAACAAGATAAGACGCGATTTTCACCGCATTTGACCGAGGAAAGGCATAAAACACGCTTTTTAGCTCTGTCGACCGTGGAATCGGCTGAATATGCACTCTTCACCTCTGTCGCCTGAGCGAACGGAAAAGAACGCGCTTTTCACCGCCTTCGACCTAGGAAACATCCTAGGACGCGATTATCACCGCATTCGACCTAAGAATTGTCCAAACACGAATTTTAGCTCTGTCGACCGTGGAATCGGCTCATGATGCACTTTTCACCTATGTCGCCTGGGTAAACGGAAAAGAGCGCGATTTTCACCGCATTCAACCTAGGAAACAACCTAGGACGCGATTTTCACCGCATTCGACCTAGGAACCAACCAAAGACGCGATTTTCACCGCATTCGACCTTGGAATGGCCCAAAACGCGCATTTTAGCTCTGTCGACCGTGGAATCGGCTCAATATGCACTTTTCACCTCTGTCGCCTGGGCAAACAGTAAACGACGTGATTTTCACTGTATTCGACCTAGGAAACAAGATAAGACGCGATTTTCACCGCATTTGACCGAGGAAAGGCATAAAACGCGCTTCTCAGCTCTGTCGACCGTGGAATCGGCTAAATAAGCACTTTTCAACTCTGTCGTCTGGGTAAACGGAAAAGAACGCGATTTTCACCGCATTTGACCTAGGAATGGCCAAAAACGCGCATTTGAGCTCATTCGACCGTGTAATCGGCTAAATATGCACATATCACCTCTTTCGCCTGGGCAAACAGCAAAGGACGTGATTTTCACAGTATTTGACCTAGGAAACAATCTAACACGCGATTTTCACCGCATTCGACCGAGGAAAGGTACAAAACGCGCTTTTTAGCTCTGTCGACCGTGGAATCGGCTAAATATGCACTTTTCACCTCTGTCGCCTGGGTGAACGGCAAAGAACGTGATTTTCACCGCATTCCACCTAGGAAACAACATAGGACGCGATTCTCACCGCATTCGACCTGTCACGAGATGGCTGTCTGCCTCGTCTCTCATTAATTTACACTAATGAGAAGACCGAATGCTCGCTTGAGGGGTTGGCATACCTCAATAAAATGCACAGGAAACACAAGGAAAATTTATGGGCAAGCCCAAAACAAATCAACACTACTACAAAATGTGTATACTAAAATTGGGCAGTACTCACCGATGTACGTTGAACTCGACTTACTCAATGCGCGTTTTTCAGAGCGCATCAGTTATGATGAGGGGCTGCTTGCTACTAAATTGGGGGGGGACTTTATACACGTGAAAATTCACTTAATTTATAATTTACGGCAATACATCATACAGAACATCGATAAACGCACGCAATGTATGGCATTAGAACTGGTGTAAATTGAGTAATGGTGTTCTAGAGATTTCATGTGTTAAACAGCTTACATAACAGAATGACAATAAATGCTACCGCTGGCCAGCATATCCCCGTACGTTAATCACACAGGTCCTGATACATGAGCCCTACAACATGTTCATATTCTAACAGTGCTGGAGGTGGTGTCACTTCAAACATACATTCATTAAACAACACAGCTTCAGTTCCAACTTTTGCCTTATGCACAGCTCAAAATGTCTATTGCTGATATCACACTGCTCGTCCCGCTTCGTTATCTTGACCCATGATCTCCCTTTCTTCCAAGCCGATGACAAAAACCTCCCCGCCTGCACGATGAAAATTAAATACTCATTACTTCTAGTCGTGCTAATGAAGTTCCCTTAAATATTCCAATCTTCACTTCAACAAAAGGCCACACACTTTTATCATATCTATTTCAAAATATCTTCTCCAGAGGTAATTACATCACTCTTACCCTCCCCACTTAATGTGGCATCTTCAGAATGATTTCCCCGCTTTAGCCAGGTCTGCAATTTACCCTCTGTGGAAAAACGGAGACTATTTTATTAAGCGAAATTTTTGATAAGTTTAACTCCCTGTGTTGATATCTATGTCACATATTTTCAGGGTAATTTTCAACACCTCCTATTTTTAACACGTACTATATCCGACGATCGCCGACGCAAGACTAAATTTTTCTCATCAGCTCTACCCACTTGTTCGCGAGAAAGCGGTGTTCTAGTTCACGCATGGCCAATCACACACTTAGAAGCTTCTACGTCATGTTCGAATGCCCTTCTTGTTTCGCAGCTAAAGCCTCATTCGTGTTCCTTAGCTTCAACTACTTTCCCACCATATTGATGTCGTGGTATTGGCCTAGAGCCTTCTGACGTAACTTAGCAGCCTCCTCCCTCTCGAGGGTTTGCAGGACCGCCGATCTCAACGTTAGCCCTCCGACTATTTCTGAGAGTTTCCTTTTCACGCTCAAGTGCTTGCCATAAATCTGTCGAGCACTGTGTATGGAGTTTGAGATTGTGCCATTAACCCACACAGCATGCGGTACCCGCCGAGGGCCAGCAGACTGCTTGTATAGCCAAAAATCTTGAGAACATAATATACACAGCTATCGCCTGGACCAAGGCGTCAGCACTTTCGAACGTCTTAGTGCTCAACCGTTGAGATTGTTATTTCTCCCCTCTCGATAGAGTTACACACTCCCTGCCTGAAACAACACACCCTTTCTGAAACAACACATCCTTTATGGGCTCACCACACACACCCGTCCAGACATTCTGGCTTGTAACACACACAAATGTTGAAGAGACTACACCTCCGCACCGCTGGAATTTTAATCAACAAAATAAAATTTTATAACACATAATTATAATTTCCCTAAATTCTAAAAAACGCAGAATGAAATCATAATTACCATTTTCCTAAATTCTCATGTTTTAATTCGTTAAATCATTCGCTAAATTGATTATTCTCGACATGACCCCAAAACACAAGAGCACCAATCAGTTAGCACAATATTAGTTAAATTTCCAAAATTAAATCTTTCCCAACATCCCCGCTCCTTTACATAAAAAAAAATTGACTCGACAATTTTTTTTTTTTTGTATTAGCGTTATGTTATTCATTTGAACAATTTGAACTGAATTATTAGCCAATTTAAGACACAAATGGTACACATCTACTTAAGCCAATTATGTTCTAAATTAATTCCGCAGAAACATGGTACATTACATTTAACAATCTTATTTATTACAATACAATCAGCCACAGCGTAATGTATTGTGTCATTTTCATCTAACCGATGCGTCTGGTTTTCCCGCCGAACTGAAGTGCGTACTAAATACTTGAGTACTAAATCCTAATAACATTCACAAAATTTAGTGTACACATTTCCTACATTCTCAAATATCCTCAAGTGTCGATGTTTTTGTCTTCCAGATCTCTCTAGCCGTTTGCATCTTTTGTTCTATCATTCCTTGACGCTGCTTTTGACGATTCGCTGTTCACTCCTTGGGTATCGTTGCCGGAGTTTGCTGTCCTTCCATTTTCTCTTCTGGCATTCCAATGCCATCACACACGCGTTGAAGATAGGTACTCATTTTCAGAAGGAAGGATTATGATCCCAATATCCAGCCTCATATAAAATTTCTATACACCACATTACTTGCACGATTTCATTCGGTAACACGGATCATAATCACGATTCAAGTTACCACTAAATCATGTTAAGTACAATCTTTCACATACATTTTAGGACGTATATTCGAACTCAAATTTTAATCGTCAGACTACTCGTGAATGCCGCTTCGTTGATCAGACGAATTGGCGAATCAGGAACTTATGTTGGTCTGTCGAAGAATACGAGTTGAAGCGTCGATAACTTTTTTTTATTCGATTAAGTCTCCCCTCGCGATGGGGTTCCAATCCCACGAAGTAATGCTGAAGTATTCCGAGGCATAATCCTGCGTAGTGCACACTGGTATCCTGTGGAATCCCCCTCAGTATCCCTTGACGTCACGTGGAATCTGGTAGACACTAGATGATGTTTTATTTTATTCGAGTGAACACTCTTATTTATGCGAGAATTCCGTGGGTTAATATTCTCTGAAGACCGTCCGCTTCATTCAAAGCCTATCCGCCGAAATCTCTTTTACATTTTCATTTCACGTATAAATAGAGATGCCTCAATGCGGCTTCAATATTCCAAGTGATTATTTGCCTAGTTAAAATTTCACAGGACACTTGCATGCGAGTTTCAGGAATGCCTTTCTAAGCGTTCATGTCACAATACAAGTTCCAAATAACTTAAGTTCGTCTCAACACTAAATAATATAAAAGCCTTGTTATTGCTTCATTTGGGTACCCATTATACAAAAGCATTTGTTGAACACTATTACATAACGGCGCCCTAGAACATCCTCTGCTTTATTTTCGTATTCTCTTCCTTTCTTCCTGGTGCTGATTTTGTCGCTCTGTGGTGCTACACACTTCGAAGTCTGGGCACCAATTACTTGAGATGCCCTTTCCTGGTTCAGCTTGTTAGTGACCAATGTCCACAGCCACAGCGCGACCACGCGTGGCTCTGAGGCAATTACTTGTGCCTTCCACATTCTTCTGAGCATCCTGCAAATTTCCGCCTATACATTCGTCTTTGTTGCCTCTCACTGCAGCGCTTGAATTGGTGCAATTCTTTTAAATACTTCAATATAAGTGCGCTTTATCCCCTATTTTGTACAGTTCCTATCTGTTCGTTGGTCTTGTAAATAATTACTTGTATTCCACGTGATTCTTCCTTAATTGCTGCTTACACGAGACGCATTCGTGTTATGTAATTGTTCTGACCTGTTTTGGGCTGAAGTACATACTACGCTAATCTACCAAGAAATTAATTCCTTAAGTCTGAAAAGAAATGTACTACACTCTACAGAGTAAGATCAGAATAATTCCTTCCGGAATACCGTGTTTACGATATTCTTTCAGGGCAAGAGAAAGACACAAAGTCAGAAAATTCAACACTACAGCACGCAAGAATTCGCAAATTTTAATCCGACACTAAACATATTTTCCCCGTTATGAAATGAACGGTCTAAAGGTATAGATAAAATCATCTAGCCTGAGATAGCCTCAGCCTAAGAACTTCTGATGAAACTTAATTCATTCGATAGAGCTCTTTCGTATGAAGCGCGTACGCTTCACGAGAAGCTGGCGAGAATATAAGCATCCTACAAAGGAAGCAAAGTACTCCTCTTGAGAAACACACGAAGTTAACCTAATAAACGCTCAATTTCCCTTTACTTAGCAAAAGAGGAAATGAGAATTAAGCCCAGTGTAAGATTAGATCACTCAACAAGGTTTTCGTCCAGACGAAATTTCTCGTGAGCAAAGACAGTTGGAGTTACATAACCTATAGCATATTCCTATTGAACGAAGCATCACACTCTAGTGAGTGAGATTAGATTTAATTACAGCTAGAGTAACACAATTCTACTAAAGAACACATTTGGATTAAAGCAATACACCGCTAAAAACTCACTTCTACGCAAGAGTTTTCTTAAAATTAAACACACAAGAACACATCCCGCAAAGGCAAGTTAATGCATGATTTCAGTCCTCCGCAGTTCGTTTCTAGTTGGCGGTTCACCTACACCGAGAACGTAAGTTGTATTTTCGCTGAGTCACCGACGTAGCCCGTTCAGTCGCAGCGTTTTCTGGCATATCTTCGTCCTCGCTGTCGATAGCTTCACATCCGGCACTTGGCGGCGCCGCGGCATTCTGGTTGCAGGGGTAAGCTTCACCCCTCAAGTGGGCAATTTTTAATCTATCGAGGTGAACTCTTCTCTCGTAGTTACTATAGAGCGCCTTTATTGTGGCATTCGTCTCTGTTTTTACTGTAATCCGGTAAGGCCCGACCCAATCGGTAGGCCATGTATTTGCAACTTCCGCCTTTCCCGTTGGATTATGCAGCAAGACGATATCGCCCACTTGGACCTGACTGTTTTTCACTCCGCGCTCCTTTAACTGCACCGATTTATCGTGTGAGGCTTTAGATTTCACCTTCACCATGTTGAACGCATTGTGGAGTCGTAAGCTTACCTCGGCACTGGAATTCTCACCTAGAGAGTAATCCATGCGAGGGGTTTTTAACCAGTCAACCACAGGAATTTCAGCGTCCCTACCAAAAAATAAATAATACGGAATTTCTTCAATGACGCTCTGGTAGCTGGTGTTCAGTGCCAGGCATGTCCAAGGAAGTGCATCAGGCCACGAAGATTGATCGTTGGAGGCAAGGTGTGATAAAACAGTCTTGATATTCTGATTTTGACGTTCGGTCATTCCGTTTGATTGGGGATGATATGCTGAAGTGTTGTAGTATTTTATTTTCAATTTTTCACACACATTTCTGAACAAAGCTGACGTGAACTCGGTACCCCTGTCTGAGATGAGAGTCTTGGCAGTGCCGTACGTAGTAACGAACTTAGTCAACGCTTTCGTTACTTCCTCAGTGGTCTTGCTTCTGAGCGGAAACGCTGCAACATATCTGCTAAAGTGATCGACCACCGTCAGGATGTATTTGTGGCCCTCATTCGACACTGGCATTTCGATTAAATCAACGCCTATTCTGTCCAGAGGCTTGTCAATTTCAGGGAATGAACCCATGCTAACACAAATGCGATTGTTGATTTTACGTTTTTGACATTGCATGCACGAATCGACGTACTTGTTAACGTCACGCGCCATGTTAATCCAGTACCCGAATTCCATGAGCTTTTTCCACGTTTTAGCACGACCTTGGTGTGCACCAATTGTGCTATCATGCGCTAACGTTATTGCTGCTTCTCTCAGAGCGTCTGGCACCACGATTAGGTGCCTTGTTCTGTTAGGCTTTCGTTGCGTCTTCCTGAAATGCAAGATGCCTCCGTCAGTGAAGATTTCGGATTTCAGAGCGAGACTTGGAGCGTCCCCTGATTTGTCACCTTCAAGATACCTCAGAACTGGCCCCCAAACAGGATCCTTCAATTGTTCTGCTCTCACATTTTCTTTCTGCAACTTACTTTCCGCCTCTTGTACATTGGGAGTTTCATCTAACATCGTCGTGACGAACACTGTTTTAGGTGCTTCGTCGTCTGGATTTTCTTCTTCGTTGTCGTTCGCAATATTTCTCGACAATGCGTCGGGCACCACGTTCTGAGTTCCTGGCCGATAAATCACCTCAAAATCATATTGAGAGAGTGTTAGGGCCCATCTCATAATTCTGTTGTTTTTGGTATTTTTACCTTTGAACAAATATTTGAGAGCTGTGTGGTCAGTAATTACAACAAATTTATTGCCGTACAGGTAAGGTGAAAAGTGATTCACAGCCGCTACTACTGCTAATCCTTCACGTTCAGTGATTGAATACCGTTTTTCAGCATCATTGAATCTTTTGCTGAAGTATCCAATCGGTTGTTCCTTTCCGTTACATTTTTGCGCAAGGACCGCGCCAGAGCCCTCATTTGAGGCATCACAGCTCAAGTAATACGTCTCATTTAGAGAAGGTTTCTTCAGAACTGGAGCTTCTATCATGAGCTGCTTAAGTTTACAGAAGGCTTGCTCGTGTACTTCCTCCCACTTGAATCTTGCCCCCTTTTTAGTCAGCGCATTAAGAGGTGCAGCTGTTGTAGCGAAATGCGGAATGAATCGCCGGTAGAAGTTGAGCGCTGCTACAAACGAGCGGACTTTGCGTGCGGTCGTCGGTCTAGGGTAATTTTGCATGGCCTCAACATTTTTGGGGTCCGGAATGAGTCCCTCACGACTGATGCAACATCCTAGGTACTTCACTTGTTTTTGCGCAAACTTGCACTTGTCCAAGCCTATTTTGACTCCGGCACATTGAAATTCGTACAACACTTCCCTCAAATTTTCTAGGTGCTTCTCAAAAGTCATAGAGCTAACGCACACATCGTCCAAATAAATAGCGGCGAATTTTCCAAGCTGCCTTTTCAGAACATGACAAATCACTCTCTGGTACACTGATGTTGAGCACTTGAGTCCCATAGGCAGCCGAGCGTACTCGAAGTTGCCTTGTCGAGTCTGAAATGCCGTGTACTGCTTACTTTCTTCATCTAGCTCAATTTGATGGAAGGCTGATTTTGCATCGACAATGGAATAGTACTCTTTCCCAGCAACTTCTTCCAGGGTTCCTATGATGTTGGGAATCGGGTAATGTTCGTTCACCACTCGCATGTTCACAGCTCGCAGATCAAGGCAAATTCTGTGGCCTCCTCCAGGTTTCCTTACGAGTACGAGCGGATTTTTCCAAGCACTTGTGCTCTCTTGCACAACTCCACTTTCAATCATCTCCGAGACCTTCTTATCAATAATTTCTTGGCTGGTGTATGGAATACGCCATCCTTTCGTTTGAATTGGCCTGTAATCACTCAGCAAAATTTTGTATTTCACACCCTTGACGTGGCCAATATCCATCTCGTCTGCACTAATTGTCTTGTGATATTCCTTCAGCAGGTTCCTAACTTGTTCTTGTTTTTCAGCATCCAAGTGACTGAGGTCAAGCTCATTAATTTGCTGAAAGCGCTTCTCTCTGCGGAGATTTTCTGCTTCACTGGTTTCATCTTTATTCTCTTCTGTAGTCGCACTTTCATTCGAGATTTCGTGGCATGTTGCAACTATTGCTCCTTCAGTTAGAGCAATTTCCTCGGCAAAAGGGTTAAGCACAGGCATCAAAACATACCCATTTTGTACCCTCGCAGCGGTGGCTCCGACGTACGGCGCCCACTTAATTCTAGGCTCTAAAATTACTTCCTTTCCATCAAACTTGCCATCTGCTCGACACTTTACCATGGTTTGTGCGCGAGGCTTCACTGTAATGTCCTCAGCGAGGGTTACAGATGTTTCTTCCCTCGTCACACACAGAATTTTCGGAGAAGCGTGTCCTGGTGCTGAAAACATGTTCACGTAAGTGCCAAAGAATGATGCCCTACATTTTCCGAAGTCTAGCTTTGCGTTGACTTTGTTCATTACTTCCACTCCTATTAGCAGGTCTCCTGGGAATGCATTTTCCCGCACAACAAAGCATCTCTGTACAATTTTCTGACCGTTAACTTTGATTGGCACATTAATCTTTCCCAGCACTGGTACGGGTTCCTCTCCAATTGTCTTTAATGCAGTGGATGTTCCTTTTACACTAGCATTTTTAATCCCCGCAACCACACGCTCTTTTACCAAGCATATATTTGCTCCGGTGTCAAGAAGTGCGGTAACAGGTGCACCATTCACTTGGAGTATAACGCTGGGATTTATTATCGGAGCTAACGGTCTCCTATCCCGTTTTTTGGCTGTCCTGCAAAATGTTGCACTCTGCAATCAGCTCTTAGGTGCCCAAATTTACCACAGTTGACGCACGGCGGTGGCACTGCTCTATACTGTGCTAAATCCACTGCAGGTGCAGGTGGTGCTTCCGGATGCGGCTGTGGCTTTCTTGCGTAGTATATTTGGTGCTGCTGACTCCTAAGTCTGCCCTTTTCGCTCCAGTGGGGTGCTTCATAATTTCCTCTTCGATGATAAGGAGAGTGGCGTGTCTGTCTGTTCCTTTCTCTCCAGGGTGGCACTTCCTGGCGGTACCCTCTAGGCCGTTGTGGTGAATGCCGCATCGTATGGCCGACACGTGCAGTCTCATGCTGTGGCCTCCTCTCGCTTCGCTGCGCTCTTTCTCTCTCCGGTTCCCTCTTCTCTGTCGTTTCCCTTGGCACTGGTCCTATCCGTCGATTTTCCACCTCGATCGCCATGTCTCTCAGTTCTTGTACTGTCGTAGGTCGCGCATCACTTCGAAATGGTCTTGTGATGTTCTCCCTTAATCCGAGCCACATCAAATCTACAAGGATTCGTTCCGGATGTTCCAGATAATTCTCGTTGTACAGCCTTTCCAGGCGCGTCAGGTATTCTGACACTCCTTCCCGGCTTGTTTGCTTCTTGGTCACTATTTCAAACAGCGCTTGAGTTGGATGTTCGACCTGGTCGTCGTAAGAGCGCAACCAGTTTTCTGCATCTCGTAGGTTCGTTAGTGTATCAATTATTAGATTGCACTCCTTTGCCTCTTGTTGACCTAGGCATAGGAAGAAGGCTTTCACCTGCTCACTGTTATTCAGATTACCCGTCAAAAACTTCAATCTTGCCATATGTTCCCCCACATTGTCGCCTCTCCTAAACTTGGCCCCAATGGCACCCACGCAACTCGTTACCACAGGCATGTTAACGGCTTCCTCTTCGGGCTGTGGTGGCATTGCTGGCGCATTTCTGCGGTCGTTGTTTCTCCTCCCGCGCGCAGGCATAGTGTCGATCTTCTCCAATTCACCTTCTCCAAAACTCAAAAATTTGCGATCACTCAAATAATTTTAAACTTACTCACTGTGAAATCTCACTGACACTTTGAATTAATCGCGTAAACACACTAGAATTTTCTCACTGCATCTCATCACTTTTATAAACACTTTCACTTCTTTAGCTGTATGGTAGTGCGCTTGCTGGCTTCTCACCCCGGAATACAGAAAATTTTATACTACGAGTTATGTGCCTCTACTGAAATTTGTACGTTTTGCACATGAAAACAATCCAAACAAAAATACAATGCACTTATTATACTACACTCACAAATTCACAGAAATTACAAAGCGATCGCGTTGACCTTTGCCAAATTGAGTTGTCACGAGATGGCTGTCTGCCTCGTCTCTCATTAATTTACACTAATGAGAAGACCGAATGCTCGCTTGAGGGGTTGGCATACCTCAATAAAATGCACAGGAAACACAAGGAAAATTTATGGGCAAGCCCAAAACAAATCAACACTACTACAAAATGTGTATACTAAAATTGGGCAGTACTCACCGATGTACGTTGAACTCGACTTACTCAATGCGCGTTTTTCAGAGCGCATCAGTTATGATGAGGGGCTGCTTGCTACTAAATTTGGGGGGGGACTTTATACACGTGAAAATTCACTTAATTTATAATTTATGGCAATACATCATACAGAACATCGATAAACGCACGCAATGTATGGCATTAGAACTGGTGTAAATTGAGTAATGGTGTTCTAGAGATTTCATGTGTTAAACAGCTTACATAACAGAATGACAATAAATGCTACCGCTGGCCAGCATATCCCCGTACGTTAATCACACAGGTCCTGATACATGAGCCCTACAACATGTTCATATTCTAACAGTGCTGGAGGTGGTGTCACTTCAAACATACATTCATTAAACAACACAGCTTCAGTTCCAACTTTTGCCTTATGCACAGCTCAAAATGTCTATTGCTGATATCACACTGCTCGTCCCGCTTCGTTATCTTGACCCATGATCTCCCTTTCTTCCAAGCCGATGACAAAAACCTCCCCGCCTGCACGATGAAAATTAAATACTCATTACTTCTAGTCGTGCTAATGAAGTTCCCTTAAATATTCCAATCTTCACTTCAACAAAAGGCCACACACTTTTATCATATCTATTTCAAAATATCTTCTCCAGAGGTAATTACATCACTCTTACCCTCCCCACTTAATGTGGCATCTTCAGAATGATTTCCCCGCTTTAGCCAGGTCTGCAATTTACCCTCTGTGGAAAAACGGAGACTATTTTATTAAGCGAAATTTTTGATAAGTTTAACTCCCTGTGTTGATATCTATGTCACATATTTTCAGGGTAATTTTCAACACCTCCTATTTTTAACACGTACTATATCCGACGATCGCCGACGCAAGACTAAATTTTTCTCATCAGCTCTACCCACTTGTTCGCGAGAAAGCGGTGTTCTAGTTCACGCATGGCCAATCACACACTTAGAAGCTTCTACGTCATGTTCGAATGCCCTTCTTGTTTCGCAGCTAAAGCCTCATTCGTGTTCCTTAGCTTCAACTACTTTCCCACCATATTGATGTCGTGGTATTGGCCTAGAGCCTTCTGACGTAACTTAGCAGCCTCCTCCCTCTCGAGGGTTTGCAGGACCGCCGATCTCAACGTTAGCCCTCCGACTATTTCTGAGAGTTTCCTTTTCACGCTCAAGTGCTTGCCATAAATCTGTCGAGCACTGTGTATGGAGTTTGAGATTGTGCCATTAACCCACACAGCATGCGGTACCCGCCGAGGGCCAGCAGACTGCTTGTATAGCCAAAAATCTTGAGAACATAATATACACAGCTATCGCCTGGACCAAGGCGTCAGCACTTTCGAACGTCTTAGTGCTCAACCGTTGAGATTGTTATTTCTCCCCTCTCGATAGAGTTACACACTCCCTGCCTGAAACAACACACCCTTTCTGAAACAACACATCCTTTATGGGCTCACCACACACACCCGTCCAGACATTCTGGCTTGTAACACACACAAATGTTGAAGAGACTACACCTCCGCACCGCTGGAATTTTAATCAACAAAATAAAATTTTATAACACATAATTATAATTTCCCTAAATTCTAAAAAACGCAGAATGAAATCATAATTACCATTTTCCTAAATTCTCATGTTTTAATTCGTTAAATCATTCGCTAAATTGATTATTCTCGACATGACCCCAAAACACAAGAGCACCAATCAGTTAGCACAATATTAGTTAAATTTCCAAAATTAAATCTTTCCCAACAGACCGAGGAAAGGCATAAAACGCGGTTTTTAGCTATGTCGGCCGTGGAATCGGCTAAATATGCTTTTTTCACCTCTTTCGAATGGAAAAACGGAAAACAACGCGATTTCACCGCATTCGACCTAGGAAACAGCCTAAGACGCGATTTTCACCGCATTTGACCTAGGAATGGCCCAAAACGCGCATTTTAGCTCTGTTGTTGTTGTTGTTTTGCCCCGACGGCCGCTCGAAGGGGTCCGCCGCGGCCAGGGCCGCCCCTGACCGGGCCCGGCCCGAGGCGAAGAGGGTTGTGGCTATATGGGCCTCTGGAAGACGCCCGTGTCGTGCAGAAACCTCACGACGTCCGCGGAGCGAGTCCAGATGTGCTCCAGTGCATGTATCTGGTGTGTGTGTCGGTGTGCGTGTAGGGCGGGACAGTGTAGGAGAACATGCGGAAGATCACATACGTTGGCATGACACCAGACGCGCTCTCGTCCTCCGCAAGTCCTATTCTGTGCATGTATGAGGGGAGTGAAGTGTGGTGCCCGCACCGCAGCCGCCCCAGGTGGACTCGATCCTGCCGGGGAAGGGATCGCTCCGTCGAGGGGACGGGGGGGTCTCACTCCGAGGAGGGAGTTAGGGTGTAGGGCAGCGAGGGCGCGTGAGGTGAACCGTGTGTGTATGTGTGTGCGTAGTGAGATGTCAGGGGGGCAGGGAGGGAGTGAGTCGTATAGTGTTTTGAGGTGTGTGGCCGGGGTTGTGTGTAATGTTCGTTGGGTTGGCCGGGGTTGTTGCATGTAGGGTAGCGGGTGGGCAGGGTCTTGTGTGGAGGTGTAGAAGTCTGTTCCTAGCTTGTTCATGTGGTCAAGGAGGGGGAGGACAAGGGCTTCTTCGTGTAGGTGTGCTATAGGGGTCGATCGTGTACAGCCCGTGGCAATACCCAACGCTGTGTTTTGTGTGGTCTAGTTTTTATAAGTGTGTGCGAGCAGTGTCTGCGTACCAAGATGTGTGTGCGTAAGTGAGGATGAGTCTGATGAACTGGTTGTATACTGTTGTTAGGTCTTCCTTGGAGTGGCCATATGTAGTATGGGTTAGTGCTCGGAGGACGTTCAGCCTTGTGCTGCATTTAGTGTTGATATTGTTAGTGTGTGGGCTGAACGTAGAACTTTTGTCATATGTAACTCCAAGGATTTTGGGTGTGTGTGTAGAGAATGGGGGTGTTGTTTAAGTGACGTGGGGATGGATGTTGGATTCTCTATTATAAGGTGTGATGAGTGTGAGTGAGGATTTGTTTGCGGAGACCTTGAGTCTGTTTGTTTCTAGCCAGTTCTCTATTATGTGAATGTAATCTTGTAGTTGAGTGGCGGCGGTCTCGTGTTTAGGGTGTAGGGAGAAGATGGTTAGGTCGTCTGTGTATGTGAGGAAGTGTGTTTGTGGGTGTGTAGGGGCAGGTATGTCGTGGAGGAATAAGTTGATTAGTGTAGGTGAGAGCACGGAGCCCTGCGGTACTCCGTTGGTTAAGTGTTTTGTTATGGAGGACTTGCCGTTGTATGTTGTGTAGCCATGGCGGCCCGAGAGAAAATTGGCGAGTCAATTATGAAGGTTATGGTGGATGCGTGTGTTGAGTATTTTGCTAATAAGTAAGTGACTTGGAACTGTGTCGAAGGCCTTGCTTATGTCAATGGCCGCTAACAGTGTGCGTGGAGCAGGTTTGGGAGAGTTAAGGCCTTCGAGAATTGTTTGCGTCATGTGCGTGAGGATAGTGTTAGTGGAGTGTTGTTGCCTGAAGCCCTGTTGTGAGGGTGAGAGTGGGACGTGTGGTGAGATGTTGTGAAGAACCAGCTTCTCTAGTATCTTTGATGGGTTGCACAAAAGTGATATAGGTCTGTAAGAGGCTGGATCTGTGGGTGATTTGTTGGGCTTCAGGATGGGTAGGATCTTGGCGGTCTTCCAGATGTTGGGTATGCTGTTGTTTGCGGCTGAGTGGTTGAAGATGTTTGTGAGGGCCCTCATGGCATGTGGTCCTAAGTGTTTGAGGTGAATGTATGAGATGCCATCAGGTCCAGTGCTACCTGTATGTTTAGTGTTGGAGACGGCCTCCGCCGTCATGTGAGGTGTAAAGGGCGTGTACGTGTTGTCGATCTGTAGAGCCTGCAGGTGGCGCAGTGTGATCCTATTCTCGTGTTTGTGCGGGAGTCGGCTAATGTTTGAATAGTGTTTAATGAGTGTGTCCACCTGCTGCTTGTCTGTGGGGATGTTTGTGTGGTGAGAGAGGATGGCCTCGTGCGTGGTAGTGTTGTCGGTGTATTTGTTATTGAGGCCCCTCAGAAGTTTCCATAGTCTACTTGGGTCAGTGTCAAAAGTGATCGTGTCTAGTGTTTGTTTCCACCTGGCTCATTGTTCGTCTTTGATGTTGTTGTCTATTTCTACATTGAGTTCGTGTATCCGAGCCAAGGTGTTGGGTGTGGGGGGGAGTGAGCGAAGATGGTTCCTAGTTTGAAGTTTGAGTTTTGTGTCGTGGCTAAATGTTGGATTAAAGTGTCTTCGGTATCCTGTTGGAATATGGTGTTTGTTTGCGTTCGTGATGGCTGTGTTAAAGTGTTGTACTGCCGCATCAATGCTGGTGTAGTTGTTTAAAGTGAAATTATGTAAAGAGTCTTCGATTGATGCGGTGAAGGAGTGCCAATCTGCGTGTTTGTAATTTGTGAATGAGCGTGAGTGTAGTGAGGGGAGTGGTCTGTGAAATGAGAGTGTAATGAGAAGGGAGGGGGTGATCGGAGGGGAGTTCGTGGAGCGCATGCCACGAGCATCTGAGGGCATGTGATAGTGAAGCCAGGGATATGTCTGGGGAGGTGGGGGCGGTGTTAATGTTATAGGGCTTGCGGGTGGGTGTGTCGGGGTCATTGAGGATGACCAGGGAGTCTAGCTGTTGGAAGATGAGGTGTCCGCGGGTGTCGTTTATTTGGGAGGTAAGCCATGTAGTGTGGTGAGCGTTGAGATCCCCCTGAACGTAGATGTCAGGTAGTGTTTCTAAGTATGATGTGTTTGGGGAATATCCTGGGGGGCATGAGGAGGAGGGAGGTATGTAAATGTTTGCGATGTTGATGTCGTGTTTGTGTACCCTAATTCTTACAGTCTGTATTTCTAGAGTGTAGTCTTGGGGCATGTTTGCGAGTGTGTGGGCTGTTGTGTTTGTGAAGGGGATTGACTTGTGTATGAGGGTGATAAGGCCGCCGCCGCCGGCTCTTTGTCTGTCGAGTCTAAGTGTCGTGTAACCAGGAAACTTTGGTGTAAGTGAAGTGTTCCTAAGTTTTGTTTCCTGGATGTCGGCTATGTGTATGTTGTGGGTAGTGAGTGTGTGTTTAAGTTCCATCTGTTTGTTTGTGATGCCGTCTATGTTTAATTGTAGTATGTTAAGTTGATGGGAGGGCGGCATTATGTCAGTTGTTTGTGCGGGAGGGGGTGTGGGGGGCGGAGAGTCAAGAGGGGGGGGGAGGAGGGCTGGGGGGGTATCGTCTCGTTTGGGGGGAGTCTCTGCGAGGGGGACGTGCCCGAAGGCGAGGACGGGGAGGAGTCCGGGCGTTAGTAGCTACATCGGGGAAGCTGTCTTGGGGTGGGTTGTCGTTGGGGTCAGGGAGAGGGTGAGGGGCAAGAAGAAGACACCCAGGCGACTGGGGGTAGGGCGTGGGGGATTGTGTCATGTTATGAGTTGGGTGGCAGTGCAAGCACAACCACCCGGGCGGTATATGTTGGTGCTGTCTCACCCCAGAGCATCGTATGTTGTAGTGGGTCCAAGAGCTGCACCGTGGGCACTGGATGGCACCCATGCGCCGTTGGTATGGGCGGGTGCAGGTAGGACAGGGATAGTCGGGGCCGGGGTTTGTTTCTATGCCTCCGGAAAGGAGGAGTAGGAGACGGGGCAGCAGCGCCGGGCCGCTACTGCCCCCTGGGGGAAAAAAACTCTGGGGTGGTGTGGGGAGAGTGTACCTCCTTCCGAAGCCGGGCAAAGCCCAGGGCAGCACTCTGGCCGCGTCCCCGAAAAGGCCGCCGGGGCGGCCCCCCGAGAACAAGGAAGGGCTGGGACCTTTCGCAGTTCGACGAACTGGCGCCCCCACCGCGAGCAGGCGTCCCACTGGGGGCAATGGGCAGCCTGTATTTGGGTGTAGAAGGTGAGGGCTATTTAAGCGACGTCGGGGAAACAAGAGTGTGCCGTACACGAACGCTATGCTAATCTACGAGATGTAAAATCATAATTAGTCAAACGGGAGGCCCGTATTTAGTTATTACGATTGAGTATTTCATTTAGTGAGTAATAGATAGACAGAAAGAAATATTCGATCCATGGTTGGGCAAATGTCAATTATTACAATGTAACCAACCGGTGATGATTGACGACGTCATCTTGAATCATTTCAAAGTCAGGAACTTTGATCCAGCGTTCAGTTAATTCAATTTTATTTCCTATTAATTTGTAATAATGCTGGAATGAGTCTATTATTTTCAGTCGTAATTTATTTCAATTTCTGAGGCAAACAGAGATAAAAAGTATCTTTGCATTACATTTTTATACATTTGTAACGAAGCTAAAGTATATAAATTCATCAATTTGGCAGGGGAATAAATTGTAATGAAATAAACAATGGCTGTGAAATCGTGTCCCCATGTGGGAGGACAAAAACAAACGAAATTTACAGAGCGCACGAACAAGAGGAGGCAGTGACTCGGTAAAAAGTCAAAGGGACATTCAGCTAAGCAATTCCCAGTAATGGCTTAGAAACAGTTTATTTCCAATAGAGATGGTACAAAAGTACCATCAGAAGAGGGTGATTATCGCCTTTCCTGCATTGATGGCGTGGGATTCACTACACAATAGTTTGAAGTGCATTATTTAAAGACCTCGAGGGTAGTCTGTCAGAGGCGAATGCGGGACGAACAATGACGAGGGTGAAAACGTAAGAATAATTTCAAACGCATAATTTAAACAGTGAAAGAAGTCTGGCAGAGGCAGCGATTGGGGCAGGCAAAACGTGAAAGTGGGAGTGCTTTGAAGGGTGACATGCAAAGTGAAATTATGGCTTTGTTTCAAGATAAACCAAATAAAAAGTGGTATTCCGGAGGCTAAGCAAGAAAAATACGGCCGGCAAGTGTCCAATTATTGCTTTCAGTAAAAATGCAGTAACCCTCAACGAGCAGGGCAGCTTTTCCTGCATAGTGTGTCTAGTGTTGAAATTTTAAAGTGGTGATCTAAAAATTACCTCTCTATTTTCATTATCGTGCTGTGTTCATCTTTGTGTCTGAGGTATTGCAATTATCATACGGCCGTACTATGTTGGATGCTATTTCACAACACTGTTTTTAATTTGCGTGCTCACTGTTCATGTTGGTGACAAATTAAAGTGTACTCCCTGTAACAAGTTTTTTTACAGTGAATTCAATTCAATTACAGAGAAATAATTGAATCCTTCGCTTAGTTGTTTTTATCCCCAAGTTGACCATCAAATGTTGAGTAGAAAGCGATCATTATTTCTTATTTCTCTCATTCTGTGTAAGTTTCCATTCTAATTTTTCCATTTCTTTCTCTTTCACAATCGAGTGCTTGAATTCTTTCCGTTAGGAGGGAATTTATATCAGTAAGGAAGACCGCTAAGATGCCATGACATGATACCACTTTGGAATGGATTGCTGGACACGATACAGTAGTCTTGGTTCTTCTGCAATGTTACAAGCTGTGACAAAATCCCTTACAAACTCCATTGTTGTTTCATAAACAATTGACTTAACGTGCTTTAGAAAAAGAAATTTAAAATTCGAGAGCTTAAAGTCTAGTCACCCGCAGAAACAGTTAATGAATCTGGTACGGGAAGGCACTGCTTCCACAAGGTGTTTTTTCAGTGTTAGTCCTGAGTTCGAGTCTCACGAACTCCTCGTACATTTGTTTATTATATAAATTTAATATTTTGAGACCTTGGAGGTCATACTAAAAATTTATTACGCCTTATCCACCTATTCAAAAGGCGTCATTCAGAATGGGCCAGAGCTCCGGAATGAGCTAGGCTCATTCTTGCTGGATCCATATTCGATACCAAATACCAAGAAGCACGTTCTGCATCACTTCAGGCAACACGTCTCTTAGGAATGAGACATCAAAAGGTCCATTTCCACGAGACAGCATCAAATATGGCCCAATATGATAGCCGCCGACGATGTCAGTCCACACATTGTCACTAAACCGAGGTAGGCAGAAGAACCGATTCACTTCATAGGGGTTATCCTCATTCCATTTATGCAAGTTGTGTGTATTGAATATTCCGTTTTGTGCAAAGTCGCCAGTGAAGAGAAAATGTCTCAATAAATTTTTATTATCCTGTTTTAGCGTCAGGGATCGCAGTGCAAATTATATACAAGGGTTGTGGTCTGTTAGAAGCAGATCCTGAAACTTCTAAACATGGTAAGGACGTAGATTGCTGTCATTGAAAACATACTATACGTCAACGTGGTTTGGTATCCTAATTCACGTGCCGCAGCTCGGGCTTAAAGCACGAGCCTTGTCACTAAAGTAGTGCAGCTCGGCCTCCTCAACTCAACATCATGTTATTTCTTAAGCAGAGCATGACCTCTCCTGTCCACATTCTATCTTCATGTACACGATGATTTGTGTTTGTAAACATGTAATATCTGGGCAAACATCGAATGAGAAGGCGCTCCTGATGAAACCTAGCAGTACTTTAGCATTGACATTGGCAGTACAGAATGCCATACACCTATACGCCATTATTTTATTCGAAGAACTTGTGGTGTCAACTCTACGTTGCAGCGTCAATTGACTCGTAAATACTAAGCCCTCGAATGATTCTAAATTCAAATGTAACATTTAGTTCTAAATTTGCATTTTAGAAACACTAAAATGAAACTAACTCAGCCCAAATATTAAAAATTTCAATTTCAGGGTGAATAAAACAAAGGAGTTTTTAAATATTTGTTATTCGGAGAAAAGTGCTCATTTTACGTGTCTCTACCTACTATGAAAATTTGTACCTATCGATTTTTAACTCTTCGTATGTGCTAAACACGCCGAAGTGTTTCTTTACGATTTCTCACTATAACAACTGATTAGGTTCAAATTTTATCCATTCCAATGCTCGAAGCTATTACACTTCACTTTTTGCCATTTCTCTGTTTTTCCCAAATCTCGTTTTTTTTCATTTTTGTTGTTTATAGACAGCTTAAAGTATCGATGGATCGACCACCACCTCGAGCTCAGATCTATTTCTTTTCTTGCCCATCGTTCATTGTTTCCTATGAGATGTTCGCCCCGCCATTGATGGCCCACCTTTTGAGGCGGGTTATGTGGCAGCGCCTACGGAGCCTTTAATCTAGCGCTTTGAAAGGAAATCCCGCTTTTATTAGCCTCAAGAAGATCGAAGAAGCTTGCGAAAGAACTATTAAACTCCCAAAGGGTCTTTTCTAGCGAGCTTTATCTGGATTTGACATTTCGTTTTGACAATTGTATGACATACTAGAGCCCATGAACGATTTCTTCTATTCGTTTTCAAATCAAATATTGTTGAATTAAAGTGACGACTACATGTAAGAGCGCATGAACGGTTTGCTCAATTCGTTTTCAATTGTGAGATTAAATATAATTAGCACTATTTGGTAGCTCATCAGCATCAGTTTACACAAATGAGGAATACACGGTTATACATTACTTAGAATAGTGCACCACGCAAGCCTCATGCAGTTTATGGCACACAGTAACCAAACACAACTGGAAAAAACTTGACAAGTTTCAACGATTTGTCTTTGACAACAATGCAAGCAACAGCGTACATTTTACTTAAGTCTGTTTCGTAATGAAGGGTGTGTGAGTAGTCTTGTTTATCATTAAAAATAAGAAATTGAACAGACATCTTATGGAGACAATACAAAAAAGCCTAGCTGAGGGATTCGCTTACAGTATTTAGGGGGCTTAATACTGGCACTGATTGGCATTTACTATTAATTCATTGAATTGTGTGCGAGAATCAGGTGTCAAGGGGAGAAATTGCGTTTGTGAAACTCTGTAGTCTTTAGTGAAACTAAGTGTATTTTTCTTTGGAGAACCCATGATAAAAATGTCTGCCCTGTAGACAGTATAACTATTTCAACTTTTGATAATTTAAATGTAACTCAAGTTCAATTAGTCAAGTCGAAACCAGATTTAAAAATGAATAAAGAATAATTCAAATATTTATTGAGGAATTCTAGCGAAATTGAATTAAAAATATCATTACCCTGACAACTTATAACTAGCGACCGGATTTAAGGGCATAATTTTTAAGGGCATTAAAGGCATTAAAGACATCACCAAATATACCTTCAAGGATAATGGCATAAAAAAATAAGCCTCTAAGCGATAAATGCGTAGAGGAATAAACATAGATGAAACAATAACTGCCCATTTCGGTTCCTTTTCCGTTTCACGCCAGTTCTTAATACGTCTCCGAACTATTAACAACTGTCCTTATCTTCAGTAAAACTACTACCTACTCTCTTGCCTAAGCAAGTGAGAGCTCCCAGAGAAGTGGATGATGTTTGCGTTGCCGATTCCGGATTAGGTTTTGTTCATGTTGGTGACAAATTAAAGTGTACTCCCTGTAACAAGTTTTTTTACAGTGAATTCAAGGCATAGAAGGTAAGGAATATGTACATATCCCTAATTATAAAGGAGTGCCCATTCATAAATGTTTAGTTGGTGATAAACTAAAGTGTACTCCCTGTAACAAGTTTGTTACAGTGAATTCAAGACATAGAATGTAAGGATTATGAATATATACCTAACTATACAGGGGTGCCCATTCATAAATATTTTGTTTTCCATAAATAGTGCACCGGTTGTGGAAAAAAGATTATAAGTTTATCAGTAGATATCCATAAATTATGTAAAAATAGTTATAAATGGCGAGAAAAAGTTTAAAAACCTACTGTGTTACTAAACTTAACGTATTTTATTCAGGTAACTCATACGTCAGCACTTGACATCAGTAAGACATTTAGGCGAGCTGTTCAGGACCAGCGTGAAGCGATTGGTGTTGCAGCAGATATTGAACCTCGAAGAGCCGTAGCACAGGTTGTGCCTAGTTTTGTCTGACCTGTGCCGAATGTTCGTGGCGGCGAACATTCTTCTTTGGAAGCTCAACAACGAGCACTTCAAGAGCGTCGTGGAGAAGTATCTACTTCGGAAGATTCCCGATGAATCCACGATTAGAAAAATGTTTTTTAAACGATTCATTTAAGATTCACGTGTCTATTTTAAAGGAAGTTATGTGAAGTAGCTTGATTTGGCCCATACCATATGGTCCACATTTGTTATTCTCTCAGTCGCTCCATGCGAGAACATTTAGGTCTGAAGTATTCCTGTACCCAATTACAAGATCCTTTTAAGCATTAGAAATATTTTCAACGTGTAAGTAACGTTTCTGTGTCGTTATTACCTCCCTCCTGTAAGGGGAAGAGGTATTGTTTTCAGGCTGTTATACTCAGGTATGTATGTTTGTTGGCAGCATTATGGAAAACTACTGCACCGATTTGGATGAAACTTTCAGAATTGGTCCGTCCATGGTGGTCTAGAATAGACCTTCTAACATTATGAAGTAAATCGGTTCAAGCTCAACATCCCAGTTGAAAATCGGCGCAGTGTTTTTGGCAGTTACTAGACGCTTTTGCAGAGGTTAGTGGCGCCGCAGCGCAGTGCAGCGGTCGCTACGTCCGCTTTAGGGCAGACTATCTCTGCCGAGGCTGTCGGCGGCACTCACGAGAACGTTTGTTTAGATCTGCCCTAAATATGCTAGAGGCCGCTAGTGGCCACGACTCAAATGTTCAATAAAAAATGCTCCACACAATCAAATTATCTGCCAAGAACTGTCATACATTTTTAAGCAGTTTTTTGGTAGTTCTTGGCAGATAAAAACGATTGTGTGGAGCATTATTCAGTACTCAAGACTACCTGGAGCGGCTTACATAATTTCATAAACATGAAATCATTTAAAAATGATTTCCAACAACAGAGACCAAAACTAGAAAATTATAAGCTATTTATGTTTTTATTCCTTCTATACAAGTTTGAACAAAAGAACTTTTATGGAGTAAGAGTGTTACTGAACTTTAATCCACGTACGATTCATGGAATGAATACGATTACTTTTGTGTATTCATTCATTGAATACACACTACTAATCGTATCAACGAGTTATTAACTCTTGCCACTTAGCAGAGGTCAATAAGAAAATGAGGAAAAAATACCAAGAATCGAATAACAGGATAGCTTCTAACGGAACAAACTTTTAATCCATTCCAACAAAACTTGCATGTTCAGTCGCGCTGCTGAAGAAATTTAAGCCTCCTATAGGGATTTTTGTTCCTTTAAAATATTTTCGAAGTGAAACAACACATCTAAATGTTACGTGTGCGTCGAACATACAGTTTTTTGTAACTGAGATCCAAAATGTCAACTATTTGAGATCCATCATCAAAACACTGCGAACGATTGTCCGTTTTTCCTATAATTGGGACAGTTACGACTTCTTCGTTGAGTCGATTCTCCTTTTCGTCATCTTGCTCCCTCTTCCTCTTGCCGCGGCCACCATCCCAGTCCGTGCTATTCTTCAGGCTCACACCCATAGCTGCATGTACTTTCTTCCTGGCAGCAGTCGCGCATTGAGGCATGTCTGCCAGAGCATCTGTGAAAAAACGAAAACTGTTTTATAGCATACCTAACTAACTTCCCCCGTGCATTACTTACTTATACAATATACAAAGGAACGTTCACTCAAACACACAAGTGCACATGCATACTTGTACGCATTTATTTATGCGAAGAAACATGTCCAATTTTTCCCGCTTAATAATAATGGAATGATATTTAATTTCCATGCGAGAACCGATAATGCAGAAGATACAAAAGTAAACTCCCGGTTTTTAATTATACAAGCACTAAAGCATTAAGTATACCTATACATAGTATTTGAACACCTCTCTCTCCCCCCCCCCCCCCCCTCACACACACATATATTTGTTCATAATAACATTTTTTTACCTACATATGTCTGTGTTTACATTTCTACAGTGTCTTTCAAACATTTGCTTTAATTAGTTAAATCAAACAAAGGCTATCAATGTACTGTGGCAGAAAGGAACTCCATAAATTACACTTACGGTCAATGCAGTTGAAAGCGCGAGTTTCCCTGAAAGCCAATTTCGTTTGCTGGCGGTCCTAGTCTGTTCCCGTCATTGAATATTTTAAAGCTAATTTCTTGCTCATCAGACGCTTTGCGAATGCGGTGGTGGTTTTCGTCAGGGACTCTTGCCGTAACTTCTGCAACTCCTTCATCTGCAAAATTGCGAAAAAGAATACTTGAAATGAGTAAATGTAGAAATATCGTGAATTACTGTAACACTCTCAAATGTAAATTATTTTTTGATTACTAGCATGCATGTGCCATGTACGCATAGTGCTACGCATAGGAATGGTCTTACTACGGCAGGATGAACAACTAGAGCATGCAAGTCTTCGGTTTCAGCAGGTGGCGGCAAATATTCGGCTTGTACATCATTGGTGGTATTGGTGGAAGTTCGTTTATCCTCAAACATTGTGATACGTTGTTTTAACAGCTCATTGTTTTCATAAACCAGCCTTTCGATCTTCAAACTTCGCTTTTTAGTTTCTTTAATTTCGTTTTCAAGCTCCTTCAGCCCGTATGCCAGGTCAGCCGTCCTGTTAGAAGAACAATCACTACAGTCATGCGGACGGGAAAAAATGAAATCTAAAGTTACATGTATATCTTAATTATGCATTTTGTTCGAGATTAGTTCCCCAAATGATGTTCACTAAGGCTAAACTTAAATATATAATACATATACACGTATATAAACATACATCCATATATATAAATATATATATATTTAGATAATAGATAAATATATACATAAACATGTATACATAATCTATACATATATGTCGAGAGGGACTGCTTACTAAATAGGCATATATATATATATATAAACATTTACATCTATATTTAGACACACGAGTACATATTTGTACGTATGTGTGCATGTGTGCACATGTGTTTGAGTGTTGGTATATGAAGTAAAATATTGAACCGAACTCAGGGTTCAGGCGATTTAGGCTGATAAACAGTCTTCTGGAGCGTCACAGGTCGGATTGGAAGTTGGTCATCATCTGAGCTTGATGTTCCACTTCCTGTAAAAAAATTCCTCCTATATCATAAACCTTTAATAAATCAATAAAGTTATTCATCAGCAATTAATCATGTCAATATATATATATCGTTTATCGCTGGTGAAAATTCCAAAAATGATTTATATTAAAAACGCTACAGCGACTACATGTTCCCTAACCTTCCTCGAGAGCACGCTTCTTGTTCAAGAAAGAGTTCACGCGGGACATCACACAATGGGAGGCCTGTAGCATAAGATTTTTTAGTACAGTTTATTTTACTTGTGTAGATATGGCATTCAACTAAGGCTCATAATGATTTAAACTATTCAGCATAATTTTCAAACACGTAAAATCAGTAGGAAATTCATCGTTCGTTGTATTCATGATTCATGTTGGACGTAAATTAGCAGTCTAAATCTTACATAATTTTTGGGAGAACGGCCAGCAGCGTTTGTAGCGCCCTCTGCGTTCGTTGTAGGGACATTGTCGTTCAACATTTTTTTCATCGCCGTGTCAAAGTTGCGTGATAAGCAAAAAATTAAATAATCAGTTATCAGTATAGGATGTTTTTTTTGCAGCTCCAATTTAAGAGTGTAGAAATTTTATAAAAATTTCGATACATATTCACATTA
This sequence comes from Morinoia aosen, assembly GCA_030386875.1. Taxonomy (NCBI): domain Eukaryota; kingdom Metazoa; phylum Arthropoda; class Malacostraca; order Amphipoda; family Talitridae; genus Morinoia; species Morinoia aosen. Next base: position 3,069,892 of record CM059564.1, read on the forward strand.
AGTTTGTTCATGATAATGAATGTGAAGAATTTTAACGCAGAATACACTGGCCTGCGCTGTGTTGAACGTCTTACAGATAATGCCTGATTTTATTTAGGCTATTTTTGTGCACTGAATCTAAAAAATTATGCTCATTTCACTCATTTCATTTCACATGTGTTGCTCTAAAATGGGACAATAAAAATATGCTAAATTCAGATACATTTGCAAGTACGTGAAACACAATAATTTATGTTAATCTAAATCAAATGTTTATCTTGGTCCTTTACTTTGACTGCAAAGTAATCTTGAAATGCAGTTTTCAAAAAATCTATCATTTTTGCTTGACGGTTAGGAAGAACCTCATGTCCGCAGATGTAACATAACCTTTTAGGCTTGTTTTTACACATCCTTTTTATTTTTATGCGTGTCTAGACTATTAAAGAAAAATGATTATTAAGGTTACCCATGACGCGGTTTTTCAGAAATAAGCCCATAAAAGCTTGGATATTTGTGATATTTGGGAAAAATATGCCGTTATGAAAAACTATATTTTTGAAAGCATACCTGCCCCAGGATAACTAATGAACTCTGCTTTTGTCAAAGAGATTTTTAATCAGTCGAAACATAATTTTAAAATACAGCCCAATGATATCAACGTAATGTAGCTCAAGTTATTTTAGCGATAGGAAGTGATCTGGCGATTGCTGTACAGTTTTCAAATATTTAGGCCACTTCAGAAATTCAACAGCATAACAAAAAATGTTTTACAAACCTGAGGATATGTCGATAGATTTCACGGGCCACTGGCTCCATGACGGTTGTGGAGGCTTTAGTGCACGAGGAAGGTCTTCCACGTCACCAAAATCAGGCCACAAGCACTTAGTATTATGTGTTGTAAGCCATGAGCTAGGCCCAACGGCCCATGAGTCGGCAAAATGAACACCAATAAAATTTTTCATTGCTACACTTTAAATTGATCTGAAGTAGAAATTTATTTTCAATTAAAAAATTAAAAATTTTAGTAATGCAATCTCTTTCAGTTCACAAAAACCCCTACCACCTGCCTGATGAACTTAAGATCTATCCAGTCAGCTTTTTCAATTATTCTTGTTTCTTAATATGATTGAGAAGTGACATATTTAAAAAAAAACAATTGAGTTTCTATTGTGAAATTTAATTAAATACATTCTTTGGAAATATTAAATATGGATAGATATTTTGTTTGGATGGGGACTGGCCATGCTTCTTATATTCATAAAGTAGAATACATTTAAACAAAATAGAGCGATTGAATATGTCAAACGACCAAAACTGGCTATAACTTGCCCTCAGGTCAACCTTTTACTGCCCATTATCCATTTTACAGAGAGCACAAAACATTTAATAGTGAGATACCGCCAGCCATACAGTAGAGCTGCCATAGTCTAAATTGTGAACTATACGGAATGAATCAACACTAAACTAACATAGAATTGAGAACAGAGGAGTATCATCAACTTTCCGTAAATTTCGCTAATTGAAATAGATTTATTTTTAATTTTATTTCCCATTTTGAAGATTCCTACCAATTGAGAATCAACTGGATCAACAAAAAAGACGTCTTTTTCGTACGTGGCAACGCGCAATTCATGAGAGTCGATTGACCAAATGATTCCGATTTCACCATTATTCAAAATAACGCCATTATCCTTAGATCCCAATGGGCCAGGTTTGTAGAGAATGTTTCCTGCTCCAAATTTTGCCTTAGAACTGACACGGTCATCACAATTATAACTGCTTTCGGAAACAAATGGTTTCTCATTTTCAAAATAAACATGTTTACTTAGCTGTTCTAAGACTTTATTTCTACCGATAAGACGACCTTTCAACATCCCTAAATAGTTTTCAAAGGCAAAACATGAAATTTCGTCACGAGGCCCATATTTCAAATAATCATCCACTAAGTGGACAACACTGTGAACATTATACGATAAAAAAGTGTCGCCATACACATTTCTAGATGAAATTACAAAGTTCTTTAACATGACGTCCACATTAGGACTATTTTGTTCCTGATCTGAAGTCAGGAGCAGCCTTCAGGACAGGCACAAATACAAAAAAATTCAAGTATTGTTTCCTAGGGAGAATATTTTTAAGCACAACTACACCAACATACAGCAGCACTAATCGAAATTCCGATGCTTTCCAGAATGCGAGGCTTTTCATCCCTCCAGACAACTTCTTACAAATTCAGACGGAATAAGATTTCTGATTTTTTCTAATCTGTAATTCAAAGTTTCAATTTTTTCTGAAGAAAGGTGACGTTTCACTTGATGTTTCTTACTTGTTCTGAAACGGTTTATAATTTTCTTCATTACTCCAATGCGTACAAGATGCATGTAGTCCAGCGGAAATCCAGAAACCATTCCAGAAGTAAACGATTCAAGAATTGATGTTACTCCTTCCTTGTGATGTGCTGGATCAGTTTTGTGAATGAAATCTTCATCTCGCCGTTTGACAGCCTCGACTTCCGTTAGTACAACATGCCCTCCACTGTAGGTACCGCGCTGTACGCAGCGCTCGCAACTATTATAGGTACTTACTGATTTATTTCTAGGGAAACGTAATCTACATAAAAACAGAACTATCAAGGAGGGTGAAAACATCTGTCAAGAAATCATTTTTATTTAAAAAATAAAGCTTTCGAGTACTACTACACTCATCATCAGTAACTGAAACGGAAACGAAAAATAAATTTTACATCAGGAATTATAAGAGCAACACATGTTAGTGAACAAAACTTAATTATGAACTTGAAGAGGAACAGATGAATCAGTTGCGTTTAATGTTGGTTTGATCTGATGAATAAGGATGCTTTCTAATAATCTTATATCTTGTCTACTACTGTGCCCTATAATTTCAAAGTTATTCTGATTGATTGGGTGACCAGCTAAATGTGCATGATCTCTGATACTACTATGTAATGTTTGGTTGGTAGCTCTACCAGTACGTACGGACATGCCCTTATGCTCTGCAATGCGCGTCTTTCCTCTTCAAGTTCTTAATTAAGTTTTGTTCACTAACATGTGTTGCTCTTATAATTCCTAATGTAACATTTATTTTTCTTTTCCGTTTCAGATACTGATGATGAGTGTAGTAGTACTCGAAAGCTTTATTTTTTAAACAAAGATGACTTCTTGACAGATGTTTTTACCCTCCTTGATAATTCTGCTATTATAGCTGTTGTGGGTCACAATGCATTTAAGGTCTGCTCGAGCTACGGCATCAGCAACAAATGCGTGCACTTTTATGGCTATAATGCGGCCTTCAATCTCTAATCCATTTCTTAAAAAGGATTTCAATTCTTCGGCGAATTTTACGAGAAGAGTGTTCACGCCCGGCATCTTGTTCGTCTCCTCACTTTCAGATAAATAAATTCCTGCACAAAGGATTTTCTTCTTTTTGAAAACTGTAATCAAAATGGGATACGCATGGTATTTTCTTGAGTCTTTGAACAGAGGTATTCCATCGTCGTTTATGAGTAACTTAATGTCTTGAAATTCTTGTAATGACTGAATATATTTACGAAAACTACTTTGCCAATCATTTATGTGAACATACCGTCCGTAATGCATGTTAACAAATTTAGCATCCTGTAAATTTCTTTTAAGAAGTGTTCTAGCAGTCAATGTAATACTTGGGAAATGGTGATGAAAATTATGTAGCAGCTTAGTCACCGATAATCCGGGTACGTTAGGGCATTCAATAACCCAATTCAGGATAATACTCTCGATTTTATCTTCAGTTCGTATAAAATTTCTATCTCAATCTTCAAAATTATAAATTACTTCATCTTCAGAAGATAGTGTAGAGTCAGATTCGAGTACTCGAAAACTTGGAGGCTGAGTAGCTGCTGACTCTGTCGGAGATTCAGCTTTATGGCATTGTGAAACTGTAGTAGTTACATTTTTCATAGATGTGCTAGTTGAGGACAAAGTTCTCGCAAGATTAGAATTCTGACGAGTGTCTCGCACAGAAGAGCCATGACTCCTGATTCGGCGCCTTTTCTGACGAGCTGACAACGTTGAGTACAGTTTTCGTTTCTGCATTTTTCAAATTAAGATCTAGGTCTGCCGCTCTAACGTTTCATGAAAATATTTCTAAGCTGCCTAAAATAACAAGGAATTCTGAAAACATGACGATAAATTAGACTATGAACACGAAGTTGTTAGTGATGCAGCATACAACAGGAAAAATCTAGAAACTAGATTGGTAATTGCATTAAAGATTAAACCGACTATATGAGCTCGTAATATACTCAAAAGCACTTTTGTACTTAATCACTTAAAACAGACCTAAATTAAGTAAGTCAAGTATATTTACACTGAACACTTGTAATGCGTTATTCACACGGTCAGAGTAACACACACGCACGCGATGACAGTCAGAGTGGAACAGGCTGGCTGCCGCCTGCCGGTTGCTTACTGTTGCACCATGCCAGGGTATGCCACGATGCATCGACGAATGATCGAGGAAAAATATAGGGATGAACTGATGTCTTGTCGACTCATTGAAAAAACAAATACTTATACGGAATTGGAATGAATAAATGAACAATATGTAGCTAAAAGTACCTCTAAAAAATTCAGAAAACTAGTTCTATGAACGTTAGTATTTGAAAAAAGCAGCAACATTTGGCACCTCTATCGTCTCTTACTCGAATGAAATTCGGAAGTCCAGTGGAAGCTGCAACTTATTAGGGTTTATTTGTACTTTTTTGCACAGGCTCGCTTGTGAACTCATTTGCTTACTATTTACTGCAAAGTTGATATTTAACTCGAAATAATCAATTTTTCAGGAGAGGCATGTTAAACAACGACGTTGGTACCGTAAAGACCTGTCGTTAGAACATTTTAGCGCTCTCTAGCAGTCAATTTTTGAACTACAGTTATGATGCTCATACCTAAAAAATCAGAGTTTGAAGATGAATATGTCTGTTACGGTTTGCAAGAAATTAAGGAAGAAAATCCCAGCAATTTCGGGATTTCTTCATTTTTTACATTGAAGCAATTGTAATTTGTTGCAATATTTGGCGATTTAGGGAGCGAAAAACCTTCATCTGCAGGGATTCTCGGATGGATTCCCTCTTTGCAACAGAATTTACTGACACGCCATTAATTAGTACTAGCTTGGTCACTTGTTCTTCCGGAGTACTTTGATGCACCCTTACAAAACTGGTTATTTTCGTTTGTTTAGGTTTAGTGCTTTCACTACCGCTCTCCTTCGCATGAAGGTGCTTTGTTCCAGTACGAATTGTTTTTTCATAGCTACTAGTTGATGCTATAGATGACGTAACTAACCACTGGTAGACCAGCCGTTACAGAGTAAATCTTGCCGCACTTTATAATTTTGCACTTTATCCAGTTGCATCTTTAACATAGTATCGCTACACAAAGACTTTAGTTTCTACACCATCGGCCGTTGTCATCGCATCTATTACAGTCTGTTCTTTATTATCTGCAAAACCACAAAATATATTCTGATGAAATCGTTGAACTATATTATAAGATAGTGTAGCCTACATGCACGGTGCAGTGATGTAAATTGCAATAATATTAGTTCTGTGAGTGATTTATCATATTGAACAGTATGATTTTAAGTTATTTTCTCACTAATATCTTGAAATATTAAGATTTTTTAGAAACCCGGGAATTCCAGGGAAACAGTATGATTTCAAGTTATTTTCTTACTAATATCTTGAAATATGTATACTTTTAGAATCCCGGTAATTCCAGGAAAACAGCATGATTTTAAGTTATTTTCTGACTAATATCTTGAAATATGTATGCTATTTGGAACCCCGGAACCCCGGAAAAAATAAATTCCCGGACCGGGAAATTTCAGCCCCAAATCATCGAGGATCCCAGCATCCCGAGATGCAAACGCTAATGCCTGTATGGATAACTCAATAATCAAGTTTTTTTGAGTTATGAAGCCTTTGTCGCAAACGAGCAAAATGAGCGGTTTAAATACTGTTAAAAAGTTTAAATAGCACAGTTTGTTAATGCCTTGCGATAATTTTCGACCGAGGCATTTACTGCTGCGAACGACGAAGGCCAACGGAGAACTATCTGCTTCAATTCTGACTGTAGACAATTACTGCTGAGGTCTTCCAAAAAACTCTATTCGAATTGACACCCATGCATTTTGTCTGCGGTGAACAGCTGGAATTCGTCTTAAAAGTAAGATCACTGCGAAAAACTGCCAAAATTCTCCCGCGCAACTGCGCTAATTTTCAACTGGGATCAGGGTGAACAGAATCGTCCATGCCTACGATAGAATATACAGACAATTACTTCAAATAAAATACAACTCTTTTCGACGTTAAAATTTTTCTCAAGCCCGTATAGGATGTGAGAATGTTGGAGAACTATTAATTCGGATCGACTATTGTGCAGATATGAAATTATTGTATGTAAATTGGAAAACTGTGACGTGCTAGATTATATGATTCATAACGCAATGTTTCCTTTTATGCATTGGCTTTGTTTTGAAGAAATGTGAAATATATTTTACGTAAATTCAATAACTTTCAAAAGGAAAAAACTGTATGTTAAAACAGAATATAGAAGTGGCAAGTGGCAAGCGAGTCAAGTGGCCCATTCTCAAGTTGCTTCAAGTCTCCAAAAACCAATAGCGCATAAGCACAAACGAAAACATTTGCAATCATTAATTTTCAAACGCAAACCCCAGTGCATTCATAATAACAAAATATTTTTTTTAAAACAAAGTGTATCCTCATGATTTGACCTTTCTCTTCGCATTATCAAGAACATTCGAGCTAAGATCACCTCTTTATTACTCAGTGCTGACGTTGCTATCCGATTAGGCATTACCAAATAAATCGTATGTTTAATTAACCTTATACTTCAGAACACTAGGGGATTGCAAACCAATAGAAAAAGTCAAGACGATTATCAAATGCATTCGCCGTGCTAGAGGAAACAAAATTTACAGGGAGCTGCTTCTATATTATGAAATTATTGAATTTAAAAAAAATTAGTGCTTGGGCTATCTCGAAATTTTCTCTTTCTAAATTCCGGCAATTATTTCTGGCTAGGGCATTATCCGCACAGTCAAAAAAACTTTCTGGAGTAACATCATTAAGGCTATTATGCGATATTTAATTGTAGGTCTCTTTTAATTAGACTTGCAATTTTTCTTATTCATGGGAAACGAGTTTAGCCAGTAGCAGACGACGCTCGGAACTGAGGTTAAGGAGTTCTGGAATCATCTTCGTTGCCTCACTCTAATTTCTCTCTACTTTGTTGGTATCTCTTCGTAGGGTAGGGACCAGAGTTGCGCTGCGTATTCCTATGGTCGGACCAGTGCCATGTAGAAAAGTAGCATTAAATCTTTTGACTCATGCTCAAAGTTTCTTCCTTTGAAGCCTAAAACTCTACTCGGACTCATAACGCTTTTTTCGACTAAAATTTTATGCTTGAGATCTTTGGTGATAGTGATACCAAGATTTTTTCTCTTGAAATTTTATAGAAGTATCTTTCATAGTAGGTAAGAAATGCCGATTGTTATTGCCAATGTGCATTGCTTGTCAAAACGACATCAACATTACTGTTGATGTTGGAGTTCATTTGCCAGGTTTCGGTCCATTGGAGATGATGGTTCATATTTGTTTAAATGTAAATTCGGTATCGCTCAGTGGAGATCCTGTGACAAAGTTTCGTGTCATCCGCAAATTTGTGAATTTCAAGGATGATTCAGAGGTCAAAGTCGTTATCCATCGACTTTCAAGATCCTCCTGGATCCCCCAGAAGAAGAAGAAGGTCAAAGTCGTTGATAAAGATAAGAAATACTAAAGCTCCGTTTCTGAACCGCTGAAGTGCCTAGAAACAAGTCGCTGAATTGCTTGTGAATCGCTAACCTCTGAGTTAAAGTCTTGAGCCATTTTTGTACCCATCGAGAGAAGTTCTCCCGAACACCAATTGTTCCTTTGGCCATAAGCCTGTCGTGGGGATCTTTATTGAAGGCATTCTGTGAGTCAAGATGTATGGTCTAGGGCTTTAGTACCATCGGAGACTCGTTTGACTTCTCCAAAGAAGTCAAGTAGATTTATGAGGCAACTACCCTTTTTCAGGAACCCGTGCTAAGTCTGTGCAATCAAATTTTGGGTGTGGAAATGTTTTAGTATTCGAATTTCGAATAATCTTTCCATCGGCTTAATGATGGTTGATGTCATGTTGAAACGGCTATGGATATTGAGATTTTGCAATATATATACATATGTAATTTTTTTTAAATTGGAGTGACATTAGCCTGCTTACAGTCGGCGGGACTAGCCCTGTTACAAGTAACAGATTGAAAACATCCGCTAGGGCACGCTGATTTTTTTACTATTTCCAAGCTTATGTATACGTGGATCTAGGTCGTCAGGTCCGATAGATTTGTAATGTTTCAAGAGGATAAGTTACTTTTCGACCTCTTCCACCGAAATATATCATTCGTTGTCCGCAGCTAGATGTTCAAGGCTTGAGGTTGTGGAATTTCAATTGAATCCTCCCTAGCGAACGCTAAGGTAAAATGTGTATTTAGGATTATGGCTTTACTTTTGTCTCCTGTTGGGGCTTGACTGTCAATGCCGATGAATGGTACAATGTTAGTCTTTTTGAGTCGTTTTTCGTCAACAAATTTGTAGGAACTTTTCGAGTTTATTTTGGTTAGAGTTGTAACTACCATTTCTTTCTACCTTATAGTGTATCTGATCGTCTGTTTGACGGCTCTGCAGGCATGAGTGAGCTCCAGGTGAAGGGCATCGGTTTGGTTAATATTACGATTGTTACCCGGCATTTATGAGGTGTATAATCTCAGGTGTAAGCCAGAGAGGCTTGTTGGTCGGTTTCAGTGACTGTGTTCAAACATGATGCGCTGAAGAAGTAAAACATTGTCTTTTAGAATCGGTTAGTATTCGTCAGGGTCCGCTTTCATAGATTCGACGTTTGCTCGTGAGCAGTTTAAAATTCATTTTCGTATTTTATTACGTTACAACCATTAACCACGAGCACAAAATTTACCTAATTGTGTTCTCCTACTTTGCCCATCACCTCTACTGCGTTTTTTCAGAGGCCGAGAGTCGTTATAGGAAGGTCTAATACATTATCTTTTCTCATCGGTGAGAAGACGTACTGTTGCATAGAATGTGCTTGTTCCCAGGGGCTCGACTTTGTTGTGAGGTCCAGTCTTTACCAAGAAGATTGAAATCGCCTATAATAAGTGCTTAGCAAGGAGTGCTGAAAATGTTATCGTAGAGATCGAAAAGTTAATTGTCGCCAGTTGCTGCGCTCGCTGTGTTCCAATAGATGAGTACAATCTTGTTAGTTATTTTTGTTATGGATGAATTGTTAGATGTAGCAGCTCATTTTTTTTGTGCTCCTTATTTAGTTTTAAGTTTAGGTTGCAGCATCTTTTTGAAGCTAAGGCCTCCACTGGGAGATGTTTTCAAACTAGATTCAACCAAGTTTTGTTGAGAGCTGTAATATCGAGCGTCAAGGTTATTGCAATGCCTTGAATTTCTTGCATTTTTAGGAGAATGCTTTGTACACAGCAAATCGATATTTTTTAAGCGCTGTTATTTAGTTACTGCGCTATTTTTAGCTTAGTAACTCCTGTTCAATTAGTTGTTCCAATCCAGGTTCATGGTTTAGCTCTGAGCCAGGTTCGTCATTTTGTTTGGTGGCTGGTTTTGTGCCAATTTCGTTTTTTTGTTCAGCAGCCAGTTCGTGGAGTTGTCTTGCGCCCTATTTATGCAGTTGATCTCTGGCCGATTCATAGAGTTGTCCAGTGGCCGGTTCATGAACTTCGATTCCGCTATTATCACATTCATTGATGGGATCTGTAGAGTGAACTGTCTCCGCTGGCAGTTGCTCTATTACTGTGTCAGTGTCATGGATTTTTAATGCGTTTATATTGTTATTTTGTGCGTCAATCGAATCGCATATTCGAGAAAATGACTGGAGAAATTGAGAAGCACGGAACTTAGGAAGGATTTTTGTTTAACGTAACTGGAGAGTTGAGTGTTGTGGGGGCAAATCCGTTGATCGCTGTGAGTCCGTTGTTCTAAGCGTGTGTTTTGTATAAGTTCATCTAGGTCTTAATTGTTACCATTTCTTACGCCGTAGGCGCCCCTCCGATAACCTGTTGAATTGCATTTGTTGCGTAGTCGATGGGCGTAAGCAATAAAACGAAACTGTACTACACGCAACTAAGTTTTCAGGGTCCTCCCGTTTTCGTGATACTTTTGTTCTTTCTTACTTGTGAGAAACGTTCTGATCTGTTACTAGTTGATTCATTGAGGCCTCTGTTTGCAGCACTTCTTTCACTGGCTGATATGAACGTTCTTTTTCTGCTCTGTTGCAACGGTACTGTCAATTTCATCAGTCGGATCATTTCCATTGCAATTTCAAGAGCAGCTGTTCTTGTTGTCCCTATCCTTGACACATGACTATCCGCCACTGTGTTTTTGGGTTCTTTATCGCAGAGATTGTTTTAAGCTCCTTCCGAGATACGACAAAATTTTACTGTTACCTCTTCACTTAATTTCAAGTGGTGATTACTGTGAAAAAAGACGATAAAATGTAATCGTGGAAACGCTATTGTAAAGTCAAAATGTTACAGAATTGAAACGCTGAAAGATTCTACTTCAACAGGCTCAAGAACTTACAAACTACAGCACTAAGAAAACAGCAAGAAATTGTGAGGTTTGTCGTATGACAAAATCAAAAAATCACATTTACAATTATTATATGCCATCGCGACCATGTATAAAACCCACTTGTCAACAGAAGCCAAACGGTAAGCCGTGAGAAAGTTCTCAAGAAATTTGGTAAAGTTAGACCTCGGGACGGAAGGAAAAGCGTTTTCTCTCTAAAGATTCTATGACTAACTACTCCAAGACTACTAACAACACACCGGAAGAACTTCATCAACTTTTAATGCAGGAAATGAGCTGGACTTCGGAAAATAAAATTAATAATTGGTATGAGACTATCATTGATGTCAGATATAATGCCAATATAATTCCTGCTTCAATCATTTCTTGTGTAGTCTTTTTATGTTTTCTAACTTGAATCTATCAGCATCTGTTGTTACTGCTATGGAAAGAATGGACATTCAAAATACGTACTTATACCAGACATGTTATTTCAATTACGCATAAAAAACACTTTATGAGTAATCTTTTTGCGTTATTTATGATTATTTAGAATTCTTTGCTGCTCATATAGGAACTCCTACGAACAGTTTGCACATTTGGGGGTAACTTGTATGTTCGTGCTGCATAGTATGAGTAACGTCTGGTAATTTTTGACACTGAAGGAAAGTGTGTAATGATGACGACACGGTTTTAAGTATATTTAGTATAGCACAGAGATTGACAAGCTGGACCAAAACTTCGTGAAGATTTGAAGAAAAACATATCCGATGATTATGAATACAACAATACACTAAACAATATAAACACAAGGGCTTATCATCAGAATTCATTTCGCCGGTATTTTCAAGAGATCTATGCATTTATTTAACATCTGACTCCAGAAATGAAACTAATTTACATTTCTAAAACGCAGGAAAATTCCCTTATGCAGACAGCATTCCGGTGTTGAAAACTACATGGCACATATTATTGAACCGCACATAAATTAGACACAGAGTGTTGATGACAATTAAATTTAAATGGTTGAAAAATACTACAAAGCCTGAGTTCATTGATTAAGGGAGGAGAAACCTTCTCACTGAATTAATTACTGAGTAGATAAAAATCTAAAGGGGACATATATAATCCTAACGATGTCTCTGTTTTAGAGAATTTTATTACTGCAATAAACTCATGCTTGGTGAGGAAAGTGAGGCCTGAGTTATCTAATTTGTCACAAAATAAGAATCACAGACAATAACTTAATTTATTTACTGATAACTCACGTTGAATCTTAAATGTACAATCACGCAACGATTTAGAATTACCCAAGGTTTCATTCGAGGCTCGGTTATAATTACAGCCTAGGACAAAGCATTGTGTGATAGAAGTCACCGGTGTCACAATCACACTCAACGCTTGATCATAGACGCCAGGAGTGGTTAACTTTCTTAGTGATTTGTCATCTCACTTATGGTAATATTAATCAAATCTTGTATTTTAATTGCATTGTTTTTCCTGCCCACTTTTCACGTAAAAACTTGAAACTAACCCCCACGATCTTGTGGGGAAAGAACGACGAGGTTGTAGTTATTTTCTTCCTGAGTTTATGTGGGAAATGAGGCAACGCGAAGTCCACAGTGGTCAGAAACGAGAAGAGAGTTGTGAGGTACTCGTGTTTTTTAAAATCAAAATAAACATGTTCCTATGTATATTTTTAGTTAAATATTTATGGGTTTTAGATGTATTAATAACTTTTTATGCTATTGTTTACATTTGTCCAATTTTCGTAATTGTACGAGGTTTAGAATAGTAGAATCTGGTGATTTAGTCAACGTGGTGTATTATTTTGCCCCCCTTTGTATATTCATGTATTTGTGTCAGCCATATTATTCGATTAAAAAAATCTAAGCATTTCAAGTTTTATCCAGATATCAAGTAGCTGTTACTTCTAATTCAAACGGTTTAATTTTGCTTTGCACCTTTTCGTGTGAGCGTACGCCTGTATGGTGTGTGTCAGCTTCTATTACTACACGTATGAATAATCTACTGGTATGCGCTTCAAAGCTGCACATCTTGGTAGAGTTATATTACGTGGAAGGTTGATCGTCATCTTTGTGAGATTTTCTCTCATTTAGTCCATTTAACATAATTATTTTTAGTTTTACTTCTTACTCAGGGTTAGCGGCACTCATAATATAGTTCAGCAAACTTTAACATAAGATTGGATCCGTTGCAATAGACACATTTTACTCGACAACCGTGTAGTCGAAAATGCTTCGTTAAAGAGTTACGAGGATTTGAATTTTATCGGCGTTTTTCAGTGCTCCATTGAATCAAAGATTAGAATTTGTTAGTTTGTATTGAATATTTCATTGACCGCAAAGATGTTGACTGCAATTGGGTGAGTATCCAATGTTGAATTAAAAGATATGTACATAGGTTAAGCTGCTGCAAATTGTAATTCCAGAGAGGCTATTCGAATTTAGGCAGCAAGATACCCTAAAAGACATGTTCCATCGCATCAAACATTCGTAGTCATACACTGGAGATTGTGTGAAGACTGAACATATCTCAGAGTGCAACCATGACAGTTTTAGATATGGAGGGAGAAATATTGGAACATTTTCAAAATAATCCAACCACAAGCACTCGTTCTGCTGCACGTGTTTTACATGTACTGTAAATCAAACTACAGTGCGAAAAGTTTTCCATGATAATGGTCAACATCCATTTCACGTTCAGATTGCGCAAAAATAAAAAGATTTGAATTTTTTTCAAGTCGTGTTCTATATACGAGAAGATTTTTCCTCAAACTAATTGAAGAAACATGGTTTCCCTCAAAAGTCTCACTCATAGACGAAGCATCATGCATGCGAAATAGAATACTTTAACGTTCATAATCTGCACTCGTGGTTTGATGTATATCCGTACGTTACGCAATAAAATAAATATTAGGTTAGGTTTTCTGTCAATGATTGGGGGGCTATTCTTGACGATCTTATTTGGCCGTTTATAATACCAGAAACAGTGATTGAACGCAATTATTGGATTTTTTTAACGAAGTATGACCAAAGTCGTCGAAAAATGTTCCCCTAGCCAACATCATAGGAATGTGACTTCAACCCGAAGGTGCACACTTGGCAATTGTTGTTATGCAGTTATTGCATACCGGTACCCGATCTCCAAATCGCTTGATTGGCCGGGCTGTCATATCACATTGCCACTAAGGTCTTTTGATATTAACCCCACCCAGATTTTTATTTCTCGAAACATTTGAAGAGTTTTGTGTACGAAATGCGGATTCCTTCCGGAGAAGTCGGGTTTCTCTGTTTCCCATTACACATCTTTTCCTTTTGCCATCAGAATTGTTGAAGCCTCCGCAAGAATTGGTGAAACTCAAGGTATCTTCGATTGCGTCTGCATGACAATCATTGCACAGGCGTTTGCACGTCTGCAGCGCAACAGATAAGCTTCGTGTTAAACATCTTTCATAAATACTTGACCTAACTTATATACCTGTTTCTTGTGGTTATAGTAATTAAGGCTGTAATTCTGTTTCCTGTTCTCATATTAAACATCTTTTCAGAACTTCTACATTTTATTTCCGCGCCACTCTCAAAGTGTGAATTTTCCCCAATACGTTCTAAACTTTAAGACCTTGGAACTTTTCTACGATTCATTTTCGACCACAAGAATATCGATTTTAAAGTGTTTATTTCGACAGTCTCAACCTTATATTCACATTTGTTTAACAAAATGCCTGTTACCCTGCGTAGTTTCCTGTTTATGTATAATCCTTGCAAATGCAACTATGAATCGTCACCGAATCGAAACATCATCACTATTATAAAAGTAGCCGCATCCGTCCGTCCGTCCGTCCGTCCGTGTGACCCCCTCTTCTAATCGATAGCTTTGATAGCAACAAGGATAAAACCTAAGAAATACAAGAAATTATTCTATTGCATTATTTTTCTGCGGCAATTTAATTCCCTTTCACTTGCATTATGGTATCCAGAATACGCAATCGGCTTATTTTTAGCAATAAAAACTTTCTTTGGGGCTTTTCTGTTTAAATTCATCATGTTGCTTTGATATTTTTAATTGCCAATGCGAATAGAAATGCTTTAAATCCGTTCGACCCGTAACCTGGCTACCACTTAGTATAAGGCCCAAGATTTTGGAACTTGAGTTATTGTTTTCGAAATTATGATTTTCTTGAAAAGCTCCGAAGAGATAATAGACGACATTTCAAAATGAAATTCCGGCAAAAGAGGCCACTGTGGATAGAAATGTGTCCAACCGCAAGAGAGAAGCAGCAAGACTTCGACAGCAAGAAAAACGCCGAAGACGATCGGATGAACAACACGAAATGGCAAGACGAAGCAATGCTGCTCGCCAACGAGAAGCTAGAGCTAAATTGACCCTTGAACGGCGTTTGGTAATTCTACAGAATAATGCAGAGCAACACCGAGTAGCTAGGAGAATTTAATACATGGAAGAAGAGAGGAAATTCTTCGGCATAACGCTACACAACATCGAGTGGCACGAGAGAATTTAACTCAAGAAAGAAGGGATGAAAATCTTCAGACTAATGACGACCAGCAGGTGTGCACTAGTTATTATTAAAGTTATTATAATATTATATTACTATTAATAAAATTATTATATTATTTATTTTTGCGTTTTCACTTTCAACTTACGGTCACTCTCAACTTACGCACACTCTACCAATTGTGCCACCAGTCTCCGCAGTTCGTCTTCTGAATCAGCCACAAGGGCTGCATCATCTGCAAACAACAGCTGACACACTTCCCAAAATACATACCATTTTGTCCTAACAACTGCGCACCTTTTCCCAACACTCTGGCATTCACTTCTCTCACTACACCTTCCATAAACAAATTGAACAACCACGGCAACATCACTCATCCCTGTCTCACACTTGTCACAACTGGGAACCACTCACTCACCTCATTCCCTACTCTCACACATGCTCTGCTATTAATGCAAAAACTCTGGATCGCCTTCAACAGTCTACCACCCACTCCACACAACAACCTGCCATAATGCCTCACGATCCGAAGGCGGTCCTTCGCCTTCTCCAGATGCATAAATGCCCAGTACACATCTTTTCCTTTCGCCAAGTATTTCTCATTCACCTGTTTCACAGCAAACATTTGATACACACAACCACTACCACTTCTAAAACCACATTGTTCTTCAGCTAGCGCACCATCCGTCATCACTCTCATTCGTCCGTCTCATTGCATACAACAAATAAAATAACACAGATTTTGAAACATAATAAACCAGTCTCTTTTCCCAAGTTTATTCCCAAACTCTCTCAACATTACCCGAGAAACACCCATTTTTAAAAAGGGCTGTATAACTTTTGTTTGCAATTATATACCTGTTTCTCTACATACATACATACATACATACATTCTCTACTATGAATAATTAATAAAATTTCCCAGAGAATTATACATAAAAAGTCTTCTACAGCATTTGTTGTGAACAAAATGATATTGGTTTCCAAAAATTATCGAAACAAGCTGTATTACATCATTTGCAATAATTTTATTCAAATATTGATGAAAAAAAAATTATTTTCTCTGTGTTTTTCGATTTTTTAAAAACATTTGATTGAGTAGAGTAGGCAATAGCATACAACTCTCGGAACTCCACCGTGGCAGTTGGCGGTATTAGAAGAGTTGGACATGATTGATTCAAATCACACCTATTAAATCGGAAGCAGAACGTTGGCATTGATGATGCACAATCAAAACTACCGGAAAATATCCGAAGAGTTCCACAAAGGTGTATTCTAGAACTTCTACTAATTCTTATCTTCATCAACGATGCGTATATATACAATATTTTTCGAACTCATACTTTTTACCATCAATAGACCGCTTTCTACGGCTCTCTCTAATGAAAACATAATTTTAATCGTGGCGAGAATAAATGGCCAGCTGTCAAACGTTTCACAGTGGCTCAAAGCGAATTGAATAGGCAAAAAAATTGATGACAAAATGCATTAAATTATCGTACAAGAAGATGGTTCTCCTTTGCATCAAGGCTGATGATAGAAAAATTGGAATAAACAACTTCTGTCAGTTCTTGTGAATAATCATACGTAAAACTCTGACCTTCATTGAGCACTTTGCCAGTATCAGTACTAAGCTAACAAAATCCGTAGAATTCCACAATTTATAAAATGTATATTACCTGAAGAGGCCTTAAAAATATTCCATGGAACGCTCATTTCTCAATACTAACAGTACGGAATAGAAACAGAGCATGAAACTGATAAAAATACAACTAATTTGCTCTTTTCAGTCCAAAAACGAGCAATTAGGGCAATGATACAATGCCCACACGAATAATACATTGAAAAGTTTGAAAATACTCAAGCTTTACGATCTCACTAGGCTTTCCGAATGAAATTTCATGTACTAGACGTTATCTAATGAGGGCGGCGATAACAATCTTGAACAGTTTTTATTAGCACTAACTGGTCATGATGATCATCTAACCCAAAATAGGATTACATTCAAAATAAATTTTTACTTCCATATTGTACAGAAGCACGATCTTAACAGTTTTCACTTCAATAGAACCAAAACTTAATATTCTATCCCTGCTAAGATCCGAGAAAGAAAATCATACAAAGCATTGCGAGCGCATCTTGAATCTTTATTTTAGTCAAGCATGAATGAAGCGGTAATCAAGTAAAATTATCCACTACTCCTCTTAGATAACAAATTAGTCGCCCTTTACTAATACACAGAAAGATCTCCAAGCACAAATAATGGCGGCAATTCTGTGTAGCAATGAGTCTGTAAATGTACTGATCCACAGATCTGATCGACTTCAAAACAATTAAGAATGAGTTGGTCTCGTAGTGTGACCAAAGCATGTGGACGACCATCTCGACGTTTAATTTGTCGGTTAGGGTGGTCCCACATATTTTCTTAGGGGTTCGTTTCAATCGATTTAATTGATGTGCGAACCCAATAACTTTATCAATTTAGTGGGTGATTAGGTTGGGTGTATTAAGTTAAATATAATTGTACACGTTATGCTATCGTTGATAGGATTCGATAGAAGTCGTTCAAGTTATTCAGGCCCACTAGCAGCTATTTTCATATGTGTTTGTTGAAATAGTCTTAAGAAACAATGTTCTTAATGCGTCATATGTGTTAAATAAATTGTTCGTTAAAAGTTGTAAACATCATTTATACTACCGCATTGCCTCTTTGGCCTTTCATTACTGTAACAATACTCTTAAAAATATTCTCCCGCAAAGTTCGTGAGCTACACAGCAGAAAAACAGAAGGTGAACAGAAACAGCTAGCTTCTAAAGAGAGCATTTCTGAAAAGCAAAATGATCAATGGCAATTTTCTTGCATAATTTGTCATGCGCGCAACCTTATCTACTATTATTTTCAACCATAACTCACCTTCATCATTTCAAATCGATACCATATTTTGACAGAATGTGAGATACAGTTATAAAATATAAAATACGTGTGGCATTGTACCTGATCTTCTAAACTACACCTTTTTCACTTCAATTTAATCCAAGTCAAGTTCACATTATTCCGAGTCTAGTTCAAATTAATCCAAGTCAAGTTCAAATTAATCCAAGTCAAATTCAAATCAATCCAAGTCAAGTTCAGTTTAATCCAAGTCAAGTTCGAATTAATCCAAGTCAAGTTCAAATCAATCAGAGTCAAGTTCAAATTAATCCAAGTCAAGTTCAAATTAATCCAACCCTCAGTTGAGCTAAAAAATGACATAATAATTCGTTAATTTGAGTTTTTTGTGTTAAGTATGTATCTACTGGATGTGATGAGCAAAACTGGTTTCGAGGATTTATTTACACTTATAGATATTTGTATACGTGAAATTCCACTTTACCACATATATGAAATCAAATACATGCGAGTACAAAATTTTATAATTGGACGATACCTAGATTTAATCTTTAAAAGAAATATACAAGTGCGATTCACTGAGTACTAATGTATGATTCCGATTGAATACAATTTATATTTGTACATTACTACACAGATAAATTCCTGCATTAGTAATATAAATGTTGCCATCCATTCTAATTCCGTGTTAGTCAATGTGAAGAAATGTTGGATCCACGTACAATACACAATAATAATATTACAGGAAATAATGTTTCTAATTCACTACTGATTTCATTTGTGTGTGTTTACAATTCAATATATAATACTTTTAAGACTTCAATAACTTTTATAATAGCCATTTTTTGAATATTTAAGTTTTGAAAGTATTATATATTGAATTGTGAACACACACAGATAAAATCAGTATTAAGTTAGAAACATTGTTTCTTGTATTATTATTGTGTATTGTAAGTGGATCCTACATTTCTTCCCATTGACTAACACGGAATTAGAATGGATGGCGACATTTATATTGCTAATGCAAGAATGTATCTGGGTAGAAATGTACAAGTATAAATTGTAATCACACGGAATCGTACAAGTACTCAGTGAATCGCATTTGTATATTTATTTTAAAGTTTAAATCTACAGATCGTTCAATGATAACCTTTTGTACTTGCATGTATATGATTTCATAGATGTGGTAAAGTGGAATTTCACGTATATAAATATCTATGAATGTAAATAAATCCTCGAAACCGGTCTTGCTTATAACATCCAACAGATACATATTCAACACAAAAAACTCGAATTAACAAATTATTATATCATTTTATAACTCAACTGAGGGTTGGATTAGTTTGAACTTGACTTGGATTAATTTTAACTTGACTTGGATTAATTTAAACTTGACTCGGATTAACTTGAACTTGACTTGGATTAATTTGAACATGACTTAGATTAATTTGAAGTGAAAAAGGTGTAGTTATGAGATTATTCGTATATCTCTGAAATTCATCAAAATAGTGCATTTAATTTTTTTAATTAATGTTCTCCACCAGCTATTGTAGCAGCTGCAGCTCTATATAAAGTGCTTGTTATATACGCGCAACGTTCCGATTCGTAAATTGATAGTGCTAGACGGGCGAAATAGTGCAACCCGCAGCCGAAGTCGTCAGGTAGGTGTAGGCTTAACTAGGTTGTACAAAGGGATTGAGCTCCCAGTCATTATAATTTAGCATCGTGCATGGGGATAGGTGATAATTGCGTGTGTTTCTGAGTTTTACTTCGCAGGAAATCCGACAACTCCGCATTTTTTTCTAACATTCTTTTCTGATATGTTTTTTTCAATCATAAGAGTTGCTGCGTTAATTGTAATACGTAACAGAAGATTAAGACTTTAGAGCTGACGAGTGTGATCTTCGATTTCCCCTATTCCTCGTGTCATTGTCTCAGCAGAAGCGCGAGTGCTCCTAGCACGTTCTCGTAATTACGGCTGGACTTGGCATCTGAAGCTCGATCCTTCGTGTCTTCACTAAAACGTGTTCGCTGACCATAAAGCTAATAACGCCCAGCCGTCTCCTCAAGAGGATTATTCCAGAGCGAAGTGCGCACTACCATTGGCGGTCTTCTCCTGGAACGCTGCGGAAGACTCATCCGTATTCAATGAGTGAAAGAGCATATTTACTGGATGATGCAGTGAGGAGTAAAGATGTCTGGAGTGGCCGTGTGATGCCTGTTTCAGCCGGTGTTCATGTTCTTTAGACAAAGAAAAATTGTATATTTCCCATTATTTTCCCCTTCATTAAAGTTTGTTTTCAGAAGTGTCTTAATGAATAATAGACGTGTCAATAGTTGAATATCTGAATCAACATACATCAAAATTGAAAAAAGAACATTTCATGGTCATCTAAACATATTCCTAATATTTTCCATATTAATGTTTGTAGATTAAATACGTGAACTCGACTTTGTATACATTTTATATGCTTATTTTCGTAGTGTGAACGCTACATAATATCCCGGGTGAAATCAGGTGAAAACTAGTTCATCAGTGTAAAGCCATGGCTCAAGCCCAAATCTCACTGGCGATCACGATTTACGACAGTTCAACTGGAAACACAACCCCACGATGAGAGTAAAAAGATACAGAAGGCATGAGGAGGAACGGACAAGCTGAGTAAGGCTTGTCACACGAAATTTGTTTGTCTCGAACAACTCCGAAGCTAATCATGATGAACATGAAATTTAAAATTGATGGCTCTAAAGACTTTAAAATCATCAGTAAACATAAAAGATGTACAGATGTTGCAGAATTGTGAAGAAGGACACTAGTGATGCACACCTTGATCTCTCACATGAGTCGTTGCATCCGAAAAAAATGGGTGAGATTCGGTATTTATTTGGCGACTGTGGTATGAAGTAAAGAGTTGTCTGAATTGACAAATTTTGGTATAATATGCTTCATTTGTTCGAACGTGGTGAAGCTTTTCACATAATTTTCGTTTGAACGGAAATATCAAGCTATCACTGTAGAGTATGGAGGAAACCGTGTCTTCGTTTGGAGCTCTCTCAGTTATGGTAGGATAGGTTCTTTACGTTGTATTAGACGCAATGCACCAGTACCAGTGAACAACGACTTACTCCTATGAGCCAGAAAAGTTAAACAAGATCTCCATTTTTTAACAGAATAGAAGTACAAAACACATTCCACGCCAAGAGCGTTGTTCCATTTTTCATTGGGTTGACGTTTTTGAAAGGTCATCACAGTCTTCCGACTTGAATATTCTAGCGTCGTTGAGAGCGTATGTATATCATATATAGCTTTAAGGCCCGTCTACACTATCAAACTCTTCGTCAATCACGAACACACCAAAACGCGAACAAAAACACAAACTTTTCCGAATCGTGTCCAGACGTCCAGACTATACGCTTTCGGCGGACAGAAGTTGTTCGCGAACAACATGTAAACAAACAATACTGCTTCCCAAGTAAGTTTTAGTTAATTGATGCATATAATTGGTAAATTTCATTTGTTGAGAGTTAGTAACCATAATTTATTTGTGTGGGCATATGTGAACAGAAAATATTAAGAATCGCTGATGTATTATGAGAATATTTCGAATACCATCAGTGTTACAGTGGTAAGATGGGATCAGCTGATGTCCTTGATCTTTTTCAATGCTCTTCATGAAGTTTAAATTTTTGGACTTGAGCTTAAAACTTTAAAATATGCTCCTACTCAGCCTTTATAATTTTTTTTCACTTTTTTTGACCTAAATTTTCTATAAGAGGTGAAAAATGCTCATATTTTTCATTTTATCATAAAATAATCCTACAATATTTGAAGTAATTTACCAAAGTTATTTAATATTTTTCTGTTTAATTAAGCCAACAATTTATTTCAAAAATGTAAAGTTTAGCTTGTGCATTTTATTAGTGTCTCAAACTATATGCAGTATTCATACTTTCTGTGCACATTTTTGAAGCATCCATTACTCAGTCAAGCATACCTGAATGTATTTTTACTATTGCACAATAAATTTTTGTGTGCTTTTCTGTGATATTTTTCTGAGAACATTGTTAACACCTAGATCTCTTATAACTACTTAACATATCTAAGAAATGGTTCTAAGGGAAGAATTTGAGAACTCAAAGCTGAATGTCAAGCAGGCCATCTTTATATTGAAATTTTTTTTACTTGTTAAGGACCATATTTTTTTAGTTCATTATCATTTATGTCAGCACCTGCTCACTTACATATTTCATGAAAAGGATGACAGTGGAATGTAAGTTATCCATGTATATAATTTTGTGTATAAAATCTGTGTATAAAAATATAATCCGTGTATGAAAATATATAATGAAATATAATACGTAAATGAAAAACAAAAGTATAATAGGTAATTATTCTGAATTATTGTTAGACATCTCATGTTGATTATGAATAATTTGCTCCTATTCAGAACCTCATGACAATTATATTCCACAAATTTTGATGCTAGTACATAATCATTTTGATGTGTTCCTCATGTATGGATTATTTTTTTACAGGTGGCTGCTACGAAGTGATTCATGCACTTCTCTACAGTATTTGACAAGAATATCAAAGCAGTCGCGTGCTATCATACCTGAAACTTGTGAGGCCATCAATACTCTACTTAAGGATGAAAACATGAAGGTATGCATCCCATTGCAGTGTTGGGTTCAAATATTACTTTGCAATGAGTATTTTAATGTTCCTCAAATAGAAAACTAATTTTTCTGGAATATTGAAACCATTAAGAAATTTGCAGTAAGTTGAAATATGGTAATGAAACGAGTTAAGTGACCCACATATCATCATAAATACGGTATTGACTTGGTACAATAGCAGAGCTGAACACTATGTTTTTGCAACACTGTCTGGTCTTGGGGTGCTACTTGAATTGATGAACTCTCTCACAAAAAAGTAGTGGTGTGCAAAGTACATAGATATATATTTCAATTGTTCTCGTAGTTGATTGTAACCTACTACAATTAGAACTACTTTGAAACCAAACTAGTTCCATTATTTGTGAACTTTCAGGTGCATGAGCAAAATTTATATTGTGATATCTAGGGGAATCTATATAACCACTGTTTTCTTCCAGTAATATTGTTCACATCTCATGAAACGATAATGCATAAACCATCGAAAAATTTTGCGGTGGACTTCCATCTGTAATTCCCTTTGTTGTACTCATTTACAGACTCCACAAACGCAAGCAGAGTCGGAATCTGCAGCCAGTGATTTCTACCTGAAGTGAAGTTTCCCATAAAACTTCTTGAATTTCATGAACTCTTCTCTAGAGATTGCATGCCACTTTAGCATCACTATGATGAAGTGAGAAGAGAGAGCTCCTTGAGCTGGTGGCAGCGTTGGGCACTGCAACTGTGCTGCTCCGCGATGTGGTGCTGCCGTGCCGCTTTCATCCGTGGAGGCTAAACTGCTGCTGCGTCCTAGAGCTATTATGAACTATGGACCGCCTCAACTACCTACATTGGCATTGCACAAATAGCGTCCCCGTGAACTTCCTGTGGACGACTGCAGCGGTACCAGAGACTTCAGAACGAGTTCGCTTTTGAGGTGGGTCGAAGTGACATGTAGCACTTGGTTCGGTCGACTTTTTTTTGAGAATTTCCCATCAAAAATGTTTATACTCCATTCCATCACTTTACATAATTTCTATGTTGGTTTGATTGGAGTTTGAGGTCTTCAATGATGAGAAGGGATGAGGTTTTATGTACACATGCTAGTATGCCAAAAATTATCATTTTAAACATTCTCTGGTATTCAAACTACTCTAATTATCATAATAATCTTTTGATTTAGGGAAGCTATGGTTCAATCTAAATTGTATTTTGCAAAGTAAATGCTGCTATAATACCGCCAATGTTTTAATTTATGAAAAGCTAAAATATAGCATTTCTTGAATTATAAACTGAACTCGCTCCGCTTGAAATAATTCATTTCCTTGGGACCTTGTTTGACGTTAATGTTTGTTCACAGCCCAAGCTCGACCCTCCTATTCGTTTGTGCTCGGGGGCCAGCCATGGTCCTGTCCTGCGCTGCCAAACCTTCCTGGTTTGGTTTTCCACGACTGGAGAGGAGCATTTGCACTACTGGTGTAAATGATTCATGACTTTACAATACTATCAAATTATAATGCACTGGTGTCTTAATACTTTTCTTACCTGCCATCATATCATCATGCACATTGGTTTTTCAAATGCTTTATCACTGACATCAGGATACAATGACGGTTACCCGGTCAAGTCTGTACCCATTTCCGACACCTGGGTAGGGTGTATCTGAGTTCTCTCCTTTCCAAACGGGGAGAAATCACTGCATGGTGCTGGGATTCTAAAAACCGACACCTACCCATAATGGGTGCATTCATAATCACTTAATTTAAAAAAATCATCTAGTCCTGTATTCAAGCGAGGGGAAAAAACAGATGAATATTTTTGTGTATGATCTCAAACGTGAAAGACATTGATCAGTTACCAAGAAGATGATAAACCTGTTATGAATACAATTTTGTACGTCAATTACCTAAAACCATGTTAAAGAAAGCATTTTCATGAAACCGATTAACATAAGGACAACAGTGAACCCAGAACAGGTGTACTTAAAGAGTAAATGTGTGAATTCATTTTATTCAATATTTACAATGAAAATAACTGCATGGATAAAAACAGTAAGTCAAAGGTTAAAGGCACCAGAAACAAGTCATAGAGATACCTTGAAAGGTAAAAATTTGCAAAGGTGACTTGTATGCACAGATCTTGAATATATAATCATCCATTGACAAAAAACTATGGTTAAACAAAATGCAGTGCTATGTAAAATTAATTCACCAATAAAGATTTAATTTCTAAACTATTTCAAATGTTTCTCATAAGTTGTTAATTGTTTCTTTCAGCTTCAATTGCAAGTTTGTTGTTCCTCATACATTGCACTATTTTTATTACCAATGAAGAGAACATACATGTTACTTTGAGCCTCCTTAAGGGAATCAAACGATTTTTCTTGTGAATTCTTTGAAAAATAAAAAAATACTTCTGTAGGGAAATAAGCTCTTGGATATTTGCAGCATGTTTATAACATTCGAATAGACAGTTGTAGTTCAAATTTTTTTTAAATTTACCCCTCAAAGAATTTTTTTTAAAACTTCAATTTCTCAGCCAATATTGTACATAGAAACAAATGATTTTTTTATTTGATTCACAATCAAAATATCTACAATAGCTAGCTCAGTTGGTTTGTTTTTGCTCTAAAAATAAAAATTGACAATTATTTGAATATTAAAAACAATTAAATACTGTTATTTTATTTCCATGGACAAGGAAAAATATTTCTAATCAACTTATCTAACCCAAATAAGCTAGCTATTATAGTAGTCACTTTGCTCTCCATGATGCAAATAAGATCTCCTTCAAAGGTGAAAAACTGTAGGAGATATTGAGCCGCAGAGTAGAAGAAAACTTTTTATGTGGAAAAAGTGTTCCAGTTTTTTAATTATTTCTCCAACAGTTTTTTACTTACTGAGATCTTTCTTGCATCGTAAAGATCAAGGTTAATACTATAAACCTGCATAGTTGTTTTTTGATAAGTTAATTAAAAAATTTTTTATTGACATGTGAAGTAATAAGTAAAAAGTTAGTATATTTTAATTAAAAAATTCAAAAATTTCTTGAATTTTTTTTTTTGAAGCAAAACCAAGCACATGGACCTAGCATTGGTAGATATTTTCATTGTGAATTTAACAAAAAAAACTAATCGTCTATGTACAATATTAGCTGAGAAATTAGGTTTTTTAGAAATTTCCCCCTAAGGGGTTGAGGTTGGATGGGCAAATTTAAAAAGTTTTAGGGCTCAGAACGTCCATTCGAATGTTCTAAACATGTTGTGAATACCTGCAAGCTTATTTCGCTTTTGACGCTATTGAAATATTTTATATTAAATTTTGAGGTTTTATACCAAAAAATTGTTCGATTCCCATAACCACAACAAGGGTGTTCCAAAGAGAGGTACAAAGTAGGGATCATTGAGTTCAAACATGTACACAGGGTTTGTGCAATGTTTAAAAATCCCCTAAAAATAACATATTTCTGTAATAAGTAGTCAACCGCAAGCCATCTAATTCTGACATGAAACTGATGAAAAGTATATTGCAAATAAATATTTCTTATGAAAATCATCACTACACAACGTAATTGGCATTCTGGTAAATATTTGGTGAACATTTAGCTCAATGAAAAAATATTTCATAGAATTATAGCATTTATATTCTACATATCTAATACAGACAATTTGTCTTGATGACTAATATAAAAAGTATATTGAAGTACACTTTAAATACCCTCTGGTATTGTAATGTTAAATAATCATAACTAGCATATAATGTAGCATAACAAAAGTATGAGTACAATTTGTAATTACTGGTCAAGCACATCATTACCAAGATACAAAAAGACTAGAATTTGATCAATCAAGCACTTTACTCATTTCATGATCTCAACATTATTTATTGCATTGCAGGAACTTTTTTTTTAATACTTCATACACAATTGATTAACATCTGTATTACCAAAGTAAATACATACATTTTGTTTCAGCGCACCAGGATGCTAATGGCAACAAAATTGTTTACTATATGATTGGCTGATGTTCATCAGTGGAAAAATTTCCTTTGTGGAATTATAATCACCAAAAAGTAAACAACAACCAAATCATTATGCCACAATGAAGAAAGGGCCCCCTGCTTCATTCTTTTAACACGTTCCCTGCGTATTGGGCCATATGTGTACCAACAGGTAAATTTCCCATTTAAGTGCAGGTATGAATGTACGACATTTGATGTTTCCCGACATTTTAAAAAATAATTGAAATCATACGAGGTAAAATGTTATTGTGCAATTGTAATTTTCATAATCATTAGGAAAAATTAAAATAGAGTGTATATTCAAGCTGGAAAATTGATTTACCTGTTCTGCTACTTATAAGCTAACCAAACCAACAGTCATGGAAATGCAGGGAAAGTGTTAAAAAAAATTAACCTTCACTTTTAAATTCATGTAGAGTCTAACCAAAACTTACCCAACACAAGTCTGTTTAGAGACTTGTGTTGGGAGAAGAGGACTACCAACAAAAAGGACCACGGTGATGGTGGTAAGGATTCATCAGAGGTGCTTGAACTTGAAGGCAGGGTCTTTGTAATGACCTGTAATGATGGTAACCAATTCGAGGAAGGCCCGTGAATAGTCTTCAATGATTTCAATTGCTTCTTGGGTGGCAATGGACTGAAGGACTTGGGTGGCAATGGGCTTCTCAACCTGACGGAAGAGAAGAAAATAATTTGCCTATTAATCATAGGTGGCTCTCTAAAAATGATAGAAACTCTTGAATAATTATGAATGACTTGGTACATTTGGAATTACACACTTGAGCAAATCAAAGTTTAATTTTGTAAAATTTCAATCAAACATAGATGAAGTTCATCAAAGTAGTTTTTGTAGAGAGATGTGACAAAGCCAGAATTTTGCCAAAGCTAAAGTGCTGGAAGTGGCACCTGATGTTAAAAGTTGATAATTATTTCCAATAGTATTTGTAACAAATAATATTGATTGAGAAAAAATGTATCCAATTTACAACCTGCATAGCAGGCTGGTTTGTTGAAGTACCAAAATTTGGTTCACAAATAAATGAAAAATTTTATTCTAATTCACACTTCTGCATTCATTTTTTATTGTTAAGCCTATAGGTATGCCATAAAAATTCAATACTTAAGGACCATATTTTTTAAACAAAGCTTTCATACATACTAATCTTACTAACTTCAATAGTCATGAATGAAGTTAGGTAGAAAAATTGAACAATTCACTGAAATACTTACCATTGTTGAAGATTCTGAAGACCCAGCTCTGCAGTTCCATAGTAGAGTCACCTAATGACATTGAGTCACCACTGCTCAATAACTACTTTGAAGTACTACAGAGGCAATCTAAGGCAACTGCCTTAGTTTTTATTAAAATAAGATTTCCAAAATTTATTCTGCTACATCAACACCTTTCATGCAAAATTGCCAATTGTTTGAAAACTTTCTGAAAAATACAAAAAAATAGCATTTAGTTTAATTTCATAATATCAGTATCAGGCTATAAGAGAAATAAAATATTCTATTTTAACCAAAAAATGTCAAAAAGAAATACAATAAATAATAGCCACAGATTTTGCAAATGAATTTTTGTGCCAATTTTATCAGCTGCAAATTAGTAGCTACCACTCTTGGCATACTACTGAAAAATATTCAATATTATATTTAAGTTAGCCTAGATGTCAAAATAAGTAAACTTTGATAATTTTACGCATATTCAGCTTCGGTTTCAGCAATTTTTATTCAATTACATTCACCTCAATTAAATCCAAACCTACTTACATATTCAGCCATATCTGAATAAAATGAAATAACATCGTTACGTGGTTCATTTTGGTAAATAAATGTCCGTGCCACCCTACAATTACCATAATTTGCACCAAAAACATAAATAAATCGATGAAATAGGAAAAAAGACATAGAAACCAAGTAATTCACTCGCAAAACCACCTTCCACAATACATAAACAAAACGAGTGTTCGCTGTTTGACCGAAAGTTCGTGTTCGTGTTTTCCAACACGTTCGAAAACACAAACACACCGAAATCTGCGAACTTTTCATCTGTGTTCGTGTTCGCGGACTGCCGAAAAACACGAACTTCGGGCGAAAGATTGGTAGTGTGGACGGGCCTTTAGGAACGTCCAGAAAGTAGAATAAACTGTAACAAAGTTGATCGACTCCATGCCTCGACACTGCCAACGACTTTGCAGCGGAAAACATAGGAAAAATTTCATATCTGTGCCGTTCTTCATAATTGTAGGTTAATAATTAGAACCAGTGTAGCGCGTGATCGATTTCTGTTCAAATTAAATCGATTATCGATTCACTTTTTTATTGAGAAATCACCTCAGAAATTGTCATTAAAATATTTTTCAAACATACCAATGTTGTTTCCATATGCATTTAATGTCGTCTATAACAAACCTTCATACATTGATATCGATCTGGAGCGTTCAGGACGAGTTATATTACAAAACCTTACAGTAATTTAATGATACGCTCATCTGTATTGGCACTTCAGGCTCCGTTGCTCGCCAGCATGACCAAAGGATGAGCCTGTCACCGTACCTCTACCTAGGAATACTTCAGCTCTGCACCTCCGCTCAGTCCTGTTGCGTTGGAGTAAAACCACCTGAGCTTTAATCGCAGATTGAAGCTTGTGGTGAGGTACATATCGGAGTGGAACTTTAGGATGAGTTACCAGTCAGAGTGTCAAAGACTACTTGAATTACCCTGATGTTGAATTAATTTATGGTATTTATAAATAATTATAATTATCGGCATCTCAACCACGTTTTCATAATATCAATTGCTTAATCACCAAAGAGTAATTTAATGAAATTTATGACATTTATATTCGCCGAAATAAATTGATCAGAAATTAAAATAAGCACCAACTCCGCTGTATTACATTTTACATTACAAAAATGAGAAAGAAACGTTCAATATCTTTATCAGTATTCTTAACCCTTAACTACCTCCGTACCCCAGATGGCACACTTTTTAAAAATATTCATGCATGATTTTTTGTTTCTTGTTGAATTTGTGACCTTCTGTGTTTTTCGAAGTTCACTGCCGAATGGCAGTTTTGTCTATTTCGATGTCGGTGACAACTTGATGCCAGTATCAACCTGATACTGGCATCAATATTGTTGAAATTAATAAAATATTTTTGAACTTAATATTGTTGAAATTAATAAAGATATCTGACCGTAAGGGTTGAATAAAGAAACTCTAAGATTGGCTCTCAATTGAAACATCCTTTAAAATGCAGATGCATTTCATATGCTGACCAAGGTAACTTAAATTGTAAAATTTTATTCCTGCATGACAAATGTATTTTAATTCATTATTCTAGTCACTGTTAAAAACTTTTACCTCAGAAAAAAAATATTAATTTTTTTCATATCTAGTTCTTAAGTTTCAGGCCGCGTGTTGGAGTTCAGTTATGGATTACAACGCATAATCCTTAAATTAAAATTTCCCGTGCTGATGTACAGAGCCATGAAATTTATATTCTTCGTCTGTCACCATCAACTGCTATGTTAAGACTCAGGATGTTCTTATGAAATAATGTCACAAATAAACATTTACCTCGCATAAAACGAAAATTTGAAGCTTAGAATAAATTTGGGTCACTTGGTAATTTTTAAATTTCACTTTTCGTTTTCTGTGCCGAATATTTTGATCAAGCGCACGAAAACTTCTGAGGTCAATCTCTTCCCGACCGCTCAGGTGGAGCAAGCAAAGCGATTATTCTGTCTGTTATTTTAGAGCAGCGAAAGTCTAATGGAAGGAGAAATGTCACAAACGAAATAATGAATTGACTTTTTAATTAAGACGGGTACAATACTTTTGATTCTTGTTTGCAAATGTTTATAAACACAATATGGTAAAAATTGGAAACACAAAATTGCCATCATGTAGGATGTAAGAAATAAGTTTAAATTCCTTAAAATAAGAGTGATGCTTAAGCAACGCTGAAACTGATATTCGGGAAAGAATATGCCTGTTGAACAAATTTCAAAGTTTTGCAACCAAGCTCCCCTATTTTTAGTAAATATGAATGATTGTAGGGTACTGATAAAATTCATAAATCAGTCACTGTGAATATTGAAAATCAAAAGGTATTTCTGATATGTAACCAGTAAATGACCTTTGACCAAATTATGAAACGTGTAACATTGTACAGTGGCGTAAAGACTGCAGTTCTAAAAACTAAAAGGCCCGTTTTCACCCACTTCATAAACTATAAAAATATTACGGGTTAATCACTACCACTGTAGGAGACCTTTGCTGATTAAAAGCAAAATTAGCTTGTACATGCATAGCTAATTGCACGTTTAAAGGTTGCTAGAAAATTTTGAGTTAGTTTCCACATCTGATTGAGCGAATTTATAGGTTGGACATTTATTTGGAATATGATATACATACCTTTAATAAAAGTAAAGGAAATATATGAGCTCATGTTTGACTTAGTTGTGTCAGAAGCGTCATAATTTCAAATTTCAATCGTAGAATCTACATAGTTTTCGTACGCTATGGACCCAATATGCACAAACACTAAAAAACTTAGCATTCCTATGATATCGCTGCCAGTTATCGTGTTTCCGATCTTACTAATATGGTTCGAAAATGACGTGTTTAAAGGATGAACAGGAGGATAAGCTAGTCTTCCAAGTATCGTGATAGGTTATTTTCTAAATTAATTAAGAAGTGGTGGCTGGTGCTCATGATCTTTATGTAGTTTTGGCTCGCGACAATTGTTCGCGCCCAACATGAAGCAACAAGCTCAAGTGAAGTATTGTCATTCAAAACATGTTCAGTACAAACAGCCATTGTGCTACTCAGTTTGGTCTTGCCATTAAATTTATTGCTGAAAACATTCTGGGAGCCTGAAAGTGTTGCCTTTAGTTTTAGAAAACTTACACGACTTCTGTGTAGTGCACAACCTCAAATTCGAAAGTATATTTCGTAATGAATACTTCGAGAACGACTGTTATGAAAATCATTATTTAATGCATAACAAATGGTAGGTTTTCCTTGCTCTGTGATGCTTGAAGATATAAGCGTAAGGTTGTTTGTAATGTTCTCGTGAGCGCTGCTGCTCTGATTCATCTTGGAAACTTCAGTGGGCTGCGATAATTGCGCCAAGTTGTGCAGTTGAAGGCCCGCTTGGTAGACGTCGTGACTAATAGCGTCTGCGAAACCGTTGTTCAAAGAAACACAAAATGTAATAATGATATCTTTGAATTTCAGTAAATTAGTTATCCCTTCTAATTCTAAGGGGTGTGACGATGATGGCTAGTTTGCATAATTTAGTTCCAAATTTTAAGCGTTACAGGACTAAATTGTATGAATTTGTCTAGAATTAACCCTTTGGAAACGCACGCTTGTAAGGCATCGCCTGCAGACACCACACCCTGATATATATTTTTATACTCAATGAAACCTGAAAATTACAAATAAGCTTTAACTTTTCAACTTTGAAAAAGAATACTCAAAATGAAACGCAACCTATGACATTTAGTTCTTCATACCTCAACACTTATTCAAAATTCAAAAATGACCGGAGAGAATTATTTTTTGTTCACTCATCAGAAAAACTTAGTAGTATCGCATTATTCATCGCATTAGTGAACAATTGTAATGATTTACTTCAATGTTTTACCGTTTTCAAAGTCTAACTACAAATAAAATAGCAAGGATAGTCATTTTTAAAATAGACATTATTTCTTAGAGAGTTTAATAGGTCAGAACTAAAAATATAAACGGAAAAAAATGAACGTTTCGACCACAAGGGTCATCTTCAGCATCTGGCAAAATAAGAGATTTTTCATAGAGACAAAAACAAACAAAAAAAGAATATACACACATATGATTAACATTTGTAATTGCTAACAGTAAATTTGCAAGGGGAATGAAGATTGGGCATCATTTAAAACCGGTTTGTCTTTCATGATAAAAAGAGACTCTAAAATTCGAAGATCTGTTTGACTAGAAGATGTTGCAATTATCTGGAAATCATCTAAACGAACAGGCAAGTCGCACTTTTCTGCATGTGCACGCACAGAAGATTGAGAGGGAGAAGCAAGAGGCCTATTTATTCGTCTATTTTAAAAGTGACTATCCTTGCTATTTTATTTGTAGTTGAACAATTGTAACCATATTTAATTAGGATCTTGGAGTTTGGGTTTGGATTTACAAACACAGAAAAAAGCACAAAGAAGCGCAAAGGTGATGCTGATGGCTGATGCGAGGGGCCGGCGGCCTCGCTGAGGCCGCGCTAGTGCCAGCCAGCGGCGGGGAACAGGTCGCCGCTGTCGTCCAGGCTGAAGCCCGCGTCCAGTTCTGCAACGGGATCAGGCGTCAGCGTCTCACGCAGGCATGCGTGGTCGTTTGAGAAAGCGTATTTGAAATTCACGCACACATTCACGTGAGTGAGCGTGTAGTTATGCAACTGTGAGCACAAGGGAATAAAAGAGTACAATGTGCTTGTTGCTTGCTCGAAACGAGGAAATTCAAGCGAGTTTGAAATGGAAGACTTTATATGTTTGTTTTCAAGTATCTTACTTTCATAATATATACTCATCTTGATGTACACACCGACACTTGTACGTATACATCGTGAAAAAATGTATTGTGTGAGCATTTGTATGAACGAACTCCAAGCTGCAAACAAGGTCGTGACAGCGTATTCTATTACACGTACCACTAATTCGCTCATGAAAAATTACGGTCGCAAAAATAATCGAACATGAAAGCAAAAGATAATAAATTATTCTTGATTAGTGTCGTAAACTTTACTTCTACTTCGAATTCGATAATATTTCTGAAGTAAAAATAAAAACGTTTAGAAGTTATTTCAACTATTAATTTTTAAAGATATTGATACGTTTCTAAAAACCCTTATCAATTATGCATGCATAAGCTTAATTTGCTAACTTATGCCTTTTCCTGTGTCCGAATAGAAAATACGAGCACGTTCATTTTTTCCCTAAAAAAGAGCACAGATCCTCAACTCTCCCTCTACATTTATATTATAAGTTATAGTGCTTGTCAAAGCTAAGGGCTGTGAGAACTTTATGTTGTCATACACTTTCGTAAGATGGCTTTTAATTTACTCATGACTCTCTCAGTTCAGGATTTCCTGAAGCTTCACATAAAAAAAATTTCAGATCTAAATTACGCGGCAAAACAAAGCATAACACGTTGCAGAGCAGTTCATCGTACATTTTGAAGTCACATTCGAAGTTCAATCATAGGATATCGTTGAAAGAAATTGCAATTTCTTTCGTTCTAATAAATAACGGAGAGAGGTCAGTGATGCCATGATTACGACAGTCCTGCATAATTAGGGACCCAAGCGTAGTATTAACTGTGATAATGAAAGGTCAGGAACGAACGCAGACGACTGCAGCCCAGCTTGCTCAACGTCATGGACGCTGCAGGCAAGCAAAAATTCTGGAAAAGATTATTAGACTTTCAACAAAACAGAAATTTATAGAATATTGCTGTCTATGCATGTTATGAATAACTTCGAAAGACTGTCAAGTGACCTCTTTCTCGTGGTTGCGTATTCTCTCGTTTGAAGACGTACTTTTAATATTGCTCCACATTTACGCTTAAGGCGGTAATTCTAAAATGATGATGGGTGAATTGAAAAAAATTATGACCGGAACTCAAAAAGGTTCTCGTGAAAATTATCACTCGACGTTCATCTGGAAGTTGCAGGTTTTAGTAAATGAAATGCACCCTCGGGCTAGTCTGACGACCTTTTATTTTTCTTCTGAGTAAAGCAACTTTTCAACAGAACCATCAATTTCAATATAATTGAGAATAAAATAGAGAAGAAATAGAGAGGAAGTACTTTCAAAACATTTACTCTGAACGTTTCGAGCCTAGGCTCATTCTCAACAAAAAGTCTGCAAATAAAATAATAAACAAGTCAGTACACCCAAAATTACAAAAGCGCAGAATATAAGCACGAGAAAAAAATAAAAATGATAATAATAATTTATCGGTTGACTATTCCCAGAGGGAATGCACTCTGTATTTTGTTTGAGAGAAGCTTTGATTTTATGAATGAATAATGACTCTAAAATACGTAGGTCTAAGTTGGCGGTACAAGTATCTAATATTTTAAATTTGCTAATGTCAATAATTTGTTCACAGGAGTCATTACTACAATGTTGTCTGATACTAGAATGAGTAGGAGAGGTATGCAAGCGGCCTGTACGATGAATTCGACCAGCATGTTCAGCAACCCTGACGTCATTATTCATCCATAAACTCAAACCTTCTCTCAACGAAATGCAGAGTGCATACCCTTTGAAAATAGTCAACCGATAAACTATTATTATTATTTTTTTTGTTTGTTTGTCTGTTTTTTTTGTGCTTATATTCTGCGCATTTGTAATTTTGGGTGTACTGACTTGTTTATTATTTTATTTGCAGACTTTTTGTTGCGAATGAGCCTAGGCTCGAAACGTTCAGAGTAAATGTTTTTAAAGTACTTCTTCTCTATTTCTTTCATTGTGAATTTACTTCGCAAAATAGATTTTTCTTTGTAAAATAGAGAATATGTATTCGTGTCACCTCTGCAGCGCGACTCTGCGCGTAATTATGCTCAAGAACTAATGGCAGCAAAGGCAGGGTTTTAAATGGCACCGGTTATTTGCACCATAACTTCGCTGCTGTGGATTTTCGAATTCAATTTTTTAATATCTAATTCAACTTTTTGTGAAATATAAGTAGGATCTGGTAGCCCCTGGAGGGCTTCTCAAGTTTAATTTAGATTCTTACGATTGTTCTCAGGTCATTGATTTCTTCGAAGTAAACATAAATTCAGTTTTCTCTAACACTTCATGTAATTGTTTCAAGAATAAAATTGTGCAAGAGAAAATGTCAGGGCATGCATTCGAGTGACGATTATGTTGCCGCTAAAGTTCTCATTGATGACAAATTACATAAATGTTTAGTTCCCTGGCGACAATAGAACTCAACTGAAAATGGCAGTATTTGAAAATCAGTTTGCGCGTGTGAGTGAAGATGTTTTCTCTTAAAAGTAGAAAAAACATTTTTTTAGGCAAAAAATGAATAGATGCCGTGAAATTATGGCTGCATCAAGTCTCTCGTATATTAACTTCTCCCCCGGCCCGCTTGCTACCGCACGTGGAGGGGTCACGCATGTCAAGACCTGCAGATGAGGTTAATAAGCTACTTACTGCGCGTATTTCAACCAATATTTCATTTATATTTACGCGTCACGCTTCATTCATGATGTTACTTAGTAAATTTGAAACTTTCGCACTCGCTTTAAGTAAAGAACTTAGTCTGATATTTAGTTCAGCGCTCTATTTCAAATTTTCGACGAAACAAGAGAAAAAATTATAGGAGACTTAGATAAGAAATTCTTTAAATGTAAGAGGACAAGGTGTCTCAAGTTGTTCCCCTACGAAGGAAAATTATTTTTCATGAATCATTTTGCGTTCACAGTTTCGTTTACAGAGGCTGCTACTTAGTGAACACTATTGAACTTTTAAAAAAATTTCTTGTACATCTGAAAATAAAGTAGTTGCTACAGATCTCTTTCATAATGGCACATTTTTACCATAAATTTATTTGTAAGAATTGTATTTGGACAATATGTTGATGTCAAAATGAGCCGTTTTTCAGATGTAAGAATTTTTAATTAAGATTGTACAACATTCATATATTTTTAAAGGTCACATCTGTTTCATAAGCAAAATAAAGATATAAGCGAAAGTACGAGTATCTGTTATCGCAGGTATAGACCATCCCAGAAAAATTAATAGCATAACTATCATGAAATACGAATAAGACTCGCCGATGAACCAAGAGCTTAAAATACTCATAGAAATTATAATACGACTTTTTATTAAGGTGCCTCCACGCTTGTAGGATTAATGGTATTGCTTTTTCGTGAGGGGCCTCCGAACCTGTAGGAGTAATAGTGATGCTTTTTTGGTACGGTGCCTACCCGCCCGTAGGAGTAATGATATGGCTTTTTTGGTTCGGTTCCAGAGTAACTGTATACGTAATGGTGTGACTTTTCTATCTAGAGTCCGCAGAACGTTCGTCGCCGCTGTGAAAGTTGCGAAATGCTTTGAAAGGTCAACGTGGCTCGATGCCGTGTTTTAGAAAAGTATACGAGCAAAGTAATGGCAATAAACTTTTCAGAAATCTATAGTAACAGGCGTGGCGTAAGACCTGGGATTTCAACTGAGTTGATTTACAAGCCGTATGACTCGCCAAAACAATAGTCGCTAAGATCAACAGTGAACTCACTCTTATATTCCTTCCAGTCATTACTGAGGTATTTTCAAATTTATGTAACTGATACAATTGAATTTAGGACGCTATCAATTTTAGATATCCTAATTTGGATAAATAAGCAATAAGTCGATCGTACTTTTCTTGGTTTAGAAAAATAAAAAATGACATATGCAAAACTCGCACAGTAGTGCTAACTACTTTCGCGCTATAATAAAAACTGTTCCCTCACTGTGCATGGCTGCTGATTGACGAATTGTGTACTGAATACTGAGCGTGAGGATTAACCAGATATTCAATAATAACTAAAGAAAAGATGGCAGCGGCGGAGTTGAGGTTTGCATCGCTCCACGACGGTCGTTTCCGCTGTCTATTGAAGTGGTGACCCTGACGGTGAAAACTTCTTACTCCTACTAGTTCTTCTGTGTCTGTGAAAATGCATGTATCACGAAAGCCGTATAACATCTTTGGCTTAATTTGAAATGGACATTTCGCAAAATTCAGAGGATAAAACCTTGAAAATAAAATAATAATGAAATAATAATGAAGGCATCTACGGATGCTTTATTTCCAATCAAGCCTGATACATATCACCTTGTACATTGGATTTTCAAATGCCTAATAACTAACGCCAGGACGCCATGACGCTTCCCCCCGGTCGAGACCGGTACCCATTTCAGACACCTGGGTGGAGTGGGGTATTGTGCTTGGAATTTTTCTCCTATACCCAACAGAAAAAATCGCCACCGCCAGCGCCGAGAATCGATCCCGGGTCTCCCGCACGGCGGCAGAACCCCTAGCCACTTGCGCTATGGCGAGCAAAAGAATGTATCCTCAAAACTAAGACCTATTGGAGGCACTGAAGCTTAAAGTTGCATAATTATAAACTCAACCAAACAGAGTGATTGTATTGTAAATAAGTTTAACAATGAACATTAAATAAAAATAAACATGATTAATCCTTCAGTAAATAAAAAAACAACCATTTCTTTTCATCTACTGACTATAGAAACCTTATCAGGCTGATGTGTCGCTGTGGCCGTAAAGTTTGGATCGCACAGGGCATCCCAGGAACCAAACAGACCACCGCACCGAAAACAAGGGCTGTTTTATCGCTCGCTACCACTATCGAGCAGAAAATGGTCGCAGCACTGTTCTATATTAGTTCTATGCTACTCACAAGCAGTAGACAGTATCGTACCGTGATGCACAGAGCCGAAGGATTCACCGATGTCCGTGGAGAGTAGCTGGTGGGGGTGAGAAGCAGGTAAGGAGGCGGACAGAGTCGAGAGGCTGCCGAGGTCCTGCAGAGCAGAGCTGGGAGCCAGTGGCCCCCCTGTTGCACCATCCTTGTACCCAGCCGCTACAGTGCAAACAATGAATTGAGAAAGTAGGGCACTCGGCATGTTTTCTGAAGCCCTGTCGCGGAAACTTGATGCTCACCAGGGAGTCACAATAATCTTGCGCCCATCAAAATAGCCCTGGTGCGAGGTCGATGGTCAACAATAAGTAAACTCTACTCTCCACTCGCAGTATCGTTCATGAAAACGACAGTACTTGCACATGATACGACGCCATCGTGAGCGAATGATTAAATGATTACTCTCATGTCGTAGTATTCACGTCGTCTTACCCAATCTATAGTAGCTGATGAAATAATTAACAAATTTTGAAACAAATTCGAGCTCCACGGAAAACTTTAGCTCCACTGATCTCCAACAATGTATGAGGTTGGATCATCAAGTAGAATTCATGTCACAGGCTCTTAATGTTATCTTCCGATTATGAAAATCAACCGATTTGTGATTGTAGCTGCATTTTCTTAACAGAATACACACGACCGCCGTATAGATCCATATTTGTTATTCATGAGTGGACCAAACTTGTACCTTATAATCTGAACAAAATTTGACTGTGAACACTGAATGTAGGGTAACATGCAAGGAATCTTTACGTTATTTTATCATGAATATTAATATTACAGTGAGATAACATTTACGTGTTATCAAAAAATAATGAAAACCGAGAATAATATTATAGCGAGCAAATTGCTGAGGGTCTCACCGATGTAGTCATCGTGTGCGTTTTTGTTGACCCATTCGAGCTGCTGGAGTTGCAGTGCGAACCTGGCAACCCGGCGGGCGTCTGGCAGGTCGTCGCCTTTATCGCTTTCGGAAACTGGAGACCTGAGAAACAAATTGTAAATTTTGTAATACTGCAGTACCAAATGAAATAGCAAGAAGAAAACAAAGAAAAAGATCATAGGGTCCGTGCGTTGTACTGGATGACGGTGTCAAAAGTTTTTGCTATGAACGAAAAAGTATTCGGAATTTATTATTATGTAAAGCTACCACTTGAATGTTGGGGGCTTGATACGTTGGAAACACTATCCAGCAAATGCAGTGTCATCATATGCAATTGCTCCCAAAGATGTCTTCTAGAAGAATAAAAGTTTAAATACTGTATAGTCGTTTAAATTAGAATAATGAATATAATTTAGTGTTCTAGCTGAACAGTCATTAGCAAAAACACCAAAATGATGTCTGTTGAACAAGTGTTTCAAATTATGATGGGAAGGAATACGCTGTACAAAGTTATTTTACAGAAACAAATAGGTAAAGTTCTCTGGTTCAGCTGGCAAATGGGTGTCTAAAGAGTCTGACGTGTGTGTTGTACTACTAGGCCTATCGCTGATGTGGATGCTCTCTGAGGCCTCGAAATTCTGGTCTCGTGCGTCAAACACTAAGTTTGATGCAAAAGCAGGCTTTCGTCCGCGGGAGCCTCTGGCTATCTAATATTACTCGTAAAACAAACTTGAAAATTCTGATGCAGATAAAGGGAGGCATTCATAGTATTACCGGTGAAATAATTCCCTTGACCTCATAGGTATGCTATGCATAATTTGCTACAAAATGAGTCGACGACTGAGGGAAATATTCTCACCAAAGAGTTTTCCGGTTGATATAAAGTGATAAGCCAAGTATTTCAAATACTCACAAAGGACTACGAAAAGTGGCAAGTGGCACTACAGAGGAGATCAACGAAGTTAATCGAATAGAAATAAATGCATGTTGTTTTGATGATGACCGAGTTGTAGAAAAATGAGAATAATATGAAACGGTTGGTCCTTTATTTACCGCTTCGAGAAGTCGGGTAACATACGTCGCGTTGTGATTTTGAGAAGTTAGTTGATAAGGACGGGATATGGGTGCGCATCTTTGTTTTGTAACAATGTGACTAGTGAATATTGGAACATTGCTTGAACATCGCTGCAAGATATTCAAGATATAGCGACTAGAATAGCATATATATAGCTACTCTAAAATTCTAAGGTCACATGCAGTTGATGCTGAATCTAAGATTTTGAAGTCTGCAACGGATGTTGGTACGCTTTATTTTTCCGCGAGATTACGTACAGCGGAGTGTGATTGGTGGGCTAATATATTTTTAAACGAAAACCAGCCCTCAATAATACTTAGAGTTCCTACCCATTGCAAATTGTAACTAGATAACAATCTTGTCGATCTTATATTTTCTGAACCATGTTTTTAAGTTTTTATTTTTTCGTGATTTCCTGTAATGCCTTTATCCAACATTTTGTTTTCTTGTATTGCAGGCATAATGATTTGTACTTTTACGAACTGATGATGGAGCTGGACTCCGAAACGTTTTCCTTATAAATATGATTAATTTCCTTCGAATTTTCCTTGTTTTTAAATTCCTCATAAAGTTGCGATTAAAGCAAACAACTGACCCGTTCAGATATATTACCTTTACTTTTATTCGTAAATACACTGGATACAAATCGTATCGAAAATAGTAGTTACCATTCAGATAAAAATACAGGAAATGCTGGAAGTTTCTTTGATTCCTTTCACTTCCGTTGGGTAATTGTCTAAGTATTTACAAGCAATGTAAGCCAATATCGACTCGAAATTACACTGAAGACTGAAGAATCTAAATTCTAATTACAAATTTCTAAAAGTAGGTGATGAAGTTATTCGCACTCTTGTCATTTTAAGACCAATTGAAATATTTTT
This sequence comes from Morinoia aosen, assembly GCA_030386875.1. Lineage (NCBI taxonomy): Eukaryota > Metazoa > Arthropoda > Malacostraca > Amphipoda > Talitridae > Morinoia > Morinoia aosen. The sequence goes on from CM059564.1 coordinate 3,111,002, forward strand.
AGCAATGTACAATTGTACTCATATTTATGCATATCCGCTGCAAACGTAAATGTTTTACACTGTTTCGGCTCGGCACCAGATCCACTGAGCAGAAAATTCACGAGCATGATTATGCTCGAGTAGTTTTCAAGGTATAACTTATTGTTCTTACTCTAGCGTTGAGAAGTTTGCAAGATTCCAGTATAATAATAATTATATTTAATGTAAGTTGATTATTTCTTCTTAACAGGCGGAAATGGTTCGTCATTTTTACGAGGAGGCATTTGACCTTAGCTTCATCGTGCTGTACAGAAATGGCATCCGTGTGCGGTACGCGCTGTCGGTGACATTGCATTAATAGCAGACATGAATGAAGCCTCAGTAGCTAATGCTTTCCCTCATAATGTTCCCTAAGGGTTCGAATAACCTTAGCTTAGGCATTTTAAAACGGATGAATTGAAGTTTTTTCGAGGGCCCTATAAACGAAACACTAATAATACACTCAAGCATCATTTGTTTTCTGTATCTTTATTTTAGATTGTCCGGGGCACCTGATACTGCTTTTTTGAAAATATAATCTACTGAAAATCTACCAAGAAATTCATATAAGGAGGAAAAAAATGTCTTCAATGAACGTTTTTTCACGAGTAATATTACTTAGCCTGAGGCTTCCGCGCAGACGCAAACTTGCTTGTACATCAAACTTTGTGTTTGACGCACGAGACCATTGTACCACGAAAGTTTTCAAAATGGAAGTCCACTATGCTTTTTTACAGTCATCATATCTTTACAAATTTACTTGTTCGAGTATATTTTCGCTCACAAAATATTTGAAAATTCGACTGAGAAGTTACCATGCCACCAAGTTGAAATCATGTTCATTCAAGAACTAAAATAAACCTCCTTTCTCTTAGAGGAGTTGCAAATAATGTATCAACCGTAATGCTGATAAACAAGCTCCAAACAAACAAAACAAAAACAAACAAACAAACAAACATCGGCATCTTTGGGATGCTTTATTTCCAATCAAGCCTGATACATATGATCTTAGGTATTGGTTTTTCAAATGTCTCATAACTAAGCCTATATATAGGACACCATGACGGTTCCCCCGTAAAGCCGGTACCCATTTCCGACACCTGGGTTGAGTGGGGTATTGTGCTTGAGCTTTCCCTTATACCCAACGGGGAAAATCTCCGCGCCAGCGCCGGGATACGAACCCTCGTCTCCAACATACAAGGCTGATCCCTTAACCACTGTGCCACGGAGAGAAAAATGCATCTTGATTCTGATCTCAAGAAATGTGACGAGATTAATCGAAGCTTAAGTTGGATATCTCAGTACTGAAAATCCAGAAATCATTTAGGATAATTCAATTTTGTGTATCATTCAATAAAACAGAGTGCTGCTACAGCAACTGGAACATACCGAGAGCCTTATCTTTGGTCTGCAACATTGATGAAACAAGTTCTAAATGAAATTTATTTGATCAAACCGGAATCATTTAATGTGCAGAAAACGTTAAGGATTTCTCATACCCGAAAGCTGAGGTTCCATGGAGAGGTTGACCAAAATTGAAGAACATTTCGTTGTGGTTATCAGGGGCGAAGAGCGGCGTGCGATGCAGCGGCAGGATGGAGAAGGCCGCAGCTGGCCGGAGCAGCCCGAGCGCCGCTGCCACCAAGCACACCTGCCCCAACAGTTAACTTGAATGGCTGCACTGTAATAATTAACCTTCAATGGCGGAAAACGTTTCCCTTGCACCACTATCACGAACACAGGATGTAGACTGGCAAAATAAAGAAGAAACTGTCACTCAGAAATAACTTTGAAGAACACATCGGGGAACAAATTTATCAAGAAAGATAAATTATTTTAGAGCTGTTTGTAGAAATGGATGTTTAAATTTACCTGGAGAGTAGAGGGTTAAGCATTTCAGCCTAGGACACAGGAGCGTTTTCAATGCAAATTAGCAAAACTATCCCTATGAAGCATCATTTCTATATATAATATGAGTTAATTCCACGCAAAATTTTTTAACCATCTAGTACCTCCTTGTTGTAGAAATGAACCAATAAAGTGAGATTAATGGAGGACACCATATACATATTGAAGAATTTAAGCTTGTTCTGACAGAACTTACGACGAAGTTAAATTTTATACGAAAAAATTGTCTTCATCTTGGAAACACTGCGGTAAAAACTTGCTCCTCGTGACCCTTACTCGGTCTCAATATCGGACGCGGCGGCAGCTGATTTGCAGCCTCAACGCCGTGGAGCGGCGCGCCTGTTGCAAACTGTGGCAGCGTGGCTGCTGCCTGGCTCACTGCGCCCAGTGAACGCGTGCTGTGCACGGGTCAGATTTATCAAGCGCCGGTAAGCTCTCTCTGACTTCTCATGAGATTATGGTCTGAATCAATCTGACTTAATATCGCTGCATCACAAAGGATCCCTGTAACATATTTCAACTTTTGAGCTTGGTTTACAACTTTGAATGTTATGATTGCAGCGTCTAATTCTTTCATATTTTTTAATCATTTAAATTTTTCACTTTCCAAGTTCTATGAAATCTTAACTATAAATATAATCCCATTAAGAACAGACTTACACATCAAAAATCATCTAAGATTTTCATTTGACGATTCGAATAAAATATACTGTAAACGAGATTCTAAAAGAAGAATTTTAATTTTAATTGTGAGTTATTTTTGCACAGCGTGTGTGTTGAGAAAACCAACGAATGCTTAATGTCAAATCATTCTAATAATATAATAAGCATGAGATTCGCGTCCTACTTTCGTCCAATTATCTCGAGAGACTTCACGTGTCAAGTTTAAATGTCAACCAGACGATTGGGGTGATTGGAGTCAACAGTAGTTGCTGAGAGAAAAATGCATCTTGATTCTGATCTCAAGAAATGTGATGAGATCAATCGAAGCTTAAGTTGGATATCTTCGTACTGAAAATCCAAAAATTGTTTAGGAGAATTCAATTTTGTGTTCTTTCAATAAAACAGAGTGCTGCTACAGCAACTGGAACATACCGAGAGCCTTATCTTTGGTCTGCAACTTAAAAGTTCTTAACAGCCCGACATCGATTAGGTACACAGTCTACAGAAGGAGTATATAAAAAGTATGACAAGAACTATCAAAGTTACAAGTACAAATGTGCGGTGATTGACGCAATCAATGGTTCATCCTTTTCTCATTCTACAGGGAAAAAGGAAAAAAGTAAGGTGTAAAAAATTGAATAAAACAATACAGAATAGAGAAACAAAGAACAGAGTAGAGCAGAGTAGAGAAGAAAAGAGCAAAGTAGAACAGTGCAGAGCAGAACGAAGTAGTACTAAGTAGAACATAACACAACAGAAGAGAAATGAATAGAATAGAGTAGAGCAGAGGAAAGTGAAGCAGAATAGAGTAAAGTGGAGTAGAACGAAGCAGAGTAGAGTACAGTAGAGCGGAGCAGACTGCAAGGGAGCAGAGTAGAGTGGAGTGCATAAAACCAGGGCAGAAGAAAATATAATAGATTAAAACAAGGAAACGACTCGAGTCGAGAAGCGCATTCTCGGGCTGCTAACCAAGAAAAAAGAAACCTAAGCTCAAATTTTCCAGTTCTCAACAGTATTTTAGCCATTACATGTCCTTTCATGCGTTATATGTTGATGCTATTTTCGGATGAGGCGCTACCCAGTGCATCGCATTGATACGAATGATGAAACTGTCTTATGAATTACGCTTGTAATTTCTTCAGTGCTATAAATTTTTACGATTCGTTTAGACGAAATCTGGCTAAAAAATTCTTGGCCAGTATCGAACATGTTTCGAATGCGTTCACTTCGGCTAAAGAGTATTAACTGTGCCAGATAAAAAGAGGAGTTTCAGTCGTGCTCACACTCACCAATTTTCATCACAAGGCCATCAAGAACGTTTAGCTTTTTTTCGGGGAAAAATAACAGTTTTGTATAAACACGATGCGAAAATTTGTATCTGTCTTTCAAACAATATTTTTTTATTGTTTTTTATTTAAAATCACAAGGTGTTGCTTCATAATCTGACTCTAATATTTTAATTTTATATTTTAGATAGTGACGAAGTTTGCCGTGTCCTAAGATATTGCACACGCATTTCTATTTGCTTTTTCTCAATCTATTTGTCTAAGGTCCCGGTCAGACCTCGATTTAGTAGTTTAGAAAGCTAGGGGATTTCCTGCCTAATATTGGTCAAGGTGATTTTTGAATGCGTTTGCCGTACAACGGATGACAGTTTACAGAGCCAACACCACATCAAACAATTTTAACCGTAAATATATTTAGAACTACATTCTGAAAATTTTTATCCCCGTTTCTGGCAGTTTTTTAGATGCATACGATAGAGATCTCAATCTCAGGTAAGGGCTTTCCCTCTTTCCGAGAGAACATCGTTGAATTCACTAAGGTATCTGTTAGCTTCGATTAGTTAACTAACTTTGCAGCCTTCATGGTTTTAGGGAAATGAGTTCATGTCCATGATGAGATCTTTGTCTATAAGACTTTGTGAATTTCTGAACATGCTACTATGGACTGAATTTTCTCGGTGATTGGTCGTAGGGCACAGGGGTCAGACTCCAGGTATGATAAGTCTACTGCCTCATAGAAGGAAATTTTTCTTACTTTGCTATTTTATCATGCAGCCAGTGATTCTTGCTATAATACCAAGAATAATTATGCGCTCTATTTTAATCATTTTATTCTTGCGTATCAAGTGAGAGATCATTTACCGCTCATGTTCCTAAGGTCTCCTTGCTACCATACTGCTCCAGTGAGTCTGGCGTTCATCGACTGTTGGAAATATGTGTTATGAATTTCATAAACACTATTTAACATTACTCATTGCTTAAGCTCATGTATTAAGTTTCGGCACTTGATCAGAGAAGTCGAATGAGGTACGTTAGAATAGTTCCTTTCTCTCGCCCGGTGACCGCTCTACGGCAGAGTTTCATACTCGCATATACAGTGAACATCACACGTGGCTCTTCACATCGCTCGCGAAAAAATGTTAGTCGTCAAGAATTTTTTTTCGTCTCACGTATACTGAATAATATATTAAGAACTCGCTCGTTTTATCGAAATTTTCGCTTACTTTTGCTGTTTAAACCAATGTGTTACTAAATTCAAACATAGTTACCATCAATCTAAAATGCCTCAAGATTTCAGTAGATAAGGGAAAGTTTACGCTGTGAGATATGACCACAATAATTGATGCTGCGCTTCATTGTAAAGAAGGTACACCAGCCAATTTTGAGGATTTATCCCATCCATTAAACACATTAACAAAAATCTCATTATTTATCTTTTTTTTTCAGAATGTGTTTTGCACATATCCAGCATTGCCTCCAAACTGTGCTAGAGATTTATATCTTATGGACTCACGAGTGCACCTGTTACTCTCTTGCTCACAAACACTTGATGTGCAGTTCATCAGCATAATATCTAAGAGCATTTAAATACTTTTAAAACTGATACTTTTATTATGTAGGTGGTTTTCTGCTCATCGAGATCCCTTTTCATTTTCAGTAAGGAATTTTGAAGCCACCTGTTGGAGGTGGTCTGCTGAACGATAAATTACTATTCTGTGTTTAGAAATTTTTCTCACATCATTTTACATTGATTAGATATTAACAACGACTGATTAGTGAAAGAACGGAATAAATATGTGGGAGCGTTAATTAGGTTAAATAAAAATAAATTATGAACCATGTAAACTGGATGAGAATTAATGGCAAGTTATCTTTCAATGGATAAAGACACAAAATTAGAATTATAATCCCATTAATTAATTATATTGTTAATCCTAGCATCAAGTTCAAATCCTCAAATTATAATAAAAATGTTACTTCTTTTCTTTAAATGGAAGCACAGACTAATTTGGCACTGAAAGCAATGTAACGAGCGAGAGGATTGATAACCAGAATATCACTTGGAGAGCATCAGCCGAATATTTTTTTGGCTACCACTAAGGACTTTCCTTTTCACTAACTTCGCAGGGGTCGCAGTTCTCAGCGTAGGTACGAGACAGTTTGGTGCATCACTCCTAAAGTGGAGAATATTTCCCTACGTCAAATTTATAGAGTGAAATGTTGATATTTTATGACTTTACAGAAATATTTACTCATGAAGCTTATTTAATCTCAAGTTTCGTATTTGCATTGCATGGCTGACGAGCGTTAAACAAGAGCGCGAGTGCAACCTTCATTCTGATGTACGGATATGCATGAATACTTATTTATACGGACAGATCTTTCTTCGATTGATGTTTAATAAATGGAACTAACAAATCTGGTAATAGAGCAGAAGAGATGCATGGATTATTCCTTAATTGTACTTTCATTTATGAGTTTATATGCCACCTAATTTATGCCTTATTGTGCTATTCTATTTTACTAAATTTCTACTTAATTCTACTGTACAGTTAAGAGCAAAACAATGACAGGAGTGAAAAACGTTAAAATTTATCGGTAATTCGTGCTCAAATAAACTAAAATCATCATCAAGAACATTTTATAATACGTTTCTAATATCAGTATTAGAGTACAATTTTTCTGAAAATTTTCAATATTAATATTAGTGTAGCTGCGAAAATAACCTATTCCTGGGACAAAACGAGCTCAAATCACTGATTGTTCAAAGGAAGGCTCTTTCTCTATTTGCAATTACAAAAATAAAAACTAATGCTCAAAAAACGCTTTGCAAACTTCGATCAATACTTATACACACGATTTTGATAGATCAACACTTACATATGCACAAGATCAACAAACCATTTTGAGAGTTGTGTTAATTATATTGAAAATCGTGCGTTTCAAGACCGGAAACGGTACACAACCTCATGGGGAAGCAAAGTGCTTTAGAGGGCGTCGCCCACAAATCAGAAAAAGCTCTTCGATCATAACAGCAGAATTTTGCGGAGCATCTGACCAGGGGATATCTACTGGAACGGTGAGAAGGAGGTTGCGAGGTGGTCTCATAGAGTGTAAGGCTAAATGGGCTTCATTGCTGTCCGAGGCGAGTGTGGAGACACGGACATGAAAATTTGAGGACCGGTGTCTGGACCAAAGTTGTCACAGGTCTGATGAAAGCAACTCAGAAGTGAGTTCTTACATTAATTGAAGATAATAACATCAAAAATTTACGTAACTTCAGCTTACAGCAGCATTTTTCCTGAATAGAAAATTTTAACTACAAATGTTCCTTTTCTTCAGATTTTTGTAATTCCTGGTGCTCTCTATGTTCGTAGAAGAACTAGAGAATCCTCGGCTTTAGAATCTGCAGCTCGTGTAGTAAAATGTGGAGGTGAAAGTGTTATGACTAGATGCTGTAGTTGCGTTCAGGGACAGGAATGCTCTTCACTTGTAATTAAGGATTGAATGAATTCCAGTACTTGCTGGAGCACGTTAGGCCGGGCTTAGAAGCAATTGTGGCAGCAAATTTTCTTCAATAACAAACAAGGTGAAGCAACATTCTAACAAGATCTGTGGTTGTACTCAGAGAAAAGTCTGAAGATGCAAAGCTGTATTTAAAATGAGAATAGGAGTCAAACTTAATGAAGACTGGCATAAAATTGAATAAGCGATTTGGGTTGTACCAGTGTCCATTATGCCGAAACGCATGAACTTTGTTTTAAGGAGAAGTGAATCCATAATAAATACTTCAGGGTTTGGACAAAATAATGGAAACACATTGGAAAATCAACAAATTATTGTATATGTCCACCTATTGAGGCAATGACAGCCTCAATTCTCCGAGGTATTGATTCATAAAAATTTGAATTGTTTCCAAAGGAATTTTAACCCATTCTTCAGTTAAAACATCCTCCAGGTCTTTGAGAGACGATGGCGGCGGAAATCAACTTCTTCCTTGAATCTCTAAAACCGACCATAAATGCTCAATAATGTTGAGGGTTGGGGTTTGTGGTGGCCAGATGAAATGGTCAACTTCATTAGAATGTTCATTGTGCCATTTTTTAACAATTCTAGCTCTCTCGATTGAGGTATTATTATCTTGAAAGATAGCATTCCTCTCCGGGAACAGTGCTTGAACCATAGGATGAACTTAGTCGCCCAAAATTGCTAAAAAATCTTGGTTGTTAATTTTTCCATAAAGGGAAATCATTGGCCGGGCGGATTTCTAAGAAATAGCACCCCAGATCATCACGGAACTCCTGCTATGTTTTACGGTTGGGAGAAAGCAGTCTGGATTATAAGCGTCCTTCGGCTGTCTCCAAACGTACACTCTTTCGGAGGTAGGAAATAAGTAAACGATGATTTGGAAGATAAAATCACATTTTTCAACTACTCCGCACCTACTAAAAACCAATTCTGGGGGTTTTTGCACCACTCTATACGCTTCGAAACATTTGTCTTTGAGAGCAGATGTTTTCTAATTACAGCTCTTCCGTAGAATCCAGATATATGTAGCTCCCAACGTATGTGTTCATCGAGTTCTGCAGTGATTTTAAGAGCTGTGTACTTGCAACCCTCACTATAACAATTTGATTTAGAGTCCGACGACCTCTCTCAGACATGTTCCCTTTTCGGCCAAACCTATGCTTTGCTGAGGACGTTTTTTCTTCTCTCCAAAGGCAGTCATTACTTTTGAGACAGTAGCTCTTCAAACGTCAAGCATTCGGGTAGTTTCTATTACACTAGCACCTGCCATACGAGCGTCAACAATTTGGCCTCTTTGAAAGTCAGAGAGATCTGCTATTTTTTTAAGGATTTAACTCAATTTTTCTATTAGATATCTGTAAAAACAGTTAATTCAAGTAAAATATCAAATACCTACAATAATAAACAATAAACAACTTTAAAAATGTCAAATTTTGATTGTGTATAACATGTTCAAAGATTAGGATTCTAAAATGTTAGGTGTTTTCCATTATTTTGTCCATCCCTTGGATGTATTGATAAAATATTCATAAAACATCGTATTTTTTAGATGAACATTTATTTTTTAAGGGATTTTGCATGTGTTAATCAGCTTCCCATAATTTTGTCCATGGCTGTATTTCAATAATGTTGTTAAGAACGATGATCAATTTGATGTAGATGTAGGTAGAGTATGTCGTTGTTACGTACTCCACTGACAGAGAAAGTTTAACGAAGCAATTCAGCTAAAAATAAAAAGCTGCAAATGAGCAGATATTTCAATCTTGTTAAGAACGATGATCAATGAGATGTTGATGTTCGTAGAATGCGGTGTCGGTCGTGACGTACTCAGTATGTGCCCGTCTAACGGAGAAAGTAAAAGCAATTAGATGCAGCTATTCATCGACGACTAAGAAGCGACATATGCGACTTTCCTGCCGCACGCGGCCTCCCTGCCTTCACGCGACAGGTGGCGGCTGATGTAAGATTACTGACGCGACACAGCCCGCAGGCCCGTGAAAGTCGGCTTGCCCTGCACCGGAACATCCGAGTTAATGAATTTTTAATTTACAATTTCTTTTTGCAAGCCATTTTACGCACGTATTAAACGAGACACTTGTATTTATCGGCAACATAAATTAGTTCGCCACAGGCCTTCGCGCAGAAAGACCACAAACCTGAAAGATGTAAAAGTGAGTCAAAAGATTAAGTGAAGATTGGAAGGTGCTTGAACACAACCTCCACAAAGGTCACGACGAAAGTCTTAGAAATGCAATTTCTTAGCATATTCTACATCATATCTCATTATCGCGCTGCAGCATTGCACGCCATTCAAAGTTCAAAGCTAGGAATTCAATCAGTTTTTGAGTTTGTGTGTTTTTTGTGTGTAATTTCTGTTAGATAAACTGAAATTACCTTATTCCTGAAATTAATTGTTCTTAAACCATTGAGCAAATATTTAGACAATCAAATGTTGACATGAATTACCCTACCGTATTTAAGAAATAATTTGTATTTAAAACCCATGGAATTGCAAAATTCATCTCGCATCGCTGATGGCAAGTAGAGCTCATGAAGGGAAACTCTAGGATGAGCAAACATCAGCTGCCCTTCAGCTCTCACCGACCTCAACTTTATGCAGAACCATGACAATGACTGCTCGACCAGCTCGCCTTTTTTCAGACTACTCAGTCACCTTTCACTTTTGCCGTATGCCGCATGTATGTTTTTGTGAGCTAAGCTCTCGTTTTTATTGCAATAATCTACGCGGCAGCGCCTGTCTAACCGATGATGCTGTAACAGCGCGCGAGGCGGCGTGAGATAGAGGCGGCGGAAGGCACATGCAGGCGGCACAGACAATGCGGCTCGAGTTACCCTGGAAGGAATTTCTCGGTAACGAGCCCACATTTTACAGTAGCGAATTTGCGAGCCGACTTACTGCAACTGTTGTTTGTTTCGTAACAACCTGTTTTGTTAGCGGCAACTTTTCTTGAATGGTGGGAACGTTCATGACATTTTTTGTAATAAGCTTAATGCTTCAAAATAAGCTTTGCAAACAAATGAAATTATTTGTAGCCACAACCTGTTACTGCGTGGGAGTTTATTATTACGCAACGAAGTTTTTCTGTCGAATAACCCATTATTTTACAATAATCCATCTTTTCACCATGAGCTTATGTTTCACATTTATTTCGTACCAAATTGTTACAAAGCCTTTGAAAATTCCGTTGTGCACCTTGAAACTCACCCTTCACTTAGTGACGAAATCTTCACAGGGCATTTTGTTTAGCGTGTAAATGTCAGTTTTTCTGAGTGTTTCATGGACGCAATCTATGACAGCGAGCACAAGTCTTATGGATCTTGTACCATGGACGATGTAACGTTGTAATTTACAGATGCCTGCAGCACGCTTCCACCTCGGCGGTTGATTGGGTTTCGGCGTTCGATCTAATGAATTTAGCCAAGCCTGGCAGGTGGACGCACTCTAAATGAGTAAACGTGGCCTAGAATTCTTAAAAGAAACCGAAAGCCTCAGAGGTGATTTCCGATAGGGCGGGTAGAGGGGAGAATGCAACATTGGTTCAATAAAATCTAGCTTCCGAAGGACATTCCACCGTTTTACGTAAAACAAACCCTATTCAATCAGATAATCTTGCAAAGTAGGAATGACCTTCTGACATTGTTTGAGAAAATGGTTTAAAATGTGTTTTAGAACTTTTGTTTTGTGTCGAGCATGCAGATATGTGCAGCGGCCATGACCTGGCGCGAGGGGGTCAATTTCCGCTCTTCCAGTTTGTAGAGCAACTCCCTCCTGTGAACTTAACATGTCTCGCATGCTTATGCTGTGTTGCTCTGTGCGAGGCGTCGCCGGCACTTAAAGTTTTAGTAGTAATTTACCGTCACACGTAACATGGCAAAGCTAAACTATAAAGTGACTTACGAAAACCCACAACGAAAAAGTAAAGTAGCAGATTTGTAGAATTGTTGAATTTATCTTGAATTTTTTTAAACAAGAAATGCTAGTCATGAGGAGATTTTTGTACAAATTTGGCACCTCGTTCATGTTTCCTAACAACAATGTTTCTTCGTTAAGATGTTGAACATTTATAAAAGCTGTTCGTGACGTATCATAAAACGTGTTTCGATGGTTGAAATTTTGAGTTTGAATTAAATCACGCAGTTGTCTCCAAGAACTTATAATGTATGAACTAAAAATTTAAGAGTGAAGAAAAAATTCTAAACATTTTAGAACGTTTCGGGATAAATTCCATCATCAGGTGAAAAAAAACACGACATGAAATAAATGTGATCAGTTACAGACACTCACGCTCCATGAGATTATAATAAATTAGACGGAAATTCGCAACGGGATTTAACTAAACGTATTATTCAATGCTGGTCTACCCTTTAAATTATGCAATGATTCTAAAATGCGTACGTCAGTGAAACTTGACCCCTGACCTATGATTTAAAAACTATTGTTGGCGATAATTGAATTGCAGTTATCTGCGTGAACACGGATTGCAGAATGGGGTGGCTGTCCTAACCTTGATCCTGCGCGGTAGGAGATTCTCTATTAAGGCTCTGCGATCCTGTGTCTTAGGGTACGACCAATGCAACCAACCTACCCTGGGACGCAGGATCGCAGAGCCTATAGGAGAATCTCCTACCGCGCAAGATCAAGGTTAGGACAGCCACCCCATTCTGCAATCCGTGTACACGCAGACAACTGCAATTCAATTATCGCCAACAATAATTCTTCAACCATAGGTCAGGGGTCAAGTTTCACTGAGGTATGCATTTTAGAATCATTGCATATTTTAAAGGGTAAAGACGTCTAGTTCTTTCCGTTGTGCATTTCCATCTAATTTATTATAATCCCGTCGTCGAAGCCTGGAGCAAGAAAAACTCAAATTCAAAACGTGCGGATGATGCAAACAACAACGAATTTCTCTGAACCTGATTTTTTATTCTTTTCACATGTTCAGGTGCACACAAACACATGTTCACAGAATGTGACAGTTGGGTGGAGCAAAATATCATAATTTAATACAATTGTTAACACAAATGAATTTGACGGGCGAATGGAAAACGAGACTCGAAAATTTAGAGGTTTTCTTAATCATTTGCCCTGAAACATGAAGTGGCTTTAGAGGGTCGGTGAAAATATTATTGATCTGGCATTGCTGCCTGAGATGGAAAGCCCTGTGGGAAACTTCTCAAGACTAATTGCAGATTAGTCCGATGAAGTAATGAAGTTCGGTACAAACGTAAGACTTCCAGCAACGATCACTCTTGTGGTAATAGGCAATCAATTTATAACTTCGCCAAGATCATCCAAATTAAAAAAATTAAGACTCCTTATTTGCAGCTTCATTTGAGACTAGCAGTTCATAAACTTTTAATTATATGGAAACCTAAGGTCAACTACAAAATAAGTTATATTCAGTACCGTCTTCACACACCCTGACTCCACTTCCTTATTACGTATCTACAAATTATCAGTACGTTATCATAGGCAGTTGATGAATCACAAATATGAATCTACGGATCATGTCCAAAGGAAAGCGATCTTAGGGGTGCTAAGTTGACCCATGATTTTTATTATGAATATTACAACTGATGAAATTAGTTTAGCGACATGCCAAGCACGTGCATTATAGGGAGCCGTGTCAAACCCACTCCGGAGCTCACACTGAAAAGTTAGGTCAACGAAGGTATTCTGCTACAAAACTTCTGAATCGTTTTCTTTGAATCAATGGAGGAACTTCATACTTAGATGCAAATTATAATGGTATTTATTTCACCGATTCTTTGTAATATTTCATGCATGTTTCTTGACTTATTTTAGTCGAATGTTGAAGTTTTAGGTTAATTTATGGAGAAACCCGCCCCGAATCTTGCTATTAGTTTTAGTAACAGAAATTGAGTGTTGAAAGATTAACCTTTCAAGAAAAGAAAATCTTTCCCTCAACATTGCTTAACAAAAGGTTTTTTTTACTGTTTTATATACGTGCAAGATTTCTTCTCACCACACTGAGGAAAAACTATCTCAATCGCTAACACTAGGATCACAGATGAGCATAAAAATGCGATCCAGGAACGCTACAAAAATCGTTCAGAAATTGTGTTAACTGAAATCCTAATCATGAACAAAAATTACAGTTTTCATCAGCTGGTTGAGATAATCATTTGAAATATGAACGTTTAGCCATACGTGGGGTCCCACTTTACCTGGACGGTTGATTAGTCTGCATTGCTCTGGTGCAGTAAACATATTGCATCCGTTCACAACAAAACTAAATTATAAGACAACCAATAATTTGTTCAAATTTCTGTGGAGCATGCAGAATCTGTTCTAAGGTTACACATAGCTCGGTAGATTTTACGTGCGTTTCAGTTTTCTCTGATAGTTCAACGGCATCCACTTCAGGGAAGTAACTGCCGAACAGCCGTCGAGATTTCAGAGCATGCATCATGAGCAAGGACATATTTGTGTTTACTAAATAAATTTCCTGGTAGATTTGATTACAGAAATGATGTAATGTTCATTTATATCGAATCCGAACAGACGTATGTACCTCGTAAATGAATATTCATTCAAAAACTCACACGCGACGTTTTTGTTACCTAATTTTATTGTAGGTCACGAAATAACCTCGCCTATCAGTATTTTCGAATTAAAAAATGAATGAATAAGCGTTTTCCTCAATGTCCTGCAATGTTATCGCGGAGGAATTTATTCCATCCATTAATTCAACGCGAGCACTTTATGCACGTCTCCTAGTCTGCTTTTTGTAGCAGGAACCACTATAGGCAATAAACAGAGATAAGCGAGGCGGGAGTTGCGGAGAATATTTTAGATCAATCTAACCTGTTTAAATTAATTGCAAGCACTTATTGATGCAATGACAGTCGTGATGTGTAAACATTGGTATTTTGAGAACGTTAAATGCACAAAGTTTTTTACTTGAAACTAAGCCTCAGCTGAAATTTTAAATTTATAACCACGGTGCTCTAAAAAAAACATCTGCCGACACCTACTCTATTGAACTTACTAAATGTAATATGTACTTGCGTAATTGGTCGGAAGAAAGGAATCGAATTCCCTTTGAGAAATATTATGCTCCATAAATATCACAGCGGTTGGGCAAGGTGATGTAAGTGCATAAGTGCATACTTATACGTACATGTAATTCGTAAAATCATTTGAGTGGAAACTCCGAACAAATTTCTTATAGTGACAATTTTATAGACTTCAAAATGTATGGCTAATACAACCAAGAGTATTTGAACTCGATATTTGCGATTCAGTACGCATTGCGTGCTTTGAAGATTTTCCAAAAGAATTAACCACTTGACATTTAGTGATGAAACTTGCAATTTTAACATAAATCAGTTTTCTATTTCAAAATATCTAGTAACTTTCGACTTGAACGGTTGAGGATGTGTTATTGAAAAAGTTAAAGTGGGTATAATGATGAACAAATGTGATTTCCTCCTAGCGCAAATAATTGTAGAAAAAAGTGCTAGTGAGTTTGGTGTTTCTCAACCTGATTTAAAAATTACAATATTTTCCGGTTGAAGCAGACTTTAAACTCATTAACCGTAATTGAATATCTTATCAATATTATCCATCTTTAGTTTCAACAAATTATGCACTCCATCAAACTATCCAATCACTTCTTTCACTTCGTCCTTGCTCAAGCACTGCCTGGTTTGCCGTGTCCCAGCACTCAGTGCTCTAGCGGAACTTATACATGACCACTACCTACAAACGCGACCTAGTGCAGAAGTCTAAAATGTGTGACTTTAAGAAAACGTAGAGCTAAATGTTAGCAATGCAATTTTTTATGCAACTTTTATTGCCGTACAGTACAGCATTGGAAAAGCATTCATTCGCACAAACCAGGACTTCAAACCATACTGAGAATACATTTTCGTTTTTCAATATTGACGTACGAATTGGCAGTGACAGATTCCCTTTGGAGAATACAAAAGGTGGGACATTTTCAATGTAATGAACATACATACACGTGACATTTAGCGTCCCCTACACACTATTAGCTAAGGGGCTAACTTCTTTCCTGTTTGTGGTTGGTCTTACTCCATCACCAATGAGCACTGCGTACGCCGTTAGCAGTTCATAGAAGAGGAATCATTTTCAATAGGAACATTTAATCTACACGCGATAGATGGTCCGTTGAATGAGCATTAGTCTTACATTCCGCTTATGAACATGTCTTCGCATTAAAATCCTTAAATTTTTCGATACTCGAGCTTCTAACTTCTGATATTTTTGCAGATAACCTCCACTTGGAATAATCTCACATAAATCTCAGCGACCAAATCCTGCCAACTTCCATACGGTAGGTTTTTGTAATTATGATGTAAACAACCGTCACATGGTAGATTTGTGTCACAAATTTTCCTATGAAGTATGTGAAATGAAATATTTTATTCTGCCACAATACAGAAAAATGAAGCACATTACAAAAGAGTCATTCCCGATTTTTAATTTAAATATTTTTTAAACTAGATACTCACTCAATTTTTAATATAAAGCAACAAATCTAAAACCAGCATGAGTTATTGATCTAAGCAATTTATTAAATCAATCTGATAGGTTGAACGAAAATCTACTTAGTTAACAGAAACTCAGCATTGAATCAATCGGGTGGTATGCACTCCGCTAATGAGGTACACTCTGCATTTGAAACTTCATACATCATATACTTTTTATGACCCTTCATTTCATCCTCTTACGGATGTCTTATAGATTTAACAGAATTAACTGTCTGGCATACCTCGCCGCTGCCGCGATCCTTGCTCCAACCTCCGAGTGTGATCGGCTAAGGAACTCGGGCAAAGTTTCTCTTAGCTCAACGCACGTTTTTTATTGTCCTTCTACTTACAACAAACAGCCAAAAATTCTTATTCATGGCTGCGTATTCATTACTGAAGTACTTCGTTTTTAATTCCGTTTAAATTAAAGTTAGGGTCAGTAAATTAGACCATAAATAACAAGTACAGGCCAGTTCGAGTTCGATGTTGGTTTTCATTTTTTGTGCACTGAGCTATAGATTGCGACATGGTAAGAGTTGATATGTCAAGGCTGCTGTTCAAGATTGGGGAAAATTCATTGCCAGGCCGGGCAAATGGAATGCGATATGGATCAATCTATCCGCTTTGTCATTCGCATTGCAGAGCTTTGTGATTTTGTTGGACTCGCATTTTTCTTCGGTTACACTTAAAGAGAAATAAGAGTTAACAGCAATGTGAAAATGTAAGATTACCCAGTTATTCAAAAAATAAAACTGGTTCATGTTTTCACAGTATGCTCGTAAGTTGAAAGTTTAATCGCATGGTTTTGATCACGTAAAGTGAAGCAAAGATAAGCAATTTTAAAGCTTCTATTAAATATTGTTTAAAAACAGCATTTAGATGACAATATAATTTATATGATTTTTATATGGTACTAAAATCAACGCTTTATGTTGATCAGCAGCGTCACTAGTCCCAATTATGAAATGCATATACTCAAAAATACCACTTGTAAGTAAAAAATTAATCGTCTGCTCAAAACAGTATTCGGGCAGTCACATCTTCAAAAGCGGTGGGATATGATCTTGTTGAAATTTTATGTAGTGGGTGGCAAATAGTAAATGTCATGGTAGAAGTGCTGCGGGGCTTGAGAAGTGGCAGGATACCAACTCATCGACCAGACCATGGAGCACACACTTCAGCTTTAGATAATTGAACCCGTCCACTTATTTGCATCATTTTTCCTGAGCCAGAAATATTTCTTCACAAATAGAAAAAAAATAACTTCCTGTTTGAATGTTTGCAGCTTAATGTAGAGTACAACCATGCTTTATGGCACGTTAATTACTATTTCGTTGGGCATCTACAACCATATTTCTAAGAACATGCATCATGATACATAGTTACCGTCTACAAGAAGGCTACGTCACTCACCTTCAAGTGAGCGAAGGAAGTCGGTTGGTGTTCCGCTGAGGACATGATTTCCACTTTCACTCTTTACAAGCACCTGAAAATTTACTGGATGCTGCAAATGTCAGCCAAAAATATTTATATAGAAAATATGTGAAACATTTTTAGTGATAAATTAAATCATTTCAAAGTAAGATTTGTTGAGATTCACACAACGAGAATGAGTTGAGCTGCATATATTCCTGGGCTAATTTATATTATACGAAGTACAGGCGCTGCACGTTGTGGAAGCGTTTGGGTACAAGCTATTTTCTTCAATTTATTCCAGCATATGGGACCTGGAATGGGCGCTATTCCATAAAGTCGGCATGATCGACTGATAACCCAAAATATTTGAACGCATTTCATCAACACCTCATTTTTTCTTGAATTTTCTACTTATTGACATACGCTCAATTTGTCTACATAATTTGTAAGCCGGCGGAAAAACGTGTCCGGCAAAAAACATCAATTACACTCCAACACATTCAGATATTTAAACTCTATCAACCACACGGCTAGTTGACCTGCCTCGCTCCTGGCCAACAATTTTAAATAAGGAACAATCCGATCGTGTCAACAGCTTTGTATTGTTTGCTTAATCCGGATAAAGTGTAAAACATATTCAAATAATTTGTCATTTGACTCATTCTTATATCCAGTAGTACTTCTGGAGACTCATTAAAATTTCATGTATGAGGCTGAGCAGTTGCTTTGCAGAGCAGGCTCAGCTTAGAGTATGTTTTTTCGTACTTATGAGATAAAACTGAATTTATTTCGAAAGGTTGATGGATTGGGTAAGCTGATCTCTAGCTGTCTCTGTTGAAGGGCACTCTAGTCAGTGCAAGAGGCTACTTTTTGCATAGGTACGCAATCTGCTGCAGGTTTGTCTTGGAAGTGAACTGCTCAACCCGAGCGCGTCGGAAGTGGTGTTCAGGAACGCAGGCAGTCCAGTCCGTCTGCACGTTCCAGCGCAGCTCACGCACCGCGTCGACCTTTATTCATGAGCTCCAACCAGCCAGCACACATTAGCACCGAGACGAGGTCACTTATCAAAATACACTAACGAAAAATTAATCGTTGTATGAAATTCAAGCACGTCTCATTTACTTGAATTTCACTATTCTATTGTTCTCCTCTAGGAGGTTAAATGATCAATTTAAAGTTTACAGCTCTATTTTTCATAAGTAAATATGGTTCCACGCGTCACTTAATTCATTCAAAACCGGCTCCAGTCGTTCACGCCCATCTGACTTGTAATCAAGTGATTTTAACGACTATGTATTAGAAAGTTACGAGCTATTCAGGTCAGAGAGTAGTGATTTGGAATAAAACTTTCATTGATTCTTCAACGGTAGTGAAAAGCGAAAGTGCAGCAAATCAGCAAATAATGTTTCGAAACAAAGTCTCAAGAAGTTTCTTTCTATTGCTTACTCTTGGAAAGTTAGAATTATTGCATCTGTCACAAAGCAAGAATTTAGCCCATGGCCAGATGTAGTGATAAAAACTTGTTGACATTAAGGTCAAGAATAACATGTAACTTTAGGGTGATAAAGTGTACAAAATTACCTTTACTGATTGCGAGTAAAAAATCAAACAATGAGAAAAGCTGCGAATGATTTAATTTCTTGCAAAAGAAGTTCCAAATAATACACGTATGGATTGTGTTCGACGGCACACGTAAATTTTATTCTGCGACGGAACGTAGCAACTCGTGAGAGAGCCAACAATTTTCGTCTATGTTCTTCAAAAATTCAAAGTCGTCAAACTAGTAGCAAATATTGCGCACAATGAGGAAGCAAGCGCTTTTGTTTTATTTATCTATAAAATGCCAGGTCAGAAAGTGAGTAAATTCGTGGTTAGAAGTAACAGTGACTTGATGAAAGCACTTCCTTCTTACAGCTCCATATCTTATTCTTTTGCACCAGTTAACTGTGCGTTTTTTTAGTGAAGTTAGGCAAGTCAAAAGTCAAAGAGTGCTGTTAGCATACAATCAAATCAAATAACATTTGTGTAAAGATTCGTCCACAGTCGGTACGATGCAAAATTGAGCAAAATAAAGCGAGCTATAAATCGGGAAAGCAAATCGTTATGCTCATGTGGAACACGACAAAACCTATTGCTGTCATTCTGGACGGTAATTATAAATTTCTCCGGAGCGAGGCCTGGTTGGACTGCTTCGAGAGGCCGCTCTGTAGGGAAACTGGGTGGTCGCAAGATTGAGCATTCATCTCGTGATCAGCACACCTCTCTTGGTGACGCGCACGTCCGAGTTCGTGAGATTACGTGCCACAACACTTGGTGAAAGGCGTCAGCTGCTGCTGGTTGCATCATAAAACGGCGTGACGCGAAGTGCGTTAGGGCGGTAGGGCGGGGCCACATGGAGGCAGTACTCCACTTCTCCGTCGTTAACTGACTCGAGCAACAGCTTTCCTACTTATTAGTTTCTCTACTGAAAGTAACTCGCCAGCTAAAATCCAGAGCAAAATTTTACAAGTGGACTTCATAACAGAATTCAATTCGATGAAGCAAAGGCGTGTCTCATTTGTCACGTTGCGGTGTAATTACGCGTTTCACCCTATGAAGTTGACCACCTCTCTAAGCATTCAGCTTGCGAATTTAGTAGACATTTATTCAACAGTATCCTAGTAATTATTACCGGCCGATGCATTAACGAACTAGAGAAAAATACAAAATTACATTTATAATTGGAGAAAGACACGCTAAGACTTAAAAAAAATTTGAACTTGTAGGGCACAGTTAGAATTTTTAAACAATCATTAATATTCAACAATAACAATAATTTTTTGCTAATATGGGTTTTGAGCAGAATGTAGAAGTGTAGAAGTATAAGTGTAGAGTAGAAGTAAAAATTTTATCTGGAAGACATATAAATTTTCTTTAGATATTTTCAAGGAAATCACACCGTGAACACGGAAACGTATACAGGAACTCACGGAAGTGCAATGACGTAGTACATAAGATAGTTCGAGCACCGCGATTTTCGTTTGTCATAAAAACCCGTGACTCAGTGGCAAAGAGGAAAAAAATCACTTTATGCTCGTGCTTTCATGAGTCGTCTCGAATATCCCAGTGAATTTAGAAAATGGACCAAAATAAGAGGCTGTGTCAAGTCGCTTAGCCTTCACGCTCAAAATATCCGAGCATACGAACAATTGGGATTACAGGTTGGCTCGGAGCGGGAAAATTACAACCTTCACTTCAGCCGCGCAGAGCTCATATTAGCTGAGCTTACTTAAATATTATCGATTTTCAAGCGTCTGGTATTTATGAGGGTCAAAAAATGAATGTTGACCAGCACGTTATAAAAAAATGTTAATTTAACAAAAGCGTAAAAAAAGGAGCAGGATTGATTTTCCGTTAGCACAATTCCAACTATGAAATTTCAAGAGGATAAATGAGATTGAAGGAAAAAATAGATCGCTATAATGAATTTGAATTTTTTAGAGTGTTCATTGTATGGACCAAATTCGTCGGGTAATCTGCTGTGGAGCGTCTCTCCTGAAAGCCTGAAAGTTTTACACGCTCCGGAAGCGGAGGTTCGCTTACGCACCAGCCGGCAATGGCTCCACTTCACTACTGTTCTCCGCGGTCTCACGGGGGACACGCCCAACTCCAAGGATCAATCACAGCACTTTAAAAAATCTTTCGTAATTAAGTAAATGTTTCAATAAAAGCAATAGCTTACATCGCTCCCAGTTTTGATTCCCGACCAGACTCGCAAAAATGAGCTACTTCCCGACGTTCGAGGTGTTCGCAGGAAACGCCTGACAGCGAGCGCCCTGACCCGCCAGCGTCAGCCAACCAGCGCGCGTTGCGCCAGCGTGCCAGCTGAGTGTCTAGCTCACTCGTGCTTGAGCCGACCTGTGCACAGAACGCAGTCTACACTCAGACTGGTGACTTGCAAACCTACTCCAATGACCTGACTGTGGCATGTCGCCTCACTTTGACTAGAAAAACAGATAAGTTCCTTGCGCTCAGTCTCACTATTACGAGAGCAGCTCGGTTTTATTCGTCAGGCTAAAAAAGGAGTTTTTTGTTAAGAAATGCCATGCGCCTCTCATGTCTTCTCAGCACGCTTCATTGCAGCCAATTTCAACCTGCAGACAGTTTCGTGTTCTGTTAGTCGATGTGCGAACATTATTTATTGGAAGTTAAAATAATCGAACAATATTTATCTTCCTGATGGTTGGGAGCAAATTTTTGAACCAGTTTCTGCATATTTAGAAGTCCAAAAATATTTGCAAATGTGAGGAGACGAGTTAACACTCGAATTTTCCTTGAGACTTAATCCAAGAACAAATCTCCAGTAAAGAAGTTCAAAACTCTCACGCTTATAGATACATACTAACTTATCAGCGAGGCATTTGCGCTCGATGAAATGTGGAGAATGCATTGCACTCCAATTCGAAAATGTCTTGCTGTTCACTTTAGTTGGTTATAAGGAATATTTTCATTCATCCGCTGAGATACGAAGGTATGAAAATTCAAATTCATCAATTATAAATTGTCGCAGTATAGATTGTCGTCATAGCTCGATACTATATTTTATTTTCTCGCGTCGGAGATCGGAAGCACATACTTCATCCACTCTTGCAACGTTCTAGGAATTATATAGCATAAGGTATGTGAACTACCATATGAATGAGATCTCGTGACAGGGAAAGTGAAGGAAGTAATTATGTTGGTGAGGTAAGCTCGTACATGTCTGAAAAGTCTGGACGTCATTCAACGTGCACGTACTACACGTTTGCCTCCAGTATGTAGGAAGCATTGGTTATAAACCTCTGTGACTGGGAGCATTAAGTACGATGCTGGCGTTATATAAATAATTCCAGGTTTAGAGTTCTGGAAACTAACTGCTAGAGTGTCAAAGGAAACTGAGAGAACATCCAAAAAGAATTAAGTTAGGTGTAAATTTTGACCTTTTTAAAAGACATCCGGAATGTTTTGAGGCAAGAAAATATGACACCTTCCAAAAATATAAGAGAATTTAGTCACACCGTTTCAAGAAGGCATTGTTGATTAACGCTGACTCTCATCTCGAATTTGAACTTAATTTTAGCTACCTCAAGCGAGAATAATTTATCGCTTGATCACAACAGAGATGTTTTTTGTCTCTAAAGAGAGATTCAAAATTATCTTTCCCTACGTAAGCCGCTTTCATTTCGTGGGACTAAAATACATTGCTTTTAGCACTTCTTACACGTTTATTTAAGCTGGTCTTACATACATTCCTAGGTATTTCATTCAACGAACACTGGATTCGAATTCAAATTTTCCTACAAGCAAAGTGATTAAACAAAATTTTTGGGCAGAGATAGTATCAAATGCATTGTTAAAGCAAATGAAGCAAAATAAAATTGAAACATTTATTCTGATACCACTCTACGACTAGTTATTTGTTCTCCTCAAACTCGAATTATAAGTCGGATCATTCTCGAGAACTCTCTGTCCCATTACGCGGCTTCTCTTGAAGAACTTTCTCCAATACCTTTAAGGAAAAATCCCTCCCGAGCCTTAGTTGTTGTGTGGGCAAAAGTATAGAACAATAATTATAAAAGTACCGAATTCTTCCACACACTCGTAGCCAACTTGAAGAAAGTTATACTGCTTAATTGAGACACGCATCCTAATTTCCCCCGTAAATTTTGCTGCATTGGCCAAAATTTAATCGTCTGATCTTTTTTGTTACTCGGTGGCTTGCTGAGACGTAATGATACGATTGGTGCATGTGTACTGGGCCCCTTTCTTTTCCTCATTGGCGTGTAAAAGAAACTCATCTTCGACTGGCAATTTTTACGATTTAAGCTAACGGAAGGGTAGGGCTCATCATTGTTAATGATATCAATGTAACAAAACTTGCATTGATCATTGTTTTCAACATTTTTCATATTAATATCATAATTTCCGATTAACCGCTGTCCATTCATGCTTCATAATTCCAATCCTGACATTAATGGCGCGATGGAGAAGGAAAATAAGCTCAGTATTGACTTTGGCCGGGGAGAATTTGCTTCAACAAGAAGGGAGTGAGTTACGAAGCAGAGTTTGAATTTATGGCCAACCTAAGATCTAAAGTATAATCTAATCTATTACAATAGAATATGAATTTTAAAACGCGGCAGAAATTTTACGCGGGTGTTGAAGAAAATGCAAATTGTCGCCATGACCGATACAGAAACAGTGTTGCTCGGTGAATGTTAACCAACCAATTCTTTGTCAGATGTCACAGAAAAATGCGTAAATTTTGGCAAAACACAGCGTTGTCCAAATAGCTATGAATTAAGAGCAAATTGACGACGACAGATAATTGGTCACAACCATTTCATACCAGTGTTCGCTGAAATGAAGACGTAAGTATGATGATCAAAGCAAATGCTCATGGGAACGAATACTTTGACGTGTTTAAACAAAGTCTGAGTTCCAAGAAATGCTCATGGAATGAAGATTTGACGGAATGAATATGAGAAATTCCTTCGAAAAAATTACCGTAACAGAAGTTAAACTTCGCAGCTGTACGTAGTTCGTAATTTGATCCTTAACGTTGGTTTAGCTCACGTGTAACTGGAAATTATATTTCATTAGAAGGAATATAGAAATTCGAAAATCAAGACTAGACCTTTTTCCCTTCTTAATCTAAGTCAAGTTCAATTTAATCCAAGTCAAGTTCAATTTAACCGAGTCAAGTTCAAATTAATCCGAGTCAAGTTCAAATTAATCCAAGTCAAATTCAAATTAATCCGAGTCAAGTTCAAATTAATCCGAGTCAAGTTCAAATTAATCCGTGTCAATTTCAAATTAATCCAACCCTCAGTTCAGTTATAAAATGACATAATAATTTGTTAATTTGAGTTTTTTGTGTTAAATATGTATCTATTGGATGTTATAAGCAAGACTGGCTTCGAGGATTTATTTACACTCGATATAGATATTTATATACGTGAAATTCCACTTTATCACATCTATGATATCATATTGTACATGCAAATGCAAAAGGTTATCATTGAACGATATGTACATTTAATCTTTAAAAGAAATATACAAATGCGATTCACTGAGTACTAATGTACGATTCCGTTTGATTACAATTTATATTTGTTCATTACTACCCAGATACATAATTGCATTAGCAATATAAATGTTGCCATCCATTCTTATTCCGTGTTAGTCAATGTGAAGAAATGTGGGATCCACTAACAATACACAATAATAATAATAATAATAATAATAATAATAATTATAATAATAATAATAATACATGAAACAATGTTTCTACTTCATACTGATTTTATTCGTGTGTGTTCACAATTCAATATATAATACTTTTAAGACTTAAATATTCATAAAATGATTATTATAAAAGTTACTGAAGTCTTAAAAGTATTATATATTGGATTGTAAACACACACAAATAAAATCAGTAGTGAATTAGAAACATTGTTTCTTGTATTATTTTTATGTATTGTAAGTGGATCCAACTTTTCTTCACATTGACTAACACGGAATTAGAATGGATGGTAAAATTTATATTGCTAATGCAGGAATTTATCTGTGTAGTAATGCACAAATATAAATTGCAATTGAACGGAATCGTACATTAGTACTCAGTGAAAGTTCTGTGTATATCTTGTATATTTATTTTAATTTCTTCTTTTTCATTTCTCAGCACTTGTATATTTCTTTTAAAGATTAAATCTACAAATCGTCCAATGATAATACTTTGTACTTGCATGTATTTGAATTCATGTATGTTGTAAAGTGGAATTTCACGTATATAAATATCTATGAGTGTAAATAAATCCTCGAAACCAGTTTTGCTCATCACATCCAATAGATAGATATTTAACACAAAAAACTCAAATTAACAAATTATTATGTCATTTTTTAACTCAACTGAGGGTTGGATTAATTTGAACTTGACTTGGATTAATTTGAACTTGACTTGGATTAATTTGAACTTGATTTGGATTAATTTGAACTTGACTTAGATTAATTTGAACATGACTTGGATTAATTTGAACTTGACTCGGATTAATTTGAACTTGATTCGGATTAATTTGAACTTGACTTGGATTAATTTAAACTTGACTTAGATTAATTTGAAGCGAGAAAGGTGTAGATGAAAGCGAAAACTATCAGAGCAAAATATTGAGTTTAACTTCAAACATATTTTCAAATCATTGGTTGCAGGAGTCCCGAAAAAGCCATTCCGTGATGCCCTTCGCTACTCCGTTATTAGGATAACCAGTCCACCCCCTTTATTTGAAATAAGAAAGAAGGCAAAACGAAAGAAAGGCCGTAAAATAGGAAAATTCAATCTCCCGAGAGTTAATGAGGCTGAGTACACACTCGGCCTCATAAGTAATGAGCGTATCACAGATACGCTCATCACGCACTTTCGGCTGGCTTCGGACAGACAGAGGGACGGACGGACACGGCTCCTATTATAGTATAGATTCTGAAAATCTGTGGAGAATAGAAATTTTGAATCAATTATCCAGCTCCAAAACTTTCATCTATCGGAACGATTTACGAATAGAGTAAAATCCGAGTAATATTATGTTCAAATCTTTTTAGAATCTTTAAAAGTCAATTCCTAGAATCTATAAAGAGAAAACACCATGTCATTTTCTTTAATATTGTAACGATATTGAATTTTCATATGCTAAAATCGTTCTGTATAGTCGTGTCATGCATAATTTTTTTTTTGTACTTAGTTGGAAATGAAATACCTCAGTTGGAAAAAAATTAACTTTATAATTCCTACTATTTAGTCAATGGTAAATCAAACCTTGGCGTCATTGGAAGGATAAATTTTAAGAAAAATGTAAAAATATTTGTTATTGGAGAGTGTAAGAAATATTTTACATCTGTTGATTAATGTACCAGAAAGTTATAAATTTCTAAGGAGGTGAAAGTGGTGGCATGGTTTTATGCTATACCATAAAATATTTTGCTATAGAGGGCGATGATATTTTGACTTGCTTCAGCGATGAAAACATTCGAAATTTTTTCTTGAAAAAACATACATGTCTCTTTACATTGAACAAACTCAAATTTAGGGACAAATTTAATTACGTTCCATTAGCTGTGTTCCAACGGAGTAATGGAGCAACAGGAAATTGTTCTTTGAATAAGTAAACAATATTATTATGTGCATGATGTAGACATGTTTCTGCAGACTTAACGTTTCAGTGGTACTTGTTAGGAGCTTTGAAAGTACGTCAACTGGGACTTGAATGAGTAAACTTCCAAGCATGTATTTTGAAACTGAGGGCTTCGAAAAGAGAAAAAATTTCACCTCTCTCTGCTTGTGTGACATGTTATATTTTAGTGATGTGCATAGCAAATTATGCTCGTATCCTAATTTCAAGTTCGCGTCTCTTGCCACCAGATCAACTTATAATGAGTGCTTCATTAGCGATAACCATCCCATTGCTCAGCGTGATTATCTATCGGTAATTACTCATCGATGAAATCCACACGATGATTGTTCTCCCATTGTTTTGGGGATATTTTATGTGTTCACTCTCTCCTAAATTATAAAAATAATTTAAAGGATTATGCACCCTATGAGGAAAAGTAAGAGACACAAAAAAATTCAGAAGTCGAGCCAATTTAAACCACAATGTGAACAAAATTATGCATTTCAGTTCACATAATTCCATTTTTGAGAATTCGTATGACGTGTACATATAACGAACAGGGGACATCTAGGCTTCATAATGAAGATACACTTTAAAACTCATTTAGATTACAAATTTTTATCTTGCCAAGCTTTCAACCCGTTTTTTGAATTATCGTCAGAACGGATATCTGAAAACTTCAGGATACAAAGGAAAGTACTTGGTATTTAAGCTACAACTGAAGAATAAAATTTTAATGGCGAGGTAAATCTTTACACAAAAATTGAACGTTAACATGAGAAATGCCTGTGATTAAAAGAACGTATCTTAATGAATTTAGCAGTCATATAGTGTACGATACTTTCACGAAATTTCGAGCATACATACCCTTTCCTTAGTTGGCCAAAAATTCTAGCATGTCCATTTGATGACCAGTTTCCAAAGTGTGTTGATAATTATAAAAAAATGATTTACATCTACTTAAATGCCCGATTAGGTTCCAACAGTCGTTTTAGTTGCCTTACTGTCTCGCTTACGTAGAGTTGGCCGGTGAATAAGGACTATAGAATTCAGCATATGACGTTCTTCTTTCCATCGAATTTCCTCTGATCTTTCCATATATACAATAAATTTCTAAGGGAGTGGTTGGATTTAAAACGAAGCATTAAATGAAATAGCTTCAACAATTTCTCAGACCGTTCTGTAATTGCCGTTAAATAAAGGGCTAGGACATATGTTTACACGTTGTTATGCTGTGGACGTTTAGGTCGGGTGATGCTTTTCGCGCGTTAGAATATTTTCTTCGGGTAATTATTTATCTACGAAAGTCTGAAATTGTTTCAGCTTACTTTGCTTCTCTTTTTTTGAGCAGATAGTCAATGCCGGTTTCTTGAAGAGAAATTATTGTTTCGAATTAACGATTCAGTGAATTGTACCTCTTTTAGTCTAAATAGCCGTCATTGTTAGTTAGTTTACAATTAACAGTGATTCATCCTGCCGACGTTGAACCATAACATTAAGGAAAGCCATCCTAGAATTTTTTTTTCTGCGTCATACGTGAAAATTAAACAAATTAGGATATCTAATTTACTAGGGGCAATGAGAATTAGTTGAAACGAATGTATTGCGTAAACGTTGCTCAGAAGGTGAACAACAGTATACCGTAATTTAAATGCTTAGCAGACAGTTTCCAGTTAAAAAATGTTTTAAGAAATTGCCTCTTGGGATCGTAGCTTAATGTATAAAATTTACGCGATATTGTGTTGGAAATTCGTACTTTCTCTTCAATACTCACAAAGTATTCACAACTAAATTTGTATGAGTATAATTATTTTTCTCTCACTACGCTGCATTCACTTATCATGGAAAGATAGATGTGAAGCCGTCTCTTTGTGAGATCCATTCTAAGTCTTTCACCAATTTAAGCTCAGTGTTACGATCGTATTTCCTTCACTATGGAGGAATTTTTTACACAGTTCAGGTCACTATTTTATTGAATGTATCACATACTTTTTCTTCATGTCTATGGAAATGGTGAAACACATCGATTAGTCAACGAACCGCCACAGGACTGAGCTAGGAACGCTCAACGCACACAGCGGCTGCGAGATAAGACCAACTCGGCGGAGCAGCGCAGCACTTGTTCGCCGTCTGCGTCAGGTGTAGATGGGGTGATAAGCCCGTAGTCTCAGCTGGTACCAACTGCGCCGTAAACAGGATGGACATGAAAACTTCAAACACACTTGGGAATCATAATTCTCTAAAGATCAACCTTTTCAACGGTGATTCAATTCTGGTATCCATCCCGCACTCAAAACATCAAGCTGGCGTTGTATGGAATCCTCACAATTGTTCAATTTTCTTCAAAAGGTGCATCACTGCGCGCACGAACAATCTGAGGACCTTAAATATTTCGTATGCCCCATGAAATGTTTCTGTGACGGTTAATTTATCACTTCACTGTTACTCAGTATCGCAACCAGGGAGGAGGCACGGGGACGATGCCCCCCCCCCCCCCTCCCCCTCCTTCTGAAATGTTGAGCTGGGGACCAGTTTCAGTGGCTGTTTTAAGTAAAAGAATGAAAAGATTGATGATAATTAGTGTCTGGCTCCCCCCGAAATTATTTGTCGGGGGACCCGCCACCCCCGAAATTTTTGGCTGGCTGCGCCACTGCTGTTACTGCTCTCCTCTATTCCAACCTTGCGTTGTATGCTCACTAGCTTTCTATGTCTGCTTCTCAATGGTGTCCTCTTAAAATTATTTCTAAGTATGAGCTTGTAAAATTATCTGTCGTGAGTATAGAAAAATACAAGTGTGACATTTTTTCAGCTCATGAACGCATTAACAGCAATCCTCTAGTTCATCACCCGGCAGAATTTACGTACACGAGTATATTTGTCTGGCAGTGATGACCGATAATTTGCATGGAGGTAGAAATTAAAATGTTCATAAAACTTTTGTCTGTCTCTGTTCTTCCTGAGTTTAAAGCGTTCTCTATTGAGCACGTAGCTGATTGAATAATAATAAGGTATACGCATTGGCATCAAACTCTGCAGCCAGCATTTCGGGGTACCTAATATCATTATCAAGGTTACATCTCTTAGACGAAACCGAAAAAAATATAGTATTAATGCTACAAAAATTTATAGGTAAACTAATTATAAATAAACATTTAAAATAAAACAAAACATAATTAAACGAAACCGAAAAAAAATATAATATTAATGCTACAAAAATTTATAGGTGAACTAATTATAAAGAAACATATATAATAAAACAAAACATAATTAAACGAAAGCGAAAAAAAATATAATATTAATGCTACAAAAATTTATAGGTGAACTAATTATAAAGAAACATATATAATAAAACAAAACATAATTAAACGAAACCGAAAAAAAATATAATATTAATGCTACAAAAATTTATAGGTGAACTAATTATAAAGAAACATTTACAATAAAACAAAACGTACAAAAAAATTTGTTTTTCCAGCCACAATAAAGAAATTATCAAGAAGGATGAAACAAAGGGGCTACAAAGAAATTTTAATGTCAAATAAGTAAAAATTATTAAATCGGGAGTCAACAAAACAAATTATGAGACATTTGCGAACAGCTGTACATCAGTTTCATCGAAAAACAATGACTAAAAGACAATTCGCTGACTAGCGACATTTATCCAATACACACGAGTGAGCTGGCATAAACTCTTACGTACTAGTGTACACGGCCCGTCTAATAAGTCGGGATTCAATACCTTTCTTGAACGAATTTTCCAGATGGGAATAACATAGAATTATATTCATCTTAATAGTACTCGGAATAAAAAAATATTCTTGTACTTGTGCACTGGTGAAACTCGTACCATAGATATGGTCATTATACATACCCCTATGAGCGTGACAGATAAATGGAAGAAGCGGTCTCTAAACAAATCAACCAAGGGTATTATTAGGTAGTAGCAGGACCCGTGGAAGTTCCGCGGACAATGTTGTCGTTAAAAGCTAGGTGAACCCGTGAAAAAATCCGTCAACATTACCTAACCTATGCTAATCTAACCTATCCTCACCTAACATATCCTAACCTTTCCTATCCTAACCCATGCTAACCTATCCTAACCTATCCTAACCTATCCTAACCTATCCTAACCTATCCTAACCTATCCTAACCTATCCTAACCTATCCTAACCTATCCTAACCTATCCTAACCTATCCTAACTTATCCTAACCTATCCTAACCTATCCTAACCTATCCTAACATATCCTAACCTATCCTAACCTATCCCAACCTCTCCCAACCTATCCTAACCTATCCTAACCTATCCTAACCTATCCTAACCTATCCTAACCTAGCCTAACCTATGCTAACCGAACCTATCCTGATAACATGTCAAACATATCAATGCATGTAAAAGAGATCTTTTAATGTTACACTGAGAAATTCGGTATCCATGATACCGCAAGCTCAAACGAAAGCGTAACGGATACTAAACAAATCAAACTTCATCCTACGTTACTTAAGAAGCGGAAACCAAACAAATATATAAATAAACACACTACTAAATTATTAGGTTAGATTAGCACTACATTTGCACAGCCACAAAAAGGCTGAAAAACAGCAAAAACTATGCTACATCCTAAATCTATCTGCTGCACAAAATTGGACAATCGCCAATTATCGCATATCTGTGAAGCATGTTTCACGTAGAGTACATTCAAAACTGCAGAAAAACGCTACATGAGAGTTAACTATGCACCTGCATTGCTTGATCGTTAAAACAGAAATGGCTGGTCATTCACGAGCGCAAAGAACTTTAATTACGATCGTCTCCATTTTGCGTAACCTAACTGTCATTGCATTCAAACAGTTTTTGGAGATGGAAAATTTCAAATATTTTCATTCAATGTGATCGTTCTCCAGTGGATATGCAAGGCTTCTAAAAAAGCTTCTACTATTTATGCAAACCTCAGGTAGTTTTTGGGGACGCTTGTTAAGTATCTTGCGGAGGCTTAGAGCTTTGAGCGACACGGAAATTACTAAAAAATTAAATTTTGAAGTTAATGATTTTTCAATCGCTTAACTGATTTCATTCTGGTAATCCCAACAGAGCTGCCATACAGAGACATGCATGCTCTAATGCTACATTTAAGCTCGTAGACTGCGTCATGCCGCTTCAGCTGCGAAGTAACTACACTACTCAAAATATTCTGACCAATGATGTCGCCCGTTTATTTGAATTCATTATTGATGTAAAGCTGAATAAGTGCCTCGATATCGAATAGCTTAGCAAACAATGATACACATATGATCCTGCTCTCGTCCGTTTTGTACTTGCAATTGTACTGATTTTGGTAATATATCTAAATGGTTTTATTCGTTAATCCACTCATATGCAAGCCTTATTATTTTCATAGGAGAGGCTATTTAATTTCTGATTGATCAAACAGTTTTGATACCCATTATTGATTGAGAAGAGCTTAATAAGCAAAAATTCACTTTGCAATGATTTACATGTACTGCTTTATCTTACATGCTTTATTAACACGGTGATTGCCATGTCAACAATCTATCTTATGGCTGTTTACAATGAGGCTGCGTCGACAATGTTTGTTGATGGTTTCTTCTCTCTACCAAGGCTGCCCACAATCCTAGCAGACACCCCGTGTTATTTCTATGGCACTAAATACCCTTGGCGACTATAGTGCATGTTGTTGTTTATGAAGGTGCCGCCTTGTATAGGCCTGGAAAAGAGACTGCGAAAAAATAAAAGTTTATTTAATTGTATTACTTCATTTCACATTACAAAATTAATTCCTGTGGCTGTGAAGCACAACATTTTATATGCTAAAGTAAGATTTAAAATAAAAAACTTTTACTTGCATGCTAAGAAATATTGCAAATTTCCAAATGAATTATTTATACCGAAATATTAAACATTTAGAAAAAAGTGTAACCCAATTAAGTAATATCCTTGTACAACACATGCAAAAACAAACAAAAATAGTCTGGAAATAATAGCTCGCTAACAACTCTAGTGCTCAAAATATGATTTATACATAATTAAAATTCATTTCCTTTTTTGAAATTATGCAAAGCATTCATTCTTTTCTTCATTTTCCAATAATTTCTTTTTGTCTTATAATAAATACTGTGCACGTACCAGTCGTACCTCCATAACGAAGATGTCCAGACCTTGTTTCCCACATACTTAATATAAGGTTTAAAGCACGAACGATGATCATTTTCCCTAGTTTTAATAACCTTCGAGAGCCACCCATCCATTGCAGTGCATGCATAAGTTGTGCCTCATGCTGTAAACGTTGCAAGTCCGGTTACTTTCCATAGCCCAGTGTTTTGAAGCTTCGTTGGGGCAACTATCAGGGGCCGCTGTTCTACCTGAGGACATACACTATTCTTCCTTCACACCTAGAAGCTCGTATCCCTTTTTCCATGAAACTTATTGCCGTTTGGGTGTAAACTAATCAATAATTTAATACGCTTAAAACTAAGTTCGAGTGTAACGCGCTCATCCGAGCTTGCGGTATCATGAATATCGAATTCCTGAGTGTTACATAAAAATATCACCTTTACATGCACTGATAAGTTTATCATTTTATCAGGATAGGATAGGTAAGATAGGTTATATTAGGTTAGGTTATGATATTTAATGTTTTTAGTTATTTTTGTTATTTTTTATTTATTATTATTATTTATTTTTTGTTCATTATTATTATTTATTTTTCAATTATTATTATTTTATTTTTCATTTTTACATTTTCAGTTTTTAGGGTATTATATTTTTTTACATTTTTTATGTATATTTTTATTTGTTATATTGTTCTGATTTTTTTATTTATATATTATTTTTATCCTGTTTTATGTTGTTTCATTTTTTATGTTATTTTTTATTTTTTCATTTATTTAAGTCTTTTTATTATTTTATTTTTTACTTTTTTAATCTATCAATTTTATTTTTATTTCTTATTCTTTTCAATTTTTTATATTCATTCAATTTTTTTAAAAAATCATGATTTTTCTTTTTTTCAACTTTTTAAATAGTTTTTTATTTCATTTAATTCTTTATTTATTTTATTCTATTTTTTATTGCCATTTCATTTTTTATTTTTACGTTTTATTTTTATTTTTGTCAATATATTAATACTTTTAAAGCTAAGTTCTTTTGTCATGCTCTCATCCGAGTTTGCAGTATCATGGATACCGAATTCCTGAGAGTTACATAAAAAGATCGTCTTCACATGCATTGATACGTTTGACATTTTATCAGGTTAGCATAGTTAAGGTAGTGAAATTTTTTCACGGGTCCATGTTTTTTATGTTTGACATATCATCAGGTTAGCTTTGGTTAGGATAGGATAGTGAGACGTATTACGTTAGGATGGGTTAGGTTAGAATATGTTATGTTAGAATTTTTTTGGTAATGTTGATTGAATTTTTTCATGGGTCCGCCTGGCTAAACGATGACATTGGTCAACTCATTGATTACAACAATTCAAATGATTCAGGATAGGACAGGTTAGTATAGGTTAAATTAGGTTAGGTTGGGATAGGATATGTAAGGATAGGATAGGTTAGAATGGGATAGGTTAGGATAGGATAGCTTAGGATAGGTTAGGTTAGCATAGGTTAGGTAATGTTGATGAATTTTTTTCACGGGTCCATGTTTTTTTATGTTTGACATATTATCTGGATAGCTTTGGTTATGACAGGATAGTAGTATATGTCATGTAAGGATGGGTTTGGTTATATCTTTTGTTGGAATTTGTTAGATAATGTTGACGGAATTTTTTCACGGGTCCGCCTAGCTAAACGATGACATTGCTTAACCCATTGAGTACGACAATGCAAATGATTAAAATACAAATTTCCAGAGTAAAAGTTTTGAGTACCCTGAAATATCAATGAATATGGCATTCAGTGGGAATTTTCCGTAAAGCTAAAGCCTTCTTTTTTATTTTCACTTGAAAAATTTAACCTCAAATACTGAAATGCTTTGCGAGGAAAATTTTCGATATTGAAAATAAAGTTTTTGAATTTATGAAGAAATCATTAAGTTTTCGCCAGAACTAATCAAAAACAGAGCTAAGGTAAGAAAAAACTTGCTCAAGCTGAAAAGAAAGGGTATTGAATACGTAGCTCGGATTGTGGAGTGAACTTAATAGTAATCATTGGTAATTTACGCGAGCAGGCTTCTGGAATGTCAAAAATGTTATTTCATAAAATCTTCTAATATCCTTAATTTTGTTATTTACTTCAAATATTTCCTCACAAGTACTTTAAAATTGGGTCAGATACCCTAAACTGGAAGCACTAACCATCTTGGCACTGGAGCCGCGTAAAATTATCAATGAGGCTGCGTCGACAATGTTTGTTGATGGTTTCTTCTCTCTACCAAGGCTGCCCACAATCCTAGCAATCCTGTTATTTCTATGGCACTAAATACCCTTGGCGACTATAGTGCATGTTGTTGGTTATGAAGGTGCCGCCTTGTATAGGCCTGGAAAAGAGACTGCGAAAAAAGAAAAGTTTATTTAATTGTATTACTTCATTTCACATTACAAAATTAATTCCTGTGGCTGTGAAGCACGAAGCTCACAAGCGAGTTCAAGGACACGCTCGATCGTTGCATTCTCACAGACTTAGCTATTGGTCACTAAAAATTTGCACCATGGTTAAGTTAGGTAATGCTGACGAAATTTTTTCACGGGTCCACGGTTATTTTTCATGTTTGACATGTTATAAAGATAGCTTCGGTTAGGATAGGTTAGAATTGCTAATGTAATGTTGACAGATTTTTTTCACGTGTCCACCTAGCTTAACGATGGCATTGTCCGTGGAGTTTCCACAGGTCCTGCTAGTAATTAATTTTTTGCAAGCCTAGCTACTTACGACTTGACATTTACTTACTCTCCTCCGCGAAAGGCCATTTACTTACTCACACTACTTTCTTAGCTCCAAGAGAAATTGCTTGGATCCATTAGGTGGAATTAGTTACTTTAAGTTTAGTATTAAGATCTTTGAGATTCCTCCATTTTGAGCTATATCGCTCCACCTGAACCGCAGAAAGAGGAGATACTTCACTGAGGGGAAATTCCTCAGGTGAGCCTTATGATGATAACGAACCTTTTTTAATGTATTGACTCGAATAATTGTACTTCCTGTTTCCCAATTTTTATGCATGTTTTCTATCACAGTATAACTCCATCGCTGTGGCCACTTCCTTATATAGTCGGCAACCTCTTCCTTTGTTTTGTCGGAAAAGCATCCCGTTCCGAATGTGGACCTTTCATAGGGTAAGGGGGCGAATTTGGTAAATTATTTGTTTCATCTATCTCATATACCTTTGTTTTCCTTATTCCTCGTGCAATACCCCCATTGTTCGACTCTGCTTTAACTAAATCCAAGGACTCCTTCCCTTCTAGCGAGACTATGTAAGGTCGCAAGGTACCTTCTCGCCCTTGTCGTTGGCTGCATGGCACAAAGACGTGGTCACGAGCGCGCTTCTCTTCATTTTCCTGAATGTTTGCAACTTTTGCACTACAAAACTCTGGAGCGAGGAGTCAGGACTTGGAAGAACTGTTGTCGAGCGAATTTTGAACTAGATAACGCTTGAACAATAATTGTATGCTAGTTTACGAAGTTCGTACGGGCTTAATTCGCTTCTCTTTTGAAGGATAAAGGATGTTTTATTCCAATTAAACCTAGTACACATCCTCTTGAGCATTGATTTTTCAAATGCCTTGTAGCCAACACCAGGACACATTGACGGTTACCCCCTGTCGAGCCGGTACCCATATCCGACACCTGAGTGGAGTAGGGAATTGTGGTTAAGTTCTCCCTTTTCCTAACGGGGAGAATCACCGGGTGGCATTGCCAGGATTCTAACTGTCGAGTAGTCAAGAACGCGCGCTCTTGACCACTCGACCACGGTGACCACCGTGTGCGCAGCTGAATAAATCTCGTGTAAACCTGCGGTATGTGCTGTTCAGTCTTTGCTGTTCTGTGGTCATTTTATTGAACTTTCTGTCATTTTCTTCCTCGGTCTCTGCTTCAGATAAGTCAGGTCGATAACCTGGATCACAGACAGAATCATCTGAGAAACTGGAATCATCTTACATATTAGTTATCATTTGTTGTATTTTCTGCGGAGTCTAATCTTTTTTTGCCTTATGTTCTGGGCTTTATAATATCTGTAAGGAAAATAAATATATAAGAAAATCGTAAACAATTGCAATATAAATTAGCAATAATAATGTTACTGCTACAAAATTATATAGAAATATGTGAAAAATATGTGTAACTGAAAAAGTGCTGTATAAAAATTTTGCATGTTGGCAGTGTATAGCCTCTTTTTAAATCTAAAACTACTACTAGCTACTTCAATCTAAAGCCTAATTAGATTAAACTGCATTGTATCTTTGCAATATGAATCAGGAAGACAATTGTAAAGAATATATATTACATGTATCATACAAGGTTATTGTAAAAATTACTCCAAAAATGACATAAAAGGTATCAACAGTATATGTTGACATATCCAGAAAGAGTAAATGAGACTTTAGAACTTACCCTTTTCTAGAACTTGTATTAGCAAAAAAACCTTAAAATGAAATCAAGTGGAAATATATTTTTAGGACATATATATATATATATAAATATATATATATATATACATATTTATATATATATATATATTCGAGTATAGTTTCAATATTATGAAAATTTACGTAATTTTTTTTTGTGGCCCCACCAACGTTTTCCTAGATAACGGTTCGGAAGTCAATGTGTTAAGGAATGCATTGAACTCAGCAAGCTTGGATTCTGAGAACACAATTCTTGGACTTCGCAGGCATGCAACAGGCCTTCGCCTAAGCTAGTTTTTTTACTTTCAGAGAGAGCGTAGATACAATGCCACGAGTCGACTTAAACTTCTAAATGAGGTAATTTATCGTTAACACGAAGCTCACAAGCGAGTTCAAGGACACGCTCGATCGTTGCATTCTCACAGACTTAGCTATTGGTCACTATTGGCAATATTCAAAAACACCTGTGTCCTTAAAGGTTCTTTAACGTTAAAACGAAGGCACTTGAAAACGTTCTTCGTGTCTTTAACGTTTCAAAAATTTTCAACAAATGCAATTGATAGGATATTTTATTCAGATTTGTTCTATTGTATTCAGCGTTCATTTTAAAGTAGTTTTGCCTTATTTAAAAGAATTCTACATGGGCACCATTAGTTGCACGAAGCACATCAAGACGGTACTCGATTTTTTGCCATGTAGCATAGCCTCATCAATTGTGGTAATGGCTAATACTGTCCCTGTCTTCATAAATTTCTTGTGTCATGCACGAATTGACGGACGTGATGTTGGATCTCTTCCATACTTATAGTTTTGTAGTTTCGCTGAGTCTATCTATCCGATTTTGTTTCAAATATCCATGAGACACATTGCACCTTCTCTTGAAGGGTAGCCATTTTTTAGGTGCTCATTCAACAGCACCTCTTTCATAAACAAGATTCCTGAAACACTCAAATGCAAAATGTGATTAAAAACACTGACTACCACAGAACAAATGTAAACAAAATATTTCACCCGTCGCGTTTGTAATAAATTTTTGAAATGGTAAAGTGACTTTATGGACTCACTGTAAGTCATTCATATGTCTGCTGTAGAAACGATGTTTAAACGATGTTTGTGCTAATACTTCATCCTCTTTGTATCGTCTATAAAAGTTGGCACAAGTAGCTCCAACTAAGTGACGACCTGTTTGGAACCCATCTTTCTGTTTTTATCATTCCCTATATCGTAGAAGCTTAAGCTCATTTTTACAATGAAGTGGACACTGTGAAAAGCGCTTTTCATCAATGTGTCAACGTATTTATGACTTGTTCTCAAAAGCATTGTCAAGCTTAGAATATATTAACCAACGAAGGATCGTTATGTTAACATTTAAAAACCGATGCTGTTGTTTTTCACGAAACTTTATTAGCAATAAACTGTTGGACAACACTCTATACAGAGATCTAAAGATCTTTCGTCGTGGGTGAAGGTTCTTTCGTCGCGCAGACAATTATCAGAGATTTGATGTTTGTGCGGGAGAGGGTAGGTCGTGTGATCGGTGCATTCCTTTAACAGTGCTCATAATGTCTGCAGCACAAAGGAATCATTCTCGTTAAATTTACTTGCTAATCATAAATGGGAACCGAATTCTTGGGTTCATACGCAAAGTAAATATTTCAATCAGAATAATAACTCGAAGACACCAGTGGCTGAAAGGGATAAAACTAATCAGATACAATACTAAAATGAATATACTTGCAATCATAAAACGGATGACATGATTAGAAATATCATAATACGCGTGTCAGGTCAGTAGTTCTCAATGACCCTATTCATCCTTTCATACATCATAAATCTAATATAAGAACGACTTCATAGCATAGTACATTATCAGTAGCATAACTACCTCGAAGCTGGAGCAGCAGGACGTAGCTACGAATGAATTACTGTGCCGTTGGAGAATGCATGTCTCCGAAGAGCACTGTCATTGCATTCGAACAGTTTTGAGATTGAAAATCGCAAACACTTTTATTCAACATAATTACTCTTTAGTGGATATGCTATCTTGTTATTCACACAAGTTATCTTGTAATATTCATACAAACCGCGGTAGATAGTTTCGGGTCTCTAGAGTCTTGATCTAAGAATCCTACGTCGGGCTCCCAGAATGAATGTTGGGCTCCAAACGATTGCACCATCGTGATTATCAAGGGTCTATTTTTTGTGGCCCAAAACTTTGCACCATTGCACGATATCATGACAAGTTACACCAATATTATTTACCGTGCTATAAGTAGAGGGTTTGCCTTTGGCGTTTCAACTATCGAGCAACTCAAGTCCATCGACTATGTTAGCGTGAGTTCCTGAATTTTTCATTCTTCTGTAAGCGAAATATGTAACAAGTGTGCAAAATAGACCATCGTCCATTTGTGTGCTACAGAAATACTTTCAATATCGGTGTGCTCATTGCGTTTTTTCTGCGACTCTCATTCGGAAAACTGATCCAGTGGTTGTGTGGAGTAATTTACAGTGTATGCCTGTTCATTTGCGTGTACTGAATACAAAATACTAGTCGGCTAGTCGTAGTTGAGTTCTTATTTTGCAGTTAGACTATTATGAAACTGGAAGCTAATACATTTTATATTCTTACATTGAAAAAAAAGTTCAGTAATTAGCTCGCTCACAACGTTTTGTTTTCAAACAAGTTATGCAGATGTTGTGTGAATTATTGCCCTCGGTACTTGCGAGTCAGTAATATCACGTTACAGAACACGCGCACTTAATGTGCAGTTGTGCGATACATGAAACATAAGTACTACGAGTTAGCAGCTTCCATACCATGGTATTCCACAGGCAGTGTTTCCACGAGCAGGGTAATTACCCTAGTTTAGGGTAATCAGGGGTACCTTAGGGTAATGAAAAAATGGCCAAATCTAGAGTAATCAGAGCTCTGTGAAGGAAGTGCCCGCCTAATCTACGAAAATTTTAAAATTGAAAGCCAATATGCCAGCACCCTACTGGTCACCACTTGAATGAAATGCAATGAAACGAGTCAGAATTTAGTGTTCACAAAACTGCACTGCTGCTGTGATAAGTGTGATTAAATGTCGCACATTTGCATGTCATCAGTTATCGCTCACGAAAGACGGCGTCGAGAGACGAAGCCATAATATCTCTTGTCCACTTCGTTTTAATAAATGATTCTGCGTTGCATTTCGCTATAAAAAACTCGATCGGTGTCAACAACTGCCAGTCGATGAAAGTCACTGTCCGGTTCTGATTGTGAACGTGGTTGTAAGTTTCAACAGAAAATTGACAGGTATGTTTGTTGCATTGTTAAATACCACAGCTAATATATTTCATCACAGAAATAATTAATAGGTTCATTCTTGTGATAGTGATTGAATTAAACGCAGAGTTACCTCATAGCGCCGGTATTTTGCCAGCTAATTAGGGGGAAGGCGTCCTATTTCTTATCCATATTGTACGCCAACGCAGCATGTTATTGTAGCGATGCAAACAAAAAATTTAGACCGGGTTCTTTGACACTTCGAGTTACACTTCGAGTTTGGAAGAAGCATTAAATTAATTACAAAAAATCGTATAAACAAAAAAGAACAGTTATTGTCTTAAAACTAGCATTATATGTTTGTATTCTCGCTGTCTATCTTAGGCGCTGTAACACGGACGTAGAATTTGATTTAGGTGCGATCATGCCTAGAATTCCGTCAACCGAAATTGAAGCACTAGGGCTTTTAGCAACTGATTGTTAAGGAAAGTTATTCATATTAATAAAGGTAAGGTAGTTTTTTTTCCAAAAACCTCTGAATTTCCTCTCCGCTCGTTAAGAAATGAATAAATTTGATTACTTTACGATCAACTTTATGAGTTGATGAGTGAATGTGATTGCAAGGAAGCGTCTGAGAAGCATATGTGATGTAAGAAGATTGGATGAAATCCGTAATGAAAAGATATTACGAAGGTCATGTGTGAGGAAAGCCAGAAAGCCATCAGAGAGTGTATCAAAGAGTTTAGTTAGATTGAAAATGTGGAAAAATGGCTGAAGCGCGTGAATGGATGGAAAATGAAATGAAAAATAGATAATTATACTAGCGATAGGTGCACATATTATTGCATTTTTTGCAGCATGGCAGATGATCGCGCATCGAGTGAGGAAGAGCCAGCGACACCACCTCAAAAAAAGGAAAGCTCCACGTTAAAGCTAAAACCTACCAGCAGAAACTTAAAGATTCGTGGACATCGGAACCTGAGTTTGAAGGTTGGTTAGCAAAGTCCTCAAAATCAGCGGAACAAAAGGATGTGGCATATTGTAACGTTTGTCGAACCGATATTACTCGTGGGAAATCAGAGATCAAGCGTCACATATGCTCTCAGAGACACAAACAACGATCCATGGTGACAAAAAGATCCCCATCAATTGCCAGCTATACGTGCTATCCAATGATCCTCTTGAAAATCGTGCTCGTAAAGTGAAACTGCAAGTTTGTTCATTTTTAGCTGAGCACCACCTACCTATCTCATTGTGTGAGCCTCTTTTAGATTTGATGAAAACAATGTTCTCAGAACAGGAGTCGCTGAAAAAGGTGCGCCTTGGAAAACAGCGAGCACCAAACATAATTAGAGGAAGCACTGTTTCGAAGACGACCTGAACTCCAGCCACTCTGTCTTGAAATATTGGGAAATTGTGCTAGGTAAAGAAATTGCCTTTCTCCAATGCCTCTGTGGAGCGTTTTTTCAGTCAACTCAAGCTGGCAAAAACAGCTCAGCGCACGAGACTGAAGAATCAGACTCTCAGTGGTCTCCTTCAATTGGTGTATTTTTAAAGAATAAGGGCGCTACCACCCACAGCCTGCTGATTGACGAAGGTCTGCTTAAAGCAGTTAATAACATCAAGAGCAACGCTACTTGCGAGGAGGCTGGCGAGTTGTAAATAGTTTCTGTATGTCAATTCAACATCTTTGTTAGTTCAATATTATCGGATGCATCTTATTAATTCTTTTGTGTATTCAAGAGGACATGGGGCAGTTATTTATTTTAGTTACCTTGTGACACGTCTTAAAGTTTATTAGTCATTCAAGTGTTCTTGCAGTTAGTTAACTTTATACGAGGCGTGCAGAAAGGGCTGCCTCCACAAAGTGTTGTATTTAAATGTAAGAGAGATAAAATTAGTGTCTGCAAGAAACCCAAAAGCTGTTATTGCATATGAATTGATGAGCACTTATCATCTTATCACCGAGATCCACGAGCATCATTTTATTCAAACGTCATTTCAAACTAGGAACACCAGCCATGCTGGGGCGCAATAGTATATGTCTTCTCAAAGAACCATCTTAATAATTCACGTCCTCTAGTGATAAGTAGCAATGATTCCCTTTTTTTGTATATGTAGCGCACACTCTTGTTCTGCAAAGCCACTTTTAATGCAACCTAAAATTACCATGTTTCAAGTTTATCTACATGTTGACAAGTTGTTGCATAGCAATAATTATTTAAACCCCTATCGATCGTGCGTAAAGTGACAAGGTCGGGAAAATATTTTGGAGTATTCTATTAACTTGTGTTACCCTTCCCGGCAATCGAACCCTGAACGTCTGGGATATCAAACCAGCATTCTAACGCCGATCAGCTGGTCTTCCCTCCTGACGCTCATGCAGTATGTAACACAGTGCTAATTCGTCCTGACGGAGCTCTGGAAACCAGTCCATTTACCTTTTAGTCAATTCATAGATCATAGGTCGGGATTAGCTGTTTTAGGGTAATTTGGGGTAATCCACAACCTTCAGCTAGGGTAATTAGAGTCGCCTAGCGTGGGAAGTTGGGAACCCTGTCCACAGGCAGAGGTCCGAGTGCCAACGTTGGAACACTGAACGATTCAAAGAATATTACATATAGTCGGTAACTGTACCTCAATCTATACGGGGCTCAGTCACTTGAGAGTTACTATAGAATAGGACAACTGATGCAGAGGAATAACCTCATAACATCACACGAAATCAGTCAGTAAAAAGCTGAATGTTCATGAGTTTTTTCAACAAAACCAGAATGCAGGACGTACAACTTCTGATCATCTCAGTAATGGACGACGGGCCAAAATCCTGAAACTAACTTTTTAAGAATTTCGCCCTCTGCATGCACTCAATTTCACAAAGCAAGTCCGTTTCAGATCAATTGTATCGTCGACTTCTGCAGTACAAAAGAAGGATAAGTTCATTCGTGCGAGTTTCGATGATATGCAGCGTAAAACAAAATCCGATGAGCTGTCCAACTAAAAGTAGCGTGCGTTTCAGATTTAATAAAGTACAAAATTTATGCATTTTCTCAATATTTCGTTGCGTGATAAAAAAATTCACGCTGCATGGAAAATTTGTTGCTCGCTTGAATCTTTCAAGTAACATAAAAAAAACTTGATTTTGAAACAATATCGCATTATGTGCCTCTCAGATTTGAGTACAATTAAACACTTGCATTTATCGCCTAAATTATATTCCATATCGATTTCAGTGACCTATTTCGAATTTTCAAGATTTGTTTCAAGCCACCGGACCCTGACCGGATTCTAGAATCTTTTGAGTTGTACGGCGTTTCTTTCAGTAAATTAAGTATCTGGAATTTAAACGACGAGGTTTGAACTCATTTGAAACCGAACTCGTTCAGTAACCCAGAACTAGAACCATGAAGGCATGCTGTATACAGTACAATATTCAACAATGAAGTTCCGATTCTTTTATTACCCCCATTAAACAATGAGGTCTGGGCTCATTTAATACCCTTTAAATCTTGAAGTTTTGTTTAATTTATTACCTCTTTCAACGATGAAGTTTTTATTCATTCAGTAGCCCAATTGAACGATAGAGTTTTAACTCATTTAGCGCTATTATACGATGATGTCTGGGCTCAAATAGTACCAGATGGAGTTTTTATTCATTTAGTA
The DNA here is from genome assembly GCA_030386875.1 of Morinoia aosen. Taxonomy (NCBI): domain Eukaryota; kingdom Metazoa; phylum Arthropoda; class Malacostraca; order Amphipoda; family Talitridae; genus Morinoia; species Morinoia aosen. The sequence continues at coordinate 3,155,062 of CM059564.1, forward strand.
ACTCAGCAACTTAACGATGAGGCCTGGAGCCAATTAGTAGCTTAGTATTAGAATGCTATTTAGTACTGTCGCACTCAAATTCACAGTCATTGACCAGTTTGTTCAAATAATGGGCAATGACTGTGAATTTGAATTTGAATTTGAATGACTGTGAATTTCTAATAGCGCATCATGATGAGAAAGTTCGATTCGAGCTCTTGCTTTGCTTGGATGACTCGAAAACGAGCCATTTGATCTCATGCTGTGTTATGGATATGGCAGTGAAAATACAAATTATAGTCTAATTACGGAATTTTTGAATTTCTTACACACCTATCGTGCAGAAAAAAGTAAAGTTAACCCTTTCCGTCCCAACGCTCAAATAGTTAAGGGAAAATTTTTCTAAGATAATTGCACTCATTACCCTGAAATATCAGCAAAATTGCCCTAGCATGTTTTTTTCTGTATGAGCAAGTACTTACTTCCTTTTTAAATTGAAAAAACATATGTTTTAAAAATGTATGCTTCGACGCCAAAAAATGGTTGAAAAATTTGAAAAAAATATCAATTTAGTTTTTGCTTAACTTCATCTGTAAATACATGTACGTATGAAAAACATGCTCAAGTGAGATAAAAAGGTATGAAATGTTTTGCATAGTCCATGAAGCTTACTCTGAGGGGATATCAATACCAAATTGCACGTGTCAAACTTCTGGAATATCTAAAAATATAGTTACAGGAATACTATTAATTATCCTAATTTTGTCAATTTACCTAAACTGGAAGCACTAGCCATCTGGGAAATGGAGTTGCCGTCGGGAGGTAAAGGGTTAACTTAGGTTGTCTGTCTTACTTTCACTCGTTATTTAATGCTGCAATTAGAACACAGCCCTTTGAGAAATAATGTTAAATTATCCTCTCGTTTTTAAAGACGACGCATTTAAAATTCGTGCGTTCTCAACTTTTTCACTTAGTTGAAGAGCCTCGTCTTCAGCGACGACGTCTTGAGTACGCTGAGTAAATTTAACTATGTGTGCGCGATGACGTTTTACATGCAGAACCCTCGCTCCTTTCTTAGCTTAAATGTTATTACAAGGAGAACAAATTACTTAGAGTTAAACATTAATTCGAGAGCATGCACTAGAGTAGCTATTTCTAACGCAAAAAGCGTAAGCATGAATCATATAAGTTCTCTAGATATCCGGAAAATCTAATCAACCGGATATGTAAAAATACCTGTAAGTAAACTCATCTGAAAAATGAAACTAATACTCGACTTTTAAAATTCTTGAGTTTAGCTGGACGTTAGAATACTATAATCCAAGAGATTTCATTATATTTTTGTTCTCTTACCTAATAGAGCACAGTTGGACCTGTAAAGCTGTGAAATTTCCCTGTTGCATCTTCGCCCAAAGGCTGCCCACTCGGTCCATCACCTCAAGTAATTGAAGATGAACGATGAATGCATCGGACTGTTAAAAGGCTAGGACTCCTCACAGAAACGCGATACAACTAACGCAGTATAATGCAGTGAACTCACAGTGAGAGACTGAGTAGGCTTAGCAGCACAGCCTGAGATGTTCACATACAAACTTCGTGGGAATAAGGACCACATCTGTACGAACCATTATCTCTCTTCTCAGTATCTGAGGGCTCTCTAACACATTTTGAGGCAAGTGAACGACAATATTACATGCACTGTACACAAACATATTCGAGGGGCAATAATCAAGCTTTCAACAAAGACTGCAAGAGAAAGCCGACGCAACTCTACACAGCGACAATGGAATTTGAACTACATTATGAGGGGAGTTTATTTCTTCTTAATACTTGAATTAATGTCACTCAAGCCTTTGAAGTGTTCAAGTAGGGTGCGACATGAGATCTACGGCTAAGTCAGTTTTATATTTCTTTTTGCTTTACTTTTAAATACCTAGATTTCAAAATATTGCCATAAGGAATTATATCACCAAATAATTCATTCTTGAGTAAATGGAAACATGATTTGAATTGAACGACAAGCACTTTACTTGGGAATCAATCTCTTATTTTCCTGTCTTTTACTAAAGATATCCAGATTTTGTTCGTTCTACAGCACTTACGAGTACATTATCAGTTAACTTAGCCAGTTTTAACATGAATTTATTTCAGAGTGATTGACATAAGGATGTCTTTATCTTGCTGAAAAACAACCATCCTAATCATACCCTAAACAAGTTAAAGAGAATATGAGTATTACCGCCTCGTGCAGCATCAGCAAATATTATACTACACGCTAAAAATGAGGCTAAATTATGAACACGACACTCTTTGCTTATGAATTGTACATTTAAAAGACTTTTCAGTAGGAAACAACACAAACAATTTCCAGTTCATAGCTGAATTATTACAAAAATAGGTGACCAGCATTCCTTCCGGACTGATTCATTAAATTCTTCTCTCACTTATAACAAGTTTCTTTCTCAAATTAGATCAGTGCTTCCGAACACGGATTGTAAAATTTTCGTCTACTTTCAAATTCATTTTTGGATTTTACGCTAAGAAAAGAAATTGCTCAGTTCGACGCAGATGGAATGCAACGCAATCATTTATTTCCTTGCTCACCCTACTCGTACCCGTGAGTGAACGCACCGAATATATCAATCCCGATTACTCCTGACCTAAATTCCTGTAGGCTATAAGGAAAAACATAGCTCTCCAAATCTTTGGTTCTCTTCAGCATAAACCAAATTGCTAGCAGGTGCTCAGAAGATAATTGTAACTCAAGGTTCTGACCGGACCCTATCAGTAAAGCGCTCAAAACAAGCAATTTTTGAAGCAATTATTTAAGTCGCATTCGATTAGACGACGCACTAACATCAGAGCAAGAGACTTTGACGTGCTACGCTCCAGGAAGCACAAACTTATTCCGAGAAACGGTAGGTCAAGCATTCATTCAATCTCTTGTTGGATTTTTTTGAGGTTACTGTTTGGAAATCCTCTTACTAGGTTTTTTTAAAGAAATAGGTTTGGGTGCAGTTGGTGTTCTCAGCTTTGAGAGCATTCTGCGAATTCATTTTGTCTGAGAATTATTGACACATCCGAGTGGAGGGTTCACAGATAAACAAATAGCAAACTGGCGTGATTTGAGCTGCTTCGGGATTTGCTGTAATGGAAGGGGGCTTCGAATTTGAGAAGAGAACTTCATGATCATGAAAAATAAAAACAGTGTATTCTCTCACATTACAAATCATAAAATAGAGATGGAAAATTAGTTCAGTGATGATTTACTTTGCCCTCGCTGACTAAATCTGAAATATGAAAACGAAAACGTGACAGCGGCCATTGGATTTTTAGTGAGCGCTTGACTTCTGCAATTTTCGATCTAAGGTCCGAATGTGTTACTTTCAACAGACAAATAAAAGAACTAAGTTGATGCAACATAACTCCTAATGAAGCTTGAACAGAGCAGGATGCCATGATCAAAGATTTCTCGTCAGAAACCTGAAATCTTCCTGTAACTTCTCGTCAAGGTATAATATAGACATAACCTGTATAGAAATTTCCGCAATTACTTTTAAGATATTTTTCTAGTTCATCACGTGTTTAAAGACGAAGAAAATTACTAGGCATCTTTACTAAAACACTCACTACAAAATTCAATATTAGCCAGCTGCACAATTCCTTCAAAATAAAGGAAAAAATCACGAGAGATTCTCGTTCCAAGAGCACATTATTTTTATCTCACTAATATTTTTTCCAATTTCTCAACCTTACGAAAGTTTTTAGTTCATCACGCGTTAAAAGACGAAGAAAATTGGTTATCATCTTTACTAAAACACTCACTACAAAATTCAATATCACTGTCTATTTATAAAAAGCGACGTTTCGATGGATGAACATCATCATCAGGCTGAAAAATACAAAGTAAATTTTACAGTCACAATACTAAGAAATGTAAATCAAATTCAAAAAGATAATCAGACGATATAAAAACTAACACAGATCCCATGATGCTGTGAACATGTAGCTGTTGTTCAAAATTAGCTAGTCATCTAGAGGTCAGTATTCCTATTGTACAAATTATTTGCCTCTAGTCATCTTGCAATGTGATCTGTGTTAGTTTTTATACGTCTGATTCTGTTTTTGCATTTGATTTACATTTCTTAGTATTGTGACTGTAAAATTTACTCTGTATTTTTCAGCCTGATGATGATGTTCATCCATCGAAACGTCGCTCCTATAAATAGACAGTGATATTGAATTTTGTAGTGAGTGTTTTAGTAAAGATGATAACCAATTTTCTTCCTCTTTTAACGCGTGATGAACTAAAAAAATTTCGTAAGGTTGAGAAATTGAAAAAAAAATATTAGTGAGATAAATAATGTGCTCTTGGAACGAGAATCTCTCGTGATTTTTTCCTTTATTTTGAAGGAATTGTGTAGCTAACATAATTTTTCAAATACTCATGGCGCTATTGCCTCACTAATACCTACCGTTACTCAGAAATCAGCCATGGTCACTGCAGCGTGCCAAGAAAGAAAAAGAAGTTCGTAAATTTCGGAGATTCTAGAAGTGCGAGCGGTAGTCTACCACGCGCCCAATGCCTCATCTGTTCTGCTCATTTTCGCAATGCTTAATCTTTGTAGCCTCTGCCATGAGTCTCGTCGTGACCTATGAGAACATGTGTGCGTTTGGGAAACTACCGAACGTGAGGGTGGCCTGCTGGTACCGATTCTTCGAGCAGCTTGAAACCATCCAAGAGTTAGTTAACTTTTGGATAAAATATGAACAAATCTATCGAGCTGAAACATAAAGAACTGAAACACAAATATGAGAATTCAATTTACTATTAACAAAATAAATGCGAGTTTGAATAGTCACTTTGACTTTCAACAGAACAAGATTACACCACACAGAGCTGCGCCAAACTAATTGTATTCATACACGTAAGACTTACAAGAGACAGAAACAGATGTTGTAACAAGAAACTCAACAAATAGGAATGTAACGTTTAATAAGTGTTAACATAAGTAAACTGAACACCAAGCAAGTTCCTACGCACTAGTTTTTGGGGAGCCACCAATCATGGGGTACAACGACAGCACAATTGAAAACAGGAATAAATCTTTCCACTCACTAAATAAACGAAGCTATAGTCCAGCGGGTAGGAGCTGGCAGCCTTACTATATCGACACTACTAAAATAAAAACGCAGACATGAAAAAACATTTCACCTGCAGCTAAAAACTTCAAACTGAATCCAGTACTGTTTATGAGGAGTATCGCTCATAGTTAAAGGTCGAAAGCTTGTCAGCTTAAGCATTCATATGTATATATATCAAAAAGTTAATTGGCTCAGAATTTGGAATTTGATTGCTTATTAATCAACAGAATTTATTTTGCTTAAGTTTTTAGATCCAATCAATTGATTCATAATAAACTTGTAAACCGTGTAGCACTGAAGGACTGAGAAATTATTACTGTGCTCTCTTCTATATCTACGACGGATGTTCACTCTCCAAGAAGGAAAAGAGAAACAGTTTATTTCCAATAAAGTCGAAACATGAAATGTTGGACATTGATTTTTAAAACACCTTAACATTAACATCCTTACTTGATATTATCACATGGGTCTCGTTATGCCCATGTCACACATGTCGAAACAAAAAATGATTGAGAGGAAAGCACAAAAAATGCGTTCCTTTCCTTGCGTTAATCCGATTTTGGCAATGTATATAAATATAAGTAACTAAAAAAAATAATCCTATTGACGCATGGTCCCTCATTCATCGTTAATTTTAGTTCGATCTAGAGCACATTGTTTTAATTAGCATACTGCGTCCTTGTTAATAATTGCATCAATCGAAAATTTTCATATTTTTGATTTCACGTTGCAACACCAGTGAAATGCATAGTACTATCAATTTCCAAATCTGGCCATATTCTTACAGCTGATAGTGTATTAAAATTGTAAATTTATCCATAGGTTAATTCCAAGAATTCAAAAATGTTCTTCTCTGAAATTTGCATACTGACATTGATTGTCGTGTTTACAAGTGACTCAATCCACTTATTTAATATTTTTCCCCCACACCGTTTCATTTCTTGACCCCAGTCACAAACCTGTCACACCAGCACTGTGAGGTCCTGTTGAACTCGAGGTTCTACGGCGCATCCATTTGATCTACACTTGCCATTAGGGGCATTTCTACTAAAAGCAGTACTCGATTTGGCGAGGCAAGTATTCTCAGCCTCTAAGAATGACACAATTGCAATTACCTCCCTCTCCAGTAGTGAAGGTTGTCACCAAACTAAAACAGCTTATAAATAATTCTGAACTTCAGTGGTGAGCATCGATCCTCAAAATACTAGTCCGATTTCGAATTTCTGATCCTAAGATTTAAGATTTACCAGTGATCTCTAGTTTAAAAGCGTTTTCAAAGCAATTCAAATTCAATATGAGTATATGACGTGACATATATACTATCATACTCTTTGTCGATAACGTCGTGCGGTCGACGTGAGGGTTCGTGGAACAGGGGCTGTCTTCTGTGCAGCTGCCTTTTTCCGGGGCGCTAGCTTTTCCGCGCAGCTGCCCTTCCTGAGGTACGTGTGGGTACGCCGTTATTAGTCCGCTAGGGCAACAGAAGTAATTTCTGTTTGTGCTGAACTACGGCGGTACCGGTAGAGTGAGGTTTGTGTGGGTACCGCCTACGCGTAATTGGTCCGCTAGGGCAACAGCAGTAAATTCTGTTTGTGCCGAACTACGGCGGTACCGTTAAGATGACGAGCAACTGTCTGCGCCGTAATCAATCCGTTAGGGCTCCTCATGGAATTCCCTGATTCGCCGAACTGCGACAGCGTCTTACTTACGACAAACTATGCGGAATAGCTTGACCTCTCGAGGTGTTTCCCTTAAACCCTTTTTTTAAGCTAGGTGTCCTGATAGACTACAGCCTCTTGCAATAAGGAGAACGGAAACTCGTTCAACCTCAGGATGTGCATTTTTCTTAGCAGAATCTCTTTGCAGCGCCTCTTAAATACACAGAGACCTTTTAGCAAAGACAATGATTTATTTGCTTTTTGCCAAAATAATACACATAAATATGAGTTACTGCATAACACGGTACAGCAAGCAAAATTACACTTAAAATATTAGTGCCATTCAGCTAGGTAATCAAAATAATATGGGAATATTGAAACATAATACAAATGATACTTAAGGGCTAACTAAATTAAATGCACAGACGCACCATCGGTGTTGACACTAAGACTTTAAAATAATCGATTAAAATTTAATCGATTAAAAGGGATATTTAATCGATTAATTGGCGGTTAATCGATTAATCATAATGCATGTACGGATAGTAAAAAAGTAAGTGTTCAAAATAAAGGTTTTTTGATATTCTATCTATGCAATATACTTTATTGCCAACAACTACATATACTAAATTAAACTAAACTTTGTATTGATAAATATGGTATAGGTATAGGTATATATAGCTATATACCAAGCCTTTTCCTCTTTTCACGTAGAGGGTGGCTAGCATCATTTACATGATACTTTACAGGGAATGTACATGATAGGGGTTCCCCAGGCCCCTAGTCACGCCCGAGCTTTAGGCCTCATTTTTCTCTCGTTTAGTGCTCAGGTAACATTCCTTGAGGACAGTGACCATACTGCAGGCAACGACCCTGATTTGCCGCATCAGCGTTTTTCACGCCAACTGCCGCTCACAGGGATCGAACCTGGGCATGAAGCATAGAACGCAAGCGCTCTATACACTCGGCCACTGCGAGGCCATATTGCTATTTCGTATTGCTAAATACGAAAAGTTATTCGTAGTGCTATATGATTAAATATATTTACAGGTTTCAGTGCGATTACTGTACAGCATACTTAAGTAGCTTGTTGTCTGTCACCTCCAGAATGATTGTTAAAGTAGTCTCTTAGGAAAGATTTAAACAATTTAAACAATTTAAACAATTTATTTACCACAGGAGATACAGAGGTAGAATGTTTCTTAAGTCTAGTACAACGGACAAGTTTGAATATAGCTACCTGTGGGCCCGAATAAGTTCAGCGACTTCTGGGGCATCCTACCATCAACATTATTCTAAGGTGTACAATAATGTTTAACCTAAATCACTTAACCTAGTTTCACATTAGACTGATCAGTGAGATAATTCAATCGATATCAGATATTTCATTTTACAATATAGGTTATATGGACTATATTTAACAGTACATTCGATAAAAGATTTAACAGCAGACTGAAGGCGAATTACATATTACCCATGGCAAATTTCATTATTGGAAACAGTCATGTTGGAGACAAGATTTGACTTGGTGATCTTACATGACTAATATTCCGATAGGAAGTGAGTCTCGAGATTTCTTTTGAATACCTTGTAAGAATTACTATCACGGATCTCCGCAGGTATTGAGTTCCAAGTTTTAGTTCCAACGAAGAGGATACTGCATGTGTTGCGACCGGGCCTTGAATAATAAAGAAGCATGAATTTACTTCTATTTCGGGTTAAATGGTCGTGATGACCAGTTTGCGCACTTAATAATAGTTTCAGGCTATTGTCGCCATCATTTCTTAATGGTTTGTAAATGAAATTACAAATGGAGATTTTATAGAGATCTGGAAGCTTAAGTATTTGTACATTTTTGAATGAATCATTTGTGTGAGCATTATATTCTAGATTCTTTACCGCTCTGATTGCTCTTTTTTGCAGAGTAAAAATTATATTGGTTTTATTTTTATCAGTTCCGTGCCATGCTTCTATTCCGTACTGCAAGTATGGTGAAATGAGCGTTCGGTAGAGCATTCGTAAAGCTGTTTCAGGCAGGTAATTTTTAACTTTATTCAGGATTCCGATGGATTTCGATAATTTAGAACTAATATGAGCGATGTGCTCTTTAAAGGTCAGATGTTTATCTATTATGATGCCCAGAAACTTGCATGAGTTGGTTTCTTCGATTTCACCTTCGCCAATTTTTACGTGTGGGAGAGATAAGCTTTTCTTGTATGAGAATGTAATATACTTTGTTTTTTCGATGTTGAGGCTTATTTTATTAGCTTTAAGCCATAATGAAACCTTATGGAGTTCATTATTTATGCTCTCCGCAATCATAGCGGGATTTTGGCTCGGAAGGACCGTAGAAAGCGTGATGTCATCGTAGAAAGCGTGCTGAAAGCGTGCTGTCAACATAATGCATCTAATGTGTCTTTTGACAAAGAAGTTCTTAGTTTGGTCAAAAACAGACCACTTGCAGAAAATCCTCTTTCGGCTTGTACACTTGTAGCTTGGATAGTTAACATAGACTTGTGTAAGTTTTGTATATTCGAGCATCTATCTACCTGTCTCTTCGAAATATTTCAGTTCTTTATTCATACCAGGCTTACAAGGTAAACTTTGTGCATCACTGTCAAATTTTTCAAGTGTTTTCGCGTATTCTTCGTAAAAAATTTTTTCTTCAGTTTCTCCACTTTGTTGCTGAGTGTTCTCAATTACTTCAGTTTCACTACTCGAGGTTTGTGCATCTTCAAATAATCTGGTAACCGTTTGTTGAGCGCATTTCTTGATCATTGCTCTTGAATTGATGGAAAACATCGTGTCGTTATGCAAATAACTAGGATTATGAAGATACTTGCAAAGTGAGATAGCTTCAATTTGCCTTCTTTGAGAATATCTTTGCAAGAGGCTCTGAGGTAACTGAGCTGCAAACTATTTTGCATACTTTTCATCTTTGAAAACAAGATCGTAATCGATGCCTCAGCTTTTAGTATATTTATACCATCACTACACAACTTTTTGAGGACTATTTCAACAGGATTCAGAGTGTCTGAAAGGACGCAGAGAGTGTGCCAGTCACTTTCAGAAATTACTTCCGTTTAACCAACTACTCTAAGTGCTTCAGGAATACAATTCTTTAATTTGATAAATCTATCGATCATGGGAAGAATACTATTCCAGCGAGTTTTGCAATCTAAAGTCAACATCAACTCTTTTCCAAATTCCCCTCTAACAAAGTCCTGCAGCTGTCCATTTTTCAATGGAGATTTACGAAAAATTTAACATATTCTTCTAACCTTTTCCAATATATCTCTATTATCTTCAGAGAATTGTACTGTTACATCTTCTTGATTTTCAAATCCAAGCACATTATTCTCATGATAAACATCTTCATTTTCATAACTTGTCTCTTCATTTTGAGCAGGTATTTCTGTTTGCTCAATATCATTTCTATTGGTATAAGAACATCACAAACAGATAAGTAGATTGTGTTTGCAACACACTGTTGATGGAACGGTGCAATTTCTTTGCCAAATTTTACCATCACAGATGCACCATCAGTTGTGCAACCTACTATATGTTTATTCAATTCAAGATTAAACTCTGTCAACTTTTTCGAAACAATTTCGGTCAGACGAGCACTGTTTATCGACCCGCGTAATTTTTCCATCCCTAGACACCAATGAGTATTTTCATCATGAACATTATGTTAATATACCTTACATTTTGTAGAGAAGTGTATTCATCTAGAGTTAAAGCAAATCTCTTTCCAAGTTTGGCTTCATTTTCGAAATAAGTACGTAGGCTTTCTTTCTTCTCTTCGGCATATTTCATCACCATATTTTTAACACTTAAAGAACTAGATGGAGGAGCTGAATCATAGTCAAACTTCTTAAAACTTTCTTGGATGAAGGAACTCCTGGCAATCCTAACGAAACTAATACCATCTTGGCAGGCGAGTTTAGCGACGTCTTCATCAATTCTTCGTTTTTTGTTACACTGTTCATTCTCTGAACTTTCATTAGTAATTATCTGAGTGATCTTATGAATATTTTTTAAATGGTACGATAACGATGATGTTGTATTTCCACAGCACTTTAATAATTTTCCACATATTTTACATTTTGCACTATCATTCTCCTCTTTATCAAAGTGACACCAAACATTTGATTTTCTCCTTGGCATTTTGCTGAAAGGGTTGAAATTAGCAAAATAAATAATATCATCTGATCATCACAATATTGAAAAAAGCTTTTTATTATCTGAAAATATTAAATAAATATGTTAAAATTGTGAAGGGGAATAACATCAGGAGTTCTGAATCTCAATTACAGTAGGGACCACCACGTATTTAACGAAAATTGGTAAGGTTAACCAGTTAACCAGAAAACCGCTATTACTACCCTCGTTTAATGGCTTTATTGACAAAATATAATTTTATCGAATGTATTACACTTTTAACGTTCCTTGGTTTAGAGTTAATTCAGTATAGTGTCATTAAATTAGGTCGTATGAAATATAACATTTTTATCACAGTTCCTGCAAAAACTTACAATTCATGTGGAATATAAATGACACAATTTTTGCACAAAAAAAATTTAAATATGAAATAATGAAGACTTCAAAGCTTGACACTTGAATATAGTAGTATGGTAATAACTTCATGCAATTATCAACATTTTGTTAAGCACGAAAGTACTTTAATTAACAAAAAATTAACGCGCAGTTATACACACGATTTCAAATAGTATGGTTGTTTACATAACTAATTACATAACTTACCGACAGGAGCCGCATGAAACGTTCTATTTTAAGTCATACTACAGTAAAAAATCAAAATATATTTAATTTTTTTATAATATAATTCGTCCTAAATAGTTTGATGGATATTAAATTTTATTAAACATTATTTGGAACATATATTGGAAGATTTACAAGAAGTGTACTATTAGTAACCAATATTTCCCTGCACCACTGACCAGCTGGCAATTTTTGAGAACCCATCTAAGATCCTTCCCGAGTTACCTTGCTCTCTGTCATCCCCCAGGGAGCGTATGAGAGTTTTATTACACACTCAGAGTTGGAGAATAAATCGATCTTTATAATGAGACTAATTTCAAGTTTTTAGGTGCAATACTTTAGAAATTATGACTCGTACAAAATGACCAGCTAGCCATTTTTGAGAATTCATCTAAGATCCTTCTCGAGTTACCTTGCTCTCTGTCATCCCCCAGGGAGCGTATGAGAGTTTTATTATACACTCAGAGTTGGAGAATAAATCGATCTTTATAATGAAATTAATTTCAAATTTTTAGGTGCAATACTTTAGAAATTATGACTCGTACAAAATGAGCCGTTTGAAAAATCGGTCGACCATTCAGAGGCTAGGAGAAACTTGCTCTTCATTTTCCTCCAGGGAGCGTATGACAGTTTTATTATACACTCAGAGTTGGAGAATAAATCGATCTTTATAATGAGACTAATTTCAAGTTTTTAGGTGCAATACTTTAGAAATTATGACTCGTACAAAATGAAGGATCTCGGAGGGATCTTAGATGGGTTCTCAAAAATGGCTAGCTGGTCTATAACAGGAATTGCTACTTAGGCAAGGTGGTCTTTTTAAATATACAGTGGGGTAGCAATTAATCGCCAATTAATCGATCATTAATTGCTTCAATTTTAATCGATTAAACCGAACATTAATCGATTATTTTTAATCGATTGAAAGCCCTAGTTGACACACGAAGCGAGTCGGGTGCTGGGAGCTGAACACATAACGAAAATGTCTAAGATTATGGGTAACAGACACCACCTGCTGCCTGACACTGTTATAGAATGGAAGAGATGGATTTTAAATTTAATTTTTCCATTTTCATTATTCAAATAACATATAGCAACATGTCTACTCTTTTGACTCTACTAAACTCTATCCAATTTAATTACATTATATGAAACAATGCGACCCTATCTGTCCTAGTGTTTGAATTGCCCCATGTAGACCTTGTCTTGCTCTTTCACCTCCACCTCCTGGGAAGGAGAGGTCGCCCTTCGAGAAGACGAGGGCCTCGAAGTTCTCGACAGCCAGTGTCGCCCTATTATTAGACTGGAGGATGGCCGACCACCGATAGCTGAACACGCAATCGATCAAAGTGGAGTTCGGGAGCGGCGTGGTATACTGTTTTTGAAGCCGCGCACAAGAAGGAACGACATCTACGCGAGACGGATTGGTCGTTTTCGTTTTGTTTTCATTTTTCCGTTACGGCCGGGACCGGGATCAGACTTTTTGCAAGAACGATACTCGCACTTCCAATCTTTTCCACCGGGAGGCTCCGATCTTCAAGTCCGATCCTAATGTGAAAGATCGATTGTGATCGGAAGATCGGAAGTACGGACTTAGGATCTAAACGCCCACCACAGCTGAATTTTTTGTGGCAACCCACACAAGAAAGAAATAGTGAGCACTTTCACGTGTTTAATTGTCATTGAATTCATTCACTGATCTGGGATAATGAAGAAACGAAAAATGCGTGTAATAATGACATAGACACGCTTGTAGGAAAAAAGCCGGGAACTGAGTCGCTAATTAACATACTCAAAGTATTTGTGATTCAAATACATACGCGCATCTGTTACCAATGAGAGAGTATTGCATTATCTTTTTTAGCATTATGAATTATTCTAAATATTCCACAACGAACACTGAATTTCCTCTGAATTTCCTTTTGAGGGCAATGCATTCCTGTTGTTGCTTATTCTAGGTTTGATAATATGTGTAACTACAATTAGAAAAGAAGACATAATATCAGTGACGATGCATTGTTGAAAACACTCTTTTTAGTGCACACTTACATTGAAATACGAGCTCAGGGACTAGCAGCATTAGGAATTATTTTTGAAAGTAAAACGGAAGAAGTTTTACTGGAGTTGCAAGTGTTCGTTATCGTCCATTCATTTCGTGTCGTTTTTATAATTTGTTAAAGTATGGCTTCGTGGGTTTTGCATGCCGATGAACCTTGGTTTTGGTCACAGTGTTTCGGTTGTTTACTGTGCGAGTGTTTTTTTGGTTTGTTGTGCGAGCTACTGTTCACTTTTTTGTAAGTACTTTTTAAGATATTGATATTATGTAGCCATTGTTGGCTAATGTTTGTTTCAATTTCACTATACTTAAGTAAAAGACCTCATAAGAAGAAAAAAAATTGTATGTCCGTAAGATTAGGGCTTTACCTACGCTATTTTGATACTGTTGAAGAGTATAGCTTTTTGGGTGCAGATAAATACTTCTGTTTGTGGGGTTGTGGTACACAGATGTTTTGTAAATGTCTCCGTTAGCGTCTACGCGGATATTAAAGAAGTTAATTTTATTTGGCACGCCAAGCTCAGATGTAAATTTTAATACCGATTTTGCTTCAAACCTTTATTAGAGTTTCGATCGAAATTAGCTTTGGATATCGCCAGCCGGATTTTCCATGCTGACACCAGCTGTTTGTAGGTACATAAAACCGTCTTAATGTAAGATCTGACATTCGGTCGTACATGCCATTAGGGTTTTTGAATAAGCTGGCCTCAATTGATGGAGTAGCCAAAGAGTTTTTGCGATTTGTTTCGCAAATTATATCGATTCTGAGAAGAACGAGGTCATTTTTGGACAGCGATTCTACGTCGAGTGATGCGATTATTCCCTGGGGATTCGTGGCACTGATGATTTGTAGAAATAAGTCAGTTGAGCTGATTTGTTTTTGGCGTTAAATAAGGTGTTGATATAATCGGTCGAGTTACTTTACAACTTAGTATGTGGGGGTAGGAACCTGTGTTATGATCGGACGTAGTGGATGAACAGTTTACTGTAGCTAGACTGTACAGTATATGTAATGCGAGCTGTATTAGCCTATTACGGGTTGGAATATTGTTTTCTAGTTTATTTTTTATTAAGGGCTTCAATTATCTTACTGATTTTTTGTTTGTTGTAACGCTTTTGGGTTCCGAGTGATGCAGGTGAATTTTAGCTGGTCTATTAGGATTTCATAATTTTTTGCTTCATATATTGTTACACAGCTAGGGTCCGCCATATTTACGACAACAAGCATTTTAATGAATATTTGGATAAAAATACCGAAATTTAAAATTTATTTAATAAATACAGATTACAGACACTATAACAATAAACAAAGCATTTCCTCAAATTAACCTTTATTTTTCTAATCGGGCAAAAGTCTGCTTTGGAAAACTTCACTGGAGGCACGAAGTACTTCTTGTGGAATTAGAGCCTATTCCTGACACAGTTTAAACTTGAGGAAACCAAGCAAATCATGAGAATTTTGCCGGCATGACTCTCCAAGATGGACCACACAGAAAAGTCTGATGCGTTCAGACCAGGACTACTAGAGGGACACCCTGTTTTCCCAGAAACGCTGAAATGTGCGCCTTAATCCGTTGCTGAGTCATTCTTGAGTGATGTTACGGGCAGAGCATTTTTGAAGGGTCAAAGGTTCACCACCGAAGTGTTTTTTGCCCATGGAAGCAGTTCTGTTTCCAAAATGTCAAAAATTAAACGCTGGTAAGTTTGACTCCTGCAGGAAGAAAAACGAGAGACCTTCCAGTGGCGGTTAGAGCTGCGTAGACCATCAAACAGTGGATTTTGACATCTGTTGACTCTTCTGCCTTGTGCAGACCCGTTTGAACCTCATACTATATCATTTTGACTACTTACACTTTGTTGAACATTATATTTCTTCTCATCTATGAAGACGACTAAATATGGTAGCATGCCAGTTCATGAGCTTGAGATTACTGTATGATGACTTCTATATAGTCTCATATACGTTCATGATGGATGTAAGTTCATGCTGTTCTGCATCCTGTAAGGGTGTCGCTCTCCATTTTCGAGGAGTCTGTCCATGGATTGAAGTCTGACTAATTCCTGCTTCTGTAGCCAATTTTGCATCAGATTGATAGGGATTTCTTCTCAATATTTCTCGGGTATTTTTGATGAGACTGAAATGCTCAGACTGGACGTTTTCTTCCCTGACCTGGTCTATTTGATGGAGGATTAGTTTCTTTGCACTTTTTAATCACTTTTCAAACTATTTCACCTAAAATATGTAGCTTTTTAGCAATGTAATAATTACTTTCACCTCTTTTAAAATGAGACACGATTGTTGAAAAATTTGGTTTTGAAAAATTATGCACCTGGAATATATGATTGTTAATATTACCTAAAGACATTGCTCAAAATAAACATTTCAAATAACATTTAAAAGTTGTGTTACTACAGATATGGTAGACCCTGTATTTCTCTGCCACTAAGGTGTTAGATTTATCTGCTCTTTTAATGATTATACTCGTATATTTGGTGCTCTTTTAATTGTTCGAGAACAGCTTACTCAAGAAATTTTCAACAGCGTGTACAACCGAATGCCCGTTCTTTCATGTAGACGTACAATATATATAATAGGTGTCGCGGAGTAACCATAGCTTGATTTCATACGACAGCCCTGGAAAATAAAGTCCTACAAAATTCTTCAGACAAAAAAACCCATACAAACTGCCGCTAAATTGGCGAGAGCTCTGTAGTCTGCAACAAAGTTGAATTGCTCACGAAACTCATAGACCGATTTGGCACAAATTCAGTTTTAAAATTTTCATCACACCTCGGGGTGCGACTGAAATTGACTTACTTGACGTCCACATAGAGGCCAACAGCGAGTACAAAACATCAGAGCACCAAAAACCCTCTAAGACAAGTTTTTAACTACATGCAAAAAGCCAAACTCCTCAACGTTATAAAAAAGCTCAGACAGAGCCCTAATCCACCGCACCGAACATATAAAATATTTTTATCCTGGTAGGTTTTTTTTCGAAGGCGCAAGAAAATTGAAACAAGCATTAGCAGACGTCCACGACGAAGCCCGTGCAGGGCGGCCACCGATGTTCGGCCATTTTTAAAGTCCCTGACCCATCTGCGCACCATCATGGAGCTCATACACTCTTCTCCATACACTTGCCAAAGTTCTTCGTGAATTTCTTTCGCCGATTTCTTCTTAGCGGCCAGGAAACGAATAACTGACCGCAACTCGCAGCTGGCGGGAGAAGCAAAAGGAAGCTCCATCGCTGACGGCTGCTGAGCCAAGGCCGCGGTATAGTCTACCATGGCCAAGACTAAAGGCCGGGTAAGGCCCGTCCAGTCCACACTATCAATCTTTCGCCCGAAATTCGTGTTTTTCGGCAGTCCGCGAAAACGAACACAGATGAAAAGTTCGCAGATTTCGGTGTGTTTTCGAACGTGTTGGAAAACACGAACACGAACTTTCGGTCTATGTCTTTTTTCCTATTTTTTCGATTTATTTATGTTTTTGGTGCAAATTATGTTAATTGTAGGGTGGCACGGACATTTATTTACCAAAATGAACCACGTAACGATGTTATTCATTTTATTCAGATATGGCTGAATATGTAAGTAGGTTTGGATGTAATTGATGTGAATGTAATTAAATAAAAATTGCTGGAACTGAAGCTGAATATGCATAAAATTATCAAAGTTTACTTATTTTGACATCTAAATAAAATTTTGGATATTTTTCAGTAGTGGTCAAGAGTGGTAGCTACTAATCTGCTGCTGATAAAATTGGCACAAAAATTCATTTGCAAAATTTGTGGCTATTATTTATTGTATTTCTTTTTAACGTTTTTTGGTTAAAATAGAATACTTTATTTCCCTTATAGCCTGAAACTAATATTAGAATCAAGTCCCTAGATAAGATATTCTATTATAAAAAAATCATCTGCGAGAAATATATACTCTTTTGCTAACATAATTTGTAGTTTAAAAAAGCATAATTACCACCGATTTTAAGAATTGACCTGCACTGTTGAACCATTGATTTGGAAAAAAGCACGAGCTGTGTGTAGTCATTTACATATTTGTTCAGAATTTGAATATTTTTGTTCATAGAAAAGCATTGGGAAACTCTTATTATCTATGTGTCTCACTGAATTTTAGAAACTGCTTTATGGGACTTGTTAGGCTTTTGAAACTTTTAACTTCTTTTGCTTGTGGATCCAAAAGTGAATTGCTTTAAATTAAGCTTTTTCTACAATTTTGGTAACAGCTAATCCTATTTAAATCTGTCTTAAAATCTTTTGCTTTGGGTAATGTATTGTTTTCATTTGTTATATCATAAATGTGGCCCTATTGAAAGTGGGATAAATCATCTGTTCTAAACTATTATGTCTGAAACTGAATTCAAAAGATTTCCGTTATATATCTAGAAAAGTAAATTCATCCAACATGCCATTCTTAATGGTAAAGTGTGCGCTGTAGTAGAAGCATCAATTATCGATGCATTGAATTGATGTATGTTTGTGTAGACTTTGCTGTAACAGTGATAATTAACATTTAGGGCTGTTTCTTAACTGTCGTGTGTCATAGGCGCAGTCAGTGAAATTGAACCAAATGCTTTACCCCTTTTTGTGTATTTTTCAGAAAGTTTTCAAACAATTGGCTATTTTGCATAAAAGATGTTGGTGTAGGAGAATAAATTATTGTAAAACTTATTTTAAATAAAAACTAAGGCAGTTCCCTTAGGTTGCCTCTATAGTACTTCTAAGTAGTTATTGAGCAGTGGTGACTCAATGTCATTAGGTGTCTCTACTATGGAACTGCAGAGCTGGGTCTTCAGAATCTTCAACAATGGTTAGTATTTCAGTGAATTGTACAATTTTTCTTCCTAACTTCATTCATGACTATTGAAGTTAGTGAGATTAGGATATATGAAAGCTTTGTTTAAAAAATATGGTCTTTAAGTATTGAATTTTCATGGCATATAACAATAAAAAATGAGTGCAAAAATGTGAATTAGAATAAATTTTTTCATTTATTTGTGAACCAAAATTTTGGTACTTCAACAAACCAGCCTGCTATGCAGGTTGTAAATTGGATAAATTTTTTCTTAATCAATATTATTTGTTACAAACACTATTGGTAATCAACTTTTAACATCAGGTGTCACTTCCAGCGCTTTAGCTTTGGCAAAATTCTGGCTTTGTCACATCTCTCTACAAAAACTACTTTGATGAACTTCATCTATGTTTGATTGAAATTTTACAAAATTAAATTTTGATTTGCTCCAGCGTGTAATGCTAATGTACCAAGTCATTTATAATTATTCAAGAGTTTCTATCATTTTTAGAGAGCCACCTATGGTTAATATGCAAATTATTTTCTTCTCTTCCGTCAGGTTGAGAAGCCCATTGCCACCCAAGTCCTTCGGTCCATTGTCACCCAAGAAGCAAATTGAAATCATTGAAGACTATTCACGGGCCTTCCTCGAATTGGTTACCATCACTACAGGTCGAAGTTCAAGCACCTGAAGTTAGAGTTCAAGTTCAAGTTCAAGCACCTCTGATGAATCCCTACCACCATCACCGTGGTCCTTTTCGTTGGTAGTCCTCTTCTCCCAACACAAGTCTCTAAACAGACTTGTGTTGGGTAAGTTTTGATTAGACTCTGCATGAATTGACAAGTGAAGGTTAAGAATTTTTAACACTTTCCCTGCGTTTCCATGACTATTGGTTTGGTTAGCTTATAAGTAGCAGAACAGGTAAATCAATTTTCCAGCTTGAATATGCACTGTATTTTAATTTTTCCTAATGATTATGAAAATTGCAATTGCACGATAACATTTTACCTCGTATGATTTCAATTATTTTTTAAAATTTCGGGAAACATCAAACGTCGTACATTTATACCTGCACTTAAATGGGCAATTAACCTGTTGGTACACATATGGCCCAATACGCAGGGAACGTGTTAAAAGAATGAAGCAGGGTGCCCTTTCTTCATTGTGGCATAATTATTTGGCTGTTGTTTAATTTTTTGTTGATTATAATTCCACAAAGGAAATTTTTCCACTGATATGAACATCAGCCAATCATATAGTAAACAATTTTGTTGCCATTAGAATCCTGATGCGCTGAAACAAAATGTATGTGAGTATTTACTTTGGTAGTACAGATGTTAATCAATTGTGTATGAAGTATTAAAAAAAATTCCTGCTATGCAAAAAACAATGTTGAGATCATGAAATGAGTGAAGTGCTCGATTGATATAATTCTAGTCTTTTTGTATCTTGTTAATGATGTGCTTGACCAGTAATTACAAATTGTACTCATACTTTCGTTATGCTACATTATATGCTAGTTATAATTATTTAACATTACAATATCAGAAGGTATTGAAACTGTGCTTCAATCTACTTTTTATATTAGTCATCAAGACAAATTATCTGTATTAGATATGTAGAATATAAATGCCATAATTCTATGAAATATTTTTTCATTGAGCTAAATGTTCACCAAATATTTACCAGAATGCCAGTTAGGTTGAATAGTGATGATTTACGCTACATTTGTGCCCATAGAGGAGACGTAGAAATTAAGCACCTTTCTAACTTAATTCAAGCTGAAGTAAACTGTACAATTTCATTCCCTAGAATTGGTCAAGGCTGCATTAAAAACCATCGAAGTGCACGTCAAGCGCAGCATGATAGTCTATACTAGTCGCTCTACGCATTGACGTTACTTAGCATACAAAATATAAGATGAGACTGTGGTTAAGGGATGTGCATCTCTATTCAGATTTTTCCATTGAGCTAAATGTTCACTAATTATTTACCAGAATGTCAGTTATGTTGTATAGTGATGATTTTCATAAGAAATATTTATTTGCAATATACTTTTCATCAGTTTCATGTCAGAATTAGATGGCTTGCGGTTGACTACATATTATAGAAATATGATATTATTGTTAGTGGATTTTTAAACATTGCACAAACCCTGTGTACGTGTTTGTACTCAATGATCCCTACTTTATTCCTCTCTTTGGAACACCCTTGCTGTGGTTAAAGAGGCTCAAAGTAACATATATGCAGGGTGGGGCAGAAAAACCTATCCGATTTCAAAACGTTATAAAATTAAAACCACTCAACTTGTCAAAAAATTTTTTTTATTAGCATATCGCAAATTTTATGCCATTTTTAAATTTAAGTTTTGAAAAGCACATCACTTAAATGTCGTCCTTGGGAGCGGATACACTGATTTAGGCGCTCGCGGTAGCTTTCCATGACTTTCACCGTCATTTCCACAGGAATTTCTTCAATTGCCCGAGCAATTTCCCTTCGTAAAGCAAGAAGGGTCCTTGGTCGATGCTGGTAAACCTTCGATTTGAGGTAACCCCAAAGGAAGAAGTCACATGGAGTGAGATCCGGTGAGCGCGGCGGCCAGCCAAGATCACCTCTCAGGGAAATGAGGCGACCGGGAAACAGTTCCCTGAGAATGTCCATTGATCGTCGCGATGTGTGGGCGGTTGCACCATCCTGTTGAAACCACACATTTTCCACGCCATTTTCTTCCATTTTGGGTCAAAGAAAATTTTCCAGCATGAAACAATAGCGCTCGCTGTTGACCGTTACGGTTTGCCCATTTTCTTCAAAAAAGTAAGGCCCCCAGACGCCTAGGCGGGAAAGAGCACACCACACAGTCACTTTTGGGCTATGGAGGGGTTCCTGATGGATTTCTCGAGGATTTTCGTCACTCCAATATCGAAAATTCTGCCTGTTAACGGCACCACAAAGGTGAAAATGGGCTTCGTCCGTGAAGAGCACAACATCGTCGTTTGGGAGTTCTCGGAGATCGCGACACAGGTTCGTACGGGTTTCAAAATCCCTTTCACTTAATTGCTGTGCAACAACCATTTTGTAGGGATGCATTTTGAGGTCCCGGTGCAAAATGCGCCGAATACTGCGGTTGGAAATCGCCAAAGCGAGCGAATGTTTTCGCGTCGAACGACGCGGGGAACGTTCAATCGCGGCTCTCACATTGGCCACGTTTTCAGGTCCTGTTGCTGTCCTGGGACGTCCAGGCGACTTCTTTTTCAATGCTGAACTCGTCTGTCTAAAATTTGACACCCACACTTTAATCGTAGCGTGATGTGGAACAGGATCATGACGCCCGAGTCCGAAATGAATTCGAAAAGCACGTTGTGTAGCAATTATCGAACCGCCGCATTCGATAAACCGCTCAATAACAAAAGCACGATATTCACCAGACCAAGGCATGTTGACTACCGACAAATGGCATAAAACCGGCTTTCTAACGGTTTTTACCCCACTACTCTACCTGCTCCCTCTTCTGAGAAAAAGGGATTTGAAATCGGATAGGTTTTTCTGCCCCACCCTTCATTCTCTTCATTGGTAATAAAAATAGTGCAAGGAATGGGGAACAACAAACTTGCAATCAAAGCTGAAAGAAACAATTAACAACTTATGAGAAACGTTTGAAATAGTTTAGAAATTAAATCTTTGTTGGCGAATTAATTTTAGATAGCACTGCATTTTGTTAAATCATAGTTTTTTGTCAGTGGATGATTAGATATTCAAGATCTGTGCATACAACAAGTCACCTTTGCAAATTTTTACCTTTCAAGGTATCTCTATGACTTGTTTCTGGTGCCTTAACCTTTGACTTACTGTTTTTATCCATGCAGTTATTTTCATTGTGAATATTGAATAAAATGAATTCACACACTTACTCTTTGAGAACACCTGTTCTGGGTTCACTGTTGTCCTTATGTTAATCAGTTTCATGAAAATCCATTCTTTAACATGGTTTTAGGTAATGGACCTACAAAATTGTTTTCTGAGCAGGTTTATCATCTTCTTGGTAACTGATCGACGTCCTTCACGTTTGGGATAATACACAAAAATATTTAACTATTTTTTCCCCTCGCTTGAATGCAGGACTACATGATTTTATGAAATTAAGTGATTAAGAACGCACCCTTTATGGGTAGGTGTCGGTTTTTTGAATCCCAGCGCCATGCAGTGATTTCTCCCCGTTGGGAAAGGAGAGAACTCAGATACACCCTACCCAGGTGTCGGAAATGGGTACAGACTTGACCGGGTAACCGTCATTGTATCCTGATGTCAGTTATAAAGCATTTGAAAAACCAATGTGCATGATGATATGATGGCGGGTGAAGGAAAGAATTTAGACACCAGTGCATTATAATTTGATAGTATTGTAAAGTCATGAATCATTTACACCAGTAGTGCAAATGCCCCTCGCTAGTCGTGGAAAACCAAACCAGGAAGGTTTGGCAGCGCAGGACAGGACCACGGCTGGCCCACCGGCACAAACGAATAGGAGGGTCGCGCTCGGGCTGTGAACAAACATTAACGTCAAACAAGGTCCCAAGGAAATGATTAATTTTAAGCGGAGAGAGTTAAGTTTATAATTCAAGAAATGCAATATTTTAGCTGTTCATAAATTAAAACATTGGCGATATTATAGCAGCGTTTACTTTGCAAAATACCTTTTAGATTGAACCATAGCTTCCCTAAATCAAAAGATTATTACGATTATTAGAGTAGTTTGAATACCAGAAAATGTTCAAAATGATAATTCATGGCATACTAGCATGTGTACATAAAACCTAATCCCTTCTCATCATTGAAGACCCCAAACTCCAATCCAACCAACACAGAAATTATGAAAAGGGATGGAATGGAGGATGAACATTTTTGATGGGAAATTCTCAAAAAAAGGTCAACCGAACCCAGCGCTACATGTCACTTCGACCCACCTCAAAAGCGAACTCGTTCTGAAGTCTCTGGTACCGCTGCAGTCGTCCACAGGAAGTTCACGGGGACGCTATTTGTGCAATGCCAATGTAGGTAGTTGAGGCGGTCCATAGTTCATAATAGCTCTAGGACGCAGCAGCAGTTTAGCCTCCACGGATGAAAGTGGCACGGCAGCACCACATCGCGGAGCAGCACAGTTGCAGCGCCCACCGCTGCCGACAGCCCAAGGATCTCTCTCTTCTCACTCCATCATAGTGATGCTAAAGTGGCATGCAATCGCTAGAGAAGAGTTCATGAAATTCAAGAAGTTTTTTGGGAAATTTCACTTCATGTAGAAATCACTGGCTGCTGATTCCGACTCTGCTTGCGCTTGTGGAGTCTGTAAATGAGTACAACAAAGGGAATTACAGATGGAAGTCCACCGCAACATTTTTTGATGGCTTATGCATTATCGTTTCATGAGATGTGAACAATATTACTGGAAGAAAACAGTGGTTATATAGATTCCCATAGATATCACACAATATACATTTTGCTCATGCACCTGAAAGTTCACAAATAATGGAACTAGTTTGGTTTCAAAGTAGTTCTAATTGTAGTAGGTTACAATCAACTATGAGAACAAATGAAATATATATATGTTCTTTGCACACCACTACTTTTTTGTGCTAGAGTTCATCAATTCAAGTAGCACCCCAAGACCAGACAGTGTTGCAAAAACATAGTGCTCAGCTCTGCTATTGTACCAAGTCAATACCGTATTTATGATGATACGTGGGTCATTTAATTCATTTCACTACCATATTTCAAGGGATTTCAACCTACTGCAAATTTCTCAACGGTTTCAATATTCCAGAAAAATTAGTTTTCTATTTGAGGAACATAACAATACTCATTGCAAAGTAATATGTGAACCCAACACTGCAATGGGATGCAGACCTTCATGTTTTCATCCTTAAGTAGAGTATAGATGGCCTCACAAGTTTCAGGTATGATAGAGAGCGACTGCTTTGATATTCTTGTCAAATACTGAAGAGAAGTGCATGAATCACCTCGTGGCAGCCACCTGTAAAAAAATAATCCATACATGAGGAACACATTGAAATGATTATGTACCAGCATCAAAATTTGTGGAATATAATTGTTATAAGGTCCTGAATAGGAGCAAATTATTTATAATCAACATGAAATGTCTAACAATAATTCAGAATACTAATTTTACTTTTGTTTTTTATACGTATTATATTTCATTACATATTTTCTTACACGGATTATATTTTTATACACAGATTTTATACACAAAATTATACAGATGGATAACTTACATTCTACAGTCATACTTTTCATGAAATATGTAATTGAGCAGGTGCTGACATAAATGATAATGAACTAAAAAAGTATGGTCCCTACAAGCAAAAAATTTCAATATAAAGATAGTCTGCTTGACATTCAGCTTTGAGATTTCAGATTCTTCCCTTAGAACTATTTCTTAGATATGTTTAGTAGTTATAAGAGATCTAGGTGTTAACAATGTTCTCAGAAAAATATCACAGCGAAGCACACAAGAATTTATTGCGCAATAGTAGAAATACATTCTGGTATGCTTGACTGAGTAATGGATGCTTCAAAAATGTGCACAGAAAGTATGGATACTGCATATAGTTTAAGACACCAATAAAATGCATAAGCTAAATTTTAAATTTTTGAAATAAATTGTTATCTTAATTAAACAGAAAAATATTAAATAACTATGGTAAATTACTTAAAATATTGTAGGAATATTTTATGACAAAATGAAAAATATAAGCATTTTTAACCTCTTATAGAAAATTTAGGTCACAAAAAGTAAAAAAAAACATTCTATAGGCAGAGTAGGAGCATATTTTAAAGTTTTAAGCTCAATTCCAAAAATTTGAGGAGGCCGTCTGGGTAGAAATCAGGATATGTGTTGATTTTCTGTTTTTATATGCATCTTATAGAGGATTTTCTTACACTTTCATTGGCACTTTCCGTTTACGTCTACTCCGAATAGTGCGCCCACCAGATGGGGGGAAAGCGATGAAGTGGAGTGACCTTGAACCCTCCCCCATTATTGGGGGTCAATTGAGCGTGTTTCTCTGCGGGAATGGCATTATAGTTCGTTAATGGGCTACTCAAAGTGCTTCCATTATTCAAACGAAACATTCTAACGCTGAGTAAATATTTTTTTATAATTTTTGACAATTTCAGAATTTAGCTGTTCTGCCGTATCTATGATACCGCAGCTTTCATTCATAGCTCGATGACAGCTGCAGTATCATAGCTACAGCAATGGCGAGCACACCAATCCAAAGGGCTTGAAAAGAGCTATAAACAAAGGAGTTGACTTGACGAAAAACGTATTTTGGTCGAAAAAAAAATGAAAAATTCAAAAAATTGGTCGTTTTCAAGAATTGAACCTATTCTTTTGTTGTATTTTTTTCCCAGAGTTACAAAGCTACAGCAATGTAAATTATATCAATCGAAAGGGCTTGAAAAGAGCTACAAACGCTCAAAAGTTCATTGTATAAAACCCTGTAGTTCGAAAGATAAAAAGAAAAACAATTTTTTTGTGAAAAAACACGTTTTCCTGGAAACTTGATAATTTGTTTCTCAAATGTATCTCCTTCCACAATTTCAGAGCTACGAGAATGTTTTATATAACATTCGATAGGGCTTAGCAAGGTGTATCCATAAGCAATAACATTTTTTGATACATTTATTATTTTGAAAATTACACCACATGAAAAAAAAATGAAAAAATGCCATTTTTTTCAATTGCCAAAATTCACACAAAGAAGTTATCGAAATTCCCTATTGCTTATGGTTATATAGACATATAAGCAATCTAAAAACGAAGTACTGGTTCTGTAACTTCAAAATTGTAGAAGGAGATAGATTTTACAAAACCCCCTATTTTATCATATTTTTCGGAATAAAAAAGTGCAGCTGCAAAAATTTTGTCGAAATAACAAATGATCTATGCATCATTTCTCACCTACTGTGAAAATTTAAGAGAAATCCATCCATAAATAACGGACTTTTTTTTACCCAGACGGCCTCCTTAAACTTCATTAAGAGCATTGAAAAACAAACAAAAACAAACAAACAAACATCGGCATCTTTGGGATGCTTTATTTCCAATCAGGCCTGATACAAATGATCTCAAGCATTGGTTTTTCAAATGTCTTATAACTAACACTATATATAGGACACCATGACGGTTCCCCCGTAAAGCCGGTACCCATTTCCGACACCTGGGTCGAGTGGGGTATTGTGCTTGAGCTTTCCCTTATACCCAACGGGGAAAATCGCAGCGCCAGCGCCGGGATACGGACCCGCGACTCCAACATACAAGTCCGATCCCTTAACCGCTGTGCCACCGCGAGCACATCACATCACAAAAAGATCAAGGACATCAGCTGATCCCATCTTACCACTGTAACACTGATAGTATTCAGAAATATTCTCATAATACATCAGCGATTCTTAATATTTTCTATTCACACATGCCCACACAGATAAATTATGGTTACTTACTCTCAACAAATTAAATTTACCAATTATATGAATCAATTAACTAAAACTTACTTGGGAAGCAGTATTGTTTGTTTACATGTTGCTCGCGAACAACTTCTCTCCGCTGAAAGCGTATAGTCTGGACGTCTGGACACGATTCGGAAAAGTTTGTGTTTTTGTTCGCGTTTTGGTGTGTTCGTGATTGACGAAGAGTTTGATAGTGTAGACGGGCCTTAAACGTCGCAGCGACGCTGGCTTGGTAAGGGATTGGAGTGGGGGAACCAAACAACCTGCCTCTGTTGCCTGGCCGCGCATAGAAACGCTCCTAGCGCCAGCGGCAGCCCGTGGAACTTATTTTACGGAAACGCCTCGTACAACACGTTGTTTAAATCGCAAGATTCCACATTTCTAGACCATGTACAATTACGAAATTTGAACTATATAGAACCACTCTAGTATAAAAATGTTAATTATATATCGAAAACCCACAATTATTTAAAGTAGAAATATGTAAAAACTTGTATAATAAATACGTGAATGAACGATTACAAAATATTTCAACATACATTAGGGTGTCCCAAGCGTACATAGGTAGAAATTCAATGTAAAGATATCAAATCCAACACATGCTTCTCTGGTTCCATGTCATATGAAAATAATTCCACCAAATTTTCATGAACATTGGGCAATATTTAATGGTCGTGCAAAACAAACATTTTTTGTAGCTCCTGTGAGATTCGACCTGAATTTCCATAAAATAATAAAATTCTGGCTTTTTCACCTATTGCATATAGACCGACAACTAATGGCTGCAGAAATTTGATATTTATTGAAACTATTATACAATATCAAAACCGACGCCACCCCATCATCCTAGATCCTCTTCACGTCAGTTATGAAGTCCTGGTCGTTCTTGGCTGTGTGGGACGGAATCATTGCCTAGTTTCAGTATTTCAAGTAGACCATGGTCACAAAGAATGCCACTCGACGGATCTCCACCGACTCCCGCCTGCTCATCTCTAGCTGGTCATGGAAGAGCATGATCTTCACGGCATAGATGGCCTTGGCCCTCCATCTGGCCATGTGGTAAGGACCAGGAGTACAGAAGGATGTAGGGACTCCTCCTCCAAGGTAGGCCCCGCTGAGCAAGATTATCTCTTTGTCGTCTTCGCGTGGATAATTCCCACAGTCAAGCAGACGTTTCAAGTGACGAAGCATCTCAAGACAGTGAGCTTCTTCATCGGATGACAGAACAGTCAACGTCAGGGGCTGTGGTTGGCTCTGGTCAACAGAAGGCCAACGATTCTGGAGCTTCTTGAGAAGGGAGATGTTAGAACCAGATGATGAACCCATGCAAGTCTCAAAGACATGCTTCAGAACAACTTCCAGGATGTGGTGGCGGCATGCCAACCACACCAGGGGCTTCTCCAGTGCACGTTCAATCTTGATACATGCTTCTTGAACCATCCTTGTGCTGGCTGCTGTCGTGTTGAATGACATTCCTATGATGTTGCCCTCCAAGCTGCTTTCCCGCACCAGCTTAACTACTGTTTCCACAACGGCTTGTCCTGTTTCGTCAGAAGACACAGGAACACCCAGAAGTTCCTCCGTATTCTCCCCGGACACCAAGACGGCCACCCTCTCCTCCACCCTCTCCTCCCTCTCCTTCCGTCCGCTAGCCTGGGTTACAACTTGCCGTCCCAATGCAGCACCAAAGGGACTTCAGGCTTGAAGGAGAGAGACATGGCAATCTCTTCGCAGGTTTTGACTCTGGCCCGGTGGATTGACGAACGGAACACAGTGATACGTTCGATCTCATGGCCGAGGCTCATTGCAGCAGCGGCGTAGAAGGATGTTGCAGCACGGACGGACAGGTTGTCACATTCCCAAGCAAGGGTCAGCTCCTTGGTGAGCTTGTTCTTCTGGGGAAGTTGACGGCGTTGAGATGTAGCTGGTGTCAGAGATTTGAAATCGTCCTCCGTGTCTTCGTGGACTGATGAGGATGAAGTAGAAGACTCTAAAGCCACGTTACGATCAAGAGTGAATGACGAAACAGCTGGGTCCTTCTTCTTCATCTCCTCCATCCTTTCTCTCTTGCGTCTCTTATCCTCAGTCGCTTGTTTCAGCTTCTCGACCTTTTACAAGTTTCGGGTGTAATCTTATTCCATACTTCAATGCATATTTCCTCGAGTTCAGTGATGTTATTGGGCGCTCTCTGCTGAACCTTCAATTTAATTTCCCTCTACAAGTTTTCGATCGGATTCATGTCCGGGGGTTGACTTGGCCCTTCTAAAATGTTCATCTTCTTCATCCTCAACCATTCCTTGGTTTCGTTTATAGCATGCTTTGAATGTTGTCTTGTTGGAAGGCCCATCCACGTTTCAATTTTAGCCAACGAGCTGAAGGTGGGAGTTGCTCTCCAATATTTCTCGATATTTCCTGTCATTCATGGTTCCTTTAATGATGTGAAGTTTACCTACCCCTGATGAGCTGAAACATCCCCACACCAAGATTGAGCCATCTCCAAACTTAGCAGTGGGGGATGGTGCACTTTAGTTTATACTCTTCGTTTTGCTGCCCCCAAAAATGGCTTGTGCTGTTTGTCCAAAATAGTTCAATTTTAGTTTCATCTGACCACAGTACTGAGTTTCAAAACGCTGCTGGCTTGTTCAAATCATCGTTAACATATATCTTCAGTCTGGCTTTGAAATGACGTTTCTGGAGAAGAGGTGTCCTACGAGGGGTGCAAGAGACAAGACCTTCACGGTGTAGTGCCCTGTTGATCGGGTGTTTGCTGGCTTCGATCCCAGATGCCTAAAGATCACCCTTCAATTATTCACAAGTAGTTTGAGTGAGGCCTCTGTACTACTGTTCGAACCAACTTTCAAACAGCACGGTCGTTAACCTTCGTGGACGGCCAATTCAAAGCTTGCTAAGGGTCGTTTCCCGGCATTTCCACTTGCGCATAATGGTTCCAACTGAGGCTATAGGAGCGCACAGTTGTGTGCATATCTTTCGATATCCCAAACCTTCATTATGGAGCTCCACAATACGTTTGTGAATGTCTTGACTGAAATCTTTATTCTTACCCATGTTTAAACCGTTCAGAATGAGAGCTACTACATCAATGATCCGTTAATAGAAATGAATGCTGAGCTGACGAAAGTTCGGTTGCCAAATAGTAGAATGTATTAGTACAGTGCTCTTCAAAGTGTGGATCGCGGAATGTAGTATCATGCTTTTTTATGTATGTAATCAATATTGATCAATATTGGTATCTGTACGAATTTCTAGTCTTAGTTCGGCGTGTTGGCTGGTTTGTTTAATTCTGTCAACGCGCCTATTAGATTTAAGCCAGATTTAGGAACATTAAGTTTAGTCGGTTTATATTCGTAATATAAAGGACAAGATAGAGGAGACGATTTCTTGGCACGGCAGTTTCCGATATTCTTGACGTCTGACAGTAGATGGAAAGTGTACTGCAGCGTGCGTGAGCACCAATAACCAGACTTTCGCAGACCTACAACCCTGTATATCCATTGGCGTCAACTGTGCATTTAAATTATTTACACTACCAGACAGCGTAAACTACTGTGAGAACTATAGGAAATAACTTACCCGCTGGAGGTGCTCTGCTTCAACGCTGCTCCTTACTTAAGGCCCCGATACACTGGGCAAAAATCGCGGTGATAACCGCCAGCACGCCTCTCAATGTGCCTCCCATCCCTGCACACCAGCCAGTTGGCAGAGTGGCCACCGAGCTTTCAGCGATCCGAGCATGTCTGGATTAGGACCAGTGCTTCCACTTTAGGGTAAAATACCCTATTTTAGGGTAATCAGGTGTTGGCTAGGGTAGAGTTTAGGGTAAAGCAAAATTCCATGATTTTTAGGGTAATTCGACTTCAGTCGAGGTAGCGCAGCAAAATTGTAGGGTAATGGCCAGTTTTCATTACCAATATCAAGTTTGCTCTCAAGTACTACAATATACCTCGTGTAAGGTACATTGCGGAAGAAACGCTACCGAAGCATTTATGAAAATGTTCAATAAGAGTCATATTTGGAACAGATTTTCCCGAACTCGCTAAGAATTTAGTTTTTATTGGACACTCCGATAAGGCGCAAATTGCTGTGCACATCGCTGCAGATCTCCCAGAACTCAGATCTCTCTTCAGTATAATGTTGCCAGATTTGCTGCACAAATAACACCTTCGTTAATTAAAAGTAATTTCAATAATTAAAGTGATATGCAACTTGATATAATGTTGGGAATTTATATTTTTTAGCTTTACATAACTCACACGTAACTGTATCAAGATTTACACCAATACATCGATCATCGTCGTTTACTGGAATTGAACAGCTACATAACGTGTACAGAACGACACTGCCAGAGCCGAGGGTTGGTAGTTATGTTTCATTCAGGTGCAATTAACTGTGCCAGGTGCAATATTGCATCGTGACAAAATATTTGGTTACTTGCGTTTCAGTAAAATTGGTACTATTGAATAGATTCGGTGTACGATGGAGCTGCTACACCACCCATGAAGGAAAGCCAAATTGTATCGTCTGTTAAGCCCTTTTCAAGAAAAGAGAAGGAAGGATAGAGACAACTGTTTCGAGGCTAGTTAGAAAAGTCTAAGTCTTATACATCAACTAAGGATATGGCATACTGTACTATATGCTCAACTATCATTACGTTTGGTAAATCTGAGATTATTCTCCATGCTAACACGCAACGCCATAAAATCTTTAAGTGCAGAGAAGGAAAACACAAGCTATAACTTTGCTCATTTTATCACACGATCCAATTGACAAGTCAGGTATGAAAATTGAAATGCCGATAAGTGCAAATCTTTATGAGCATAATTTACCTATTTCGTAACTACTGAAACAAATTTTTCTTAAAGAAAGTAAGCTTAGGGAAGCAAAGAGCTTCAAACATTATTAGACAATGTTTGGGTAGACATCTATCAAGTGATCTTGTCGTTGTCCTTAATGAAGTTTATATTATGTAATAATTGCTGAAACAACTGATCGCACTAAAGCTAAACAGCTCGGATTCATCGTCCAATAATGAAGTGGGAGTGCAATTAAGAGCTACTCTGTTCATCTTGTTGAAAAAAAAGGATAGCACAGCTAACGGATTGTTTACTACAAAAATGATTTCAGCGATAAAAATAGATTAGATTAGTCGCAACATATACGATCCAAAGAGATGAAGGAGGAAGGCACCATTTAGTATGGAGTTAAGGAAACATGGAATCTACGCAGAAATGGCATAGAACCAGTAAGTTGTGAAAGAAGATTATGAAACAAGACCAAAGTTGAAGGAGAAAGTAGTAGGTACTGAAAAACAGGACAGTAGTGAACCTAAAAAAGGGTGGTCCTTAACATAACAAAAACATTTTATTTCAACAAAGATGAAAGCCTACCTAACTCTCAGCTCGGGCCCTCATGCACAATGTCCCCCTTTGAGCGCTAATTCCTATAGATACCATAATTGTATCCTCCTGAGGCGAGTGATAAAAATATTAAATTGAGCGACATTGTAGGGTTCTGTTCTGACACGACTAACGTTATGATGGGATCCAAACATTCTGTGGCTTCTTTGTTAAAAAAAATGAATGTTCGATTTCATAGAAGAAATGTTGGCTTGGTGGAAATACAGATATTGGGAGTGAATAAAAAAGGTTGTGAGATAGAAATCGAGGTTCTTTTTCTATTATATGACTCCGATTCTTGGAGGAGCTACAAGTATTCGACTGTAGGATTTTGACTTTCTTGGCATGGTGGCTTCTGTCGAAAAATAATCTGGCCATAGGCCGAGATTCTTAATTGTAAGGAGTTTCGTATTTGTAATTCAATTGGGCTAACCTTAAGCCTTGAGCAACATCTGCTTCGTCTAACTCAACGTAAATTATCTCTATGCGCAGTTAAATTCGAGCCAATTAAGTATACTGATCGCGAAAATTTTGGTGAAGTCGAAATTCGTCATTCAGTGCATTAGATTCTTTGCCCCGTTCTTTGCAATTGCACCGAGAATTAGTGTTTTTGTGAACTTATTTCACAACTAAATTACTCCTAATCTTTCTGAGCAAAAATTTTGAAACTGTGTTTGTGTTGTGTTCCATAAATAAATGTTTCGAATATTACTTTGTCGTTCATTTCCTCTTACTATGTCTTTGCTTCTCTCTGATAGTCAGGAATAGATCGCCTGGCCTCAAACTTTACGCTCATTGAACAAAGTTTGCAACTAGGTACCTATACAAAGAAGATGATCTATAGCGAAAGCAATATAAAATGTTGCACGTATCGTGACACATATGGCTACCTAAAGTCAGAGAATTTCATTTTCTTATATCCGCATGACCCTGATGTCGTTTCATTTTTACACATATATACATGGAAACATTGAATAGTTTGAGGTAATACCAGCAATGGGCTTATTTAACATTTTAGGGTAGTTTATGCATTTTTAGGGTAATCTTGAACAAAGTTTTAGGGTAGGAACTTCCGCACTCGTGGAAGCCCTGATTAGGACGGTCGTCACTGCGACGAGCAGTACCTTTTTGAACGTTGACGGGAGAGGTGCACAGCCATGTCTTGCTCCGCAACTGAGTAGACAAAACTCGAACGCTGAATTCTATAGACGCATTTAAAAAATTCGACTGCTTGCAGAATGTGTTCAGCAGCGCTTACAGAAGGCTAAAGCACAGCGCAACGTGCGCATTGGTTTAATCCTGCGCTCCATACGGCTGGTCGTAATCGCGCACCTACCCGTACGACACGCTGAGGCAGACTGACGCCTTGCATTGCAGTCCGCGGTGCTTCATCTTGCGTGCTGAGTGTATCATGTCGCCAGTTCTCACTTCAACTGGCGGACGGATCCACTGCCGCAATTTCTCGAGTCATGAACGCCAGTGTATCGGGGCCTTTACCTGCTCGAGGCGCTCGGTTTCAACGCTACTCCTTACTTACATGCTGGAGGCTCTCGGCTTCAACGCTGCTCCACATACCAGACTGGAGACAGGCGGACTTGAATCCACTACCAGGGGATCTACTCTTCGAGGTGTTCTGCCTTGAGATGAGGAAGCTTGCCGGACTTGCCAAAACCCTAAAGTTTCCGAACCCCGGCCATTTATATTATGGAGATTTCTCTAGGGCTCGAACAATTATTTTTCATTCTCTGAGCAATATATTGATGGGTCGTATGTTTGATGGTGGCTCTTCAAACAAATTAAAATTAATTACTTCAATTCTCTAAACAGTAAAATAAGGATCAGGTGCCTGTATATTAATTATCGTTCTTTGTTTTCAGCTTGGCGACTCGAGGAAGGAGCGGCGAGCGGCTGACCTGGGCAGTGAGGTGGCTACTAGCGCATAATAGCGTGGCCACGACTCGTACCGTTTCCCGCCGAGCTCAAAGTTCCAACTCAAATCTATAATTATTGCTAACTTGCTTGCTGTAAACAATATCGACACTGAAACGGCCCTTTTTCTTTACCCTAAGCATTTGCGATTCCATTTTATTTGCTAGTATGGGCGTTTTCAGAAAAAAATATATCATTTTTTACGGTAAAAAGTGAATTAATAGTGATAAATCACTTGTCATAGTCATTCTTTACCAGGAAAACTATACATATTTACCACAAAAACTTAATAAAAATACTGAACCGTATTTCATGTTTGAACGCGTTTTGAACTTGTTCCATCACATGCCTTGGCTGACTGTAGAACTAGCATTGCAAAGTTTTAGTTCTGACAACAGTGACCAGAGTAGCGCTCTGTGGAGTATACAAGCTGTTAACACAGGAGAAGAATTAAAACCCGTGCGATAAAATCACGTCACTAAAACTAATATCGATGGTGTGATATTACAGTTTTCTTAGTTTTCACTATTATTAAGGGATCAACGGACAAAAATGGGCGAACGAGTTGAAAACAAATTTAATGGCCGACACTACAGTGAGCTGAAGAATTTTGAATATAAGCGAAGACCAATATGAACAACTACTTGAAAAGATGAAAAATAGTTCAAATTTCGTAATTCCATTGGACGAAATAACAGATATCACAAACATGGCACAGTTATTAGCTTACGTAAGGTTTTGCTGCAACAGCGATGTTCATGAAGACTATTTTATTGCAGGCCGTTGGAACATACGACAGGTGAAGCAATATTTCAATGAGTAAAATAATTTTTTACAGAAGTGGGATTGAATTTTGTTAATTGTGTTAGGGTGTGCACCGATGGTACAGCAGCAATGACAAGGAAGAATGTTGGTTGCCACACTAAAGTTAGGCCAGTTGGCAATGAAGGTATAACCTTCACTCATTGCATGATTCATGTGGAGACGCTAGCAAAGGAAAAAATTAACGAAAAACTGCGCAGTGCTGCAAGATTTCGTTAAAATAACTAATTTCTTCTAAATTATTGCTCTTAATACTCGGCTCATTACAAATTTGTGCGAATAAATAGATTTAGATTTTGATTCCCTGCTGCTTCACACTGACATTCGATGGTTTTCAAGAGGTCGGGGTTTGTTAACTCTGATCGCTTTAAAAAAATTAGTCATGTTATTTTTATCAGGTATCGACTAAAATTTGGTAAAACATTTCCAAAACGAAAATTAGCTTTCCAAACTTTTATATTTATTATGATGAATATTAAAGTCAATGTTAATGACCTCAATATGTCATTACAAGTCAAAAATACAAATCTTCCTACATTAACTCAAAAAATTCAAGCTTTCTTGAAGAAAGTTAATGTATGGTAGATGAATGTATAAAGTAACTTATGTGAGATAATTCCAAGTCTGGAAGAGTTCATCACAGAATATGAAATAAATTTTGAAAAATCTAATCAATTTTAACTAAGCACTTGGTAGGCTCGCGAAGAAATGAAAAAAAAGTTTCTTCAAGAATCAGACATGAGCCGATTTGATTAGATTCAAAATCCAGTTGATGCTATAGACGAAAAAATGTCATCTCACTCTAAAGCCTCAGGAAGAATTTGAAGAACTGTATCCCCTTTCTTCGCTAAAAACTATATTTGGTAAAATTAGTTTAAATTCGTTTTGGGTTGCATCAAATTGGAATATCCAAAGGTGTCACGACTTGCAACGGATACTCTTCTATCTTTAGCGTCAACGTTTTAATGTGAAAGGGCTTATTCTGCATTAAATAATCCCAAAACATCGATCGAGTCTAGGAAATATTGAAACTGTACTCAGACCAGCGTTAAAAAAATACAGGCCTAGATTTGATGTTCTGTGTGAGAAAATGAAGGCGCATTATTCCCATTAATTAAATGTGTGTTTTATTATTTACAACCAATAACAGCGTCTATAGATTTAATTATAAACATTAAACATTTCTACTATTAACATATTTTATTATTTATTTCACTAGAGTTGAAGGGGTCTTAGAAAAAAATCACTATACCGGGGTCGCGGCGGATGAAAGTTCGAAAACCACTGAATTAGAACATTCTGAAATAATCTTTGGATGTTCGTCTGTCTTAGATGCATTACTCTTTTTTACCTTTTAAATATTTAAGGTTAAAAGCCCAAGACTTCTTTTTCTACCCAATTCATATTTACCACAATTAACTATTGATAACGAACCATAATACCCTCAGCAACGGGCATAAACCTAGCGTTTAAACCATCGCTAGGCCACGATTTTGTTAGGTGCGCATGCGCCGTTCAAAACAAGCGAGCGTCGGCCAACGGAGCTCGGGGTTGAGAGCTCTGGCAGCGGGACTGGCTTCAAGAGGTCAACTGTCCAGCCTCTCCCTGCCTACTGAAGAAGGGTTCAAAAGACCGGCTCGCCATTTTTGAGAACCGATCCAAGATCTGTAGTATCTCAATATATTCCTCGCAGCCGGATGTCCTTATCACGTTTGGTTTGGGATATCGCGGCACCGGCGGAAGCGTCTTAACCGCAGGACGAAGCCGACGGAAGCGCTTGATGCGCATTGCCCTATGTCCTTATCGTACTTGGGTTCGGATGGGTCGGAAGCGCCCCTACCGCAAACGCCGCCGGATGGTACGGCGGAAGTCTTTGTTGCCCACTAGACTTAGAAGCAAGCTGTGTGAACTGCAGTGACCAGTAGATGGATAAGTGCCTTACCGAGAGTTTCCTTCTCCTACTCCTTGAAGTTGAGGCTTCTGATACGGTAGTTAAAGCTACCGATACTGTAGTTTGCAGCTACAGTTACTAAACCTCGTATCGTGATGAAAAACCACGATACTACAAGATCCTTCCCGAATTACCCGGACAAATATTGTATTTCTAAACTATAAGACGTACAACCTTGAAATTAGTACCAAATTAATGCTCGTGAAGAGTACAACATTTTTATGAAATTCAAAAATATTTTACGCCCCCGTGGGGGGGGCAGGAAGCGGGGCTCTCGTGGCCTCTCAATAGTCGGCCGATTTTCTCTATAAGGCTCATTTAGGGCGCCCCCTTATTGCTGAACAATTGCACCTAAAATTTGAAATTTGTTTTATTGTAAACATCAATTCATTCCCCACCTTTGAGTGTATAATAAAACTCTTATACGCTTCCTGGGGAGCCATAGATAGACGTTTTCCTACCCTCTCAATGGTCGGCCGATTTTCTTTACAAAGCTCATTCACGGCGCACTGTAATTCATGAACTATTGCACATAAAATTTGAAATTGGTATATTGTAAACATCAATTCATTCTTCACCTGTGAGTGTATAACAAAACTCTTCTTCGCATCCTGGGGAGGCATGGGTAAAGGTTTTTCTACGCTCTCAATGGTCGGCCGATTTTCTATATTGGGCTCATTTAGGGCGCACTCCCATTCCTGAACTATTGCACCTAAAATTTTTAAATTGTTTTCATTTTAAACATCAATTCACTCTCCAACTGTGGTTGTATAATAAAACTCTCATACTCTTCCTGGGGAGATGACAGAGAGCAAGGTTCTCATACCGCCATAAGCCGCGCTGGCGATGCACTCCACAACTGCGTTTTCATTTGTCTCCCCTGTTTCTGATATTTTTTATACTTCTCGCGATTCGTTTTCTTCGAAACCCATGAACTACTGTTAAATCTCATCTCAGTTAAGCCAAATAATGACTCACAATTACTCTGTTTTCTCATCAAATATTTTTTATCCTCGTTTCTGCCTTTCCTTTTGCTTTCTCTACTTTTCTTGGCAGAACCTATACGCTACTGCATTATGCCTATTACGAACTCATCTAATTACATTCACGATACAATGATTCACATACTTTGCTTTTCTGCGTCGAAAATACGGAAGCACTTCTGGATAAGGTGTCCATAGTTTTCTTCCCCTTTTCATGTTTATTTCCCTATCCCTCTAATACAACGTTCTTGTTAGTCGAGTCGTGTCGGACAACTTCCACTTTCTCACGCTCGTGAGTGTATTATCACAACTCTATTTTCGGTTGTTAATTTTTCACACTGTTCCAGCTACGGTGCAAATTCTATGGTTACTATTGTACAACAATTCTCATGTAACTATCTCCAGTGAACTCTTTTGTGCCAATATTATCAGCGTAGTTAGTGAATTATTTAAATTTGTCTTTTGATAAAACATTCTATTCTCTTCGAGCTCATTATTTTGGTAAACTAGTCGATGTATTAGAACAAAAAAAAATTATTCTTAATGTCGACCTCATAATCTTAGACGCAAAATAATTTAAATCTGTCCAATTTACTATTAACATATCCTCCAATCACCAGTTCCTGTGTTGGTTTGCTCATATTCCAATACAAGTGCGCACTAACGAGAGTGCTTTTCCAGTATGCGTTACGAGGATTGTGTTTTTAAGTTACTTATATATAACGCTTCAAGGCGATAGTGTTCAAAGTAAAGAAAAAATTTACGAGAAGCTACTGATGTAATTTCGTTGTACACGATATCGTAAAGAAAGGACACGAATTCAAAGGCTATAGAAAAGACGTGCCCCCCGTTCAATTTTCAAGTTCTGAGAATTCTGCGTGTAAGTATTACCATCGACACGTCATAATTTCATTTCTAACAAAGGAACCAAATTACTCTTTTTGTTTTATTCATCTTTCCTGCCATTCATCTTTCTCTCTGTTTCCCTCTTGGTTTCTCTCATTTATTTGTGTGGAAGGAAGTATCAAAGCGCATATAAAGGTTTGCGGGAAATGCCATTTGGGTCGCATATATTAAGCTATATTGTATTCTCGCAAGTGAAACCTGTATTTTTGGTATTAAGATTGATGTAAACGATCGCCATGAATTGTACTGCATGCAAGATAAATGTATAATGTAATTGTAAATCTCTTCGTTTTAAACGTACGAAATCACAATGTTGTGATGTTGGCTGACCCATTTGCTCTACGCAAAAAATCTATGGGTTGCCTAGCATTGTCTCACATGTTGAATTTTCAATTCGGGCTAATGTCGCTGTCTTAATTCTAAACGTGCGTAATGTGCACTCCATTTTTGTAAGTTATATCGATAAACCCCATTGCGAATCTATTTGAATGACACACGCTGGCACGACTCACGATGCTTTAAGAAGTCTTAATTTATTAAACCTAGCATATTCCGTAAAGGCTCGTGTTTGCTACACTTGTGCTCATTGAATGAAATGACTAAAAGGTGAC
This sequence comes from Morinoia aosen, assembly GCA_030386875.1. Classification (NCBI taxonomy): domain Eukaryota; kingdom Metazoa; phylum Arthropoda; class Malacostraca; order Amphipoda; family Talitridae; genus Morinoia; species Morinoia aosen. Next base: position 3,194,643 of record CM059564.1, read on the forward strand.
GTTGTATGTAATAAGACCTCTTTCTATTTGCGCTAATATTCTTTGAACGTTGGTTATTATTTCGAGTGAAACTATGCCATCGTAGATGCTCGTGACGGCTTTGGCGTTCATGGCGCGTCTTCTTTAATGTTGCAATTTTTTCGTGCTTCTTGATACGTGGATGTTCGGGTGTTTTTGTACTCACAAACAAACAATTGTGAATTTTATTTAAACGATGGTGTTCAATGTTTTCCTCCCTTACGGTGGTATTTTCGTTAATCAGTTCAACAGTTTTCAATTGCAAAAAACGGATGTTTTATTCCTTCAAGCCCGACACGTTTTAATTTATTGAGTTAAATATTTTCTTTTGAACTTTCGAGGATTTACATTGGGGTTGTCATATTTATAGACGAACAGAAAATTATGTTCCGATTTTAAGTCTATTTTTTACTTTCGTGCTTTTCATACTTTATTTAGTTTAGACAAACGAAAGTCATCTGATAGAAAAGGCGTTTCTTCTTTAAATCTGAGCATAGGTATGATATACCTCACAGTAGCATTTTAAAGAATAATGCTGAAACACATTCAAATCATGAAAATGTCAATATTCGATCAGTATAATCTTTTTTCAAATTTATTTATTGTTTATTTTTCTTGAAAAGTACTGTGGCTACCTCTTATACTCCGCTCTCTGTAATGTCGCATTATACCACGCTAACAAAAGATATATAGTATAAAACATTTCTCATTCAAATATATTCTCGAGACTGTGAAAGACTCGTAAAAAATGGACGTTTCGAGCCTTCGCTCATCATCAGCAATACGAATTCGAACAAAAAGTCATCTGTGAAATACAAAAAGAAAACCACTCAAAAAAATGTATGACATTACTTATTGACTAGTGATTTTATTGAAAATTCGAAAATACCGAAATATCTGCTTTGAACAAAGGATATATCTTTTAGGAGATTTCCTAGAGTAAATGCTTTACTAGATGTTTTGCATCAAGTGTATAGGATGTAAATTTGTAGTATTCTATATTTCTTCAGCAGCTGCTTCAAATTCAAACCCATTTGCCCAATAGACTACATTTTACTATGTTGATTGAATATTATATTTATTGCACAGCTATTGCGCAACTCAATGCAATTTCCCTAAAATTTTAGCGAAACTATGTTACGAGCTTCTTAAAGCCCAGCGTTAGCCTCTTCATGTAATTGAGTACGTAAAATGCGTTAACGTTGCTGGAAATAAATACGTTTTTAATGTATTTTCTTTTTTCGTGCGCAAAAGCTTTCTTAGGAACTTCAGAGTAGTTCAGTTGTGCTCAATACACTTGCATAATGATAAGCTGATGTTTCTATTAAACTGTCACAAGTTTTTTCTTAATTTCAGAGGAAATGATGTCATTCCATACGTTTTTCCAAAAACTCCTGACCGTTTTCACATAGAAGGCATTTCTGATATATCTTTTTCCTCAGTATTGCATTCCCTTTTCCGCTATTATTGAGTTTTCTGTTCTACATTGTTCAGCTACAGGTACATATATGCTAAATGATTACTGTCCTGTTTGTAAAGAGTATTCATATACGTGTCATCTTTTGGTAATATTTGTTAAACCAACTTTCTTTAACTATTTTGATTATGTAAGTGACATGAATCAGTTCTCTTAGGCCGGTGACACACTTGGCGTTTGTTTTCGATTGGATTTTTTACCGTTGCGGCCGCACCAGAAGTAGCACGTAGGATTACATTTATTCGGAAACATTAAACGGAAAAATTAACGAGCGGATTATTTAACGCCGATGGCAGCAATGCAGCCGCCCACTGCCGCTATACACTCGACGGTTTTTTGCCGCCTTCCCAAAAATGGGGCATAAAGGTGGCTATGTTCTATCCACAAATATAAGGTTGTGCAACCTTATATTTTTACTTACCTTAAAGTTATGACCAGCATCTCTACCGGTTGAATACAATTCCGCAGTCTCGTGTTTTGGGATGGAGTCGGAGTCTGCGACGCTTTTCCGAATGTGGTGGAGTCGAGGCTGGAGTCGTTATTTTTGGTGTCTTCGATTCCGATTTTTGTTATAAATTATTAGCAATTGTTCAAAACAGAAAGTAAACAAAAGAGAGTTAAAATACTTGACCGAAAAGCTAAAAAATTCGCGATGTTTTCGCTGATTATTTTTTTCGAAGTTCGAAACAGCATATTTTTACCTATTACCTTACACTGTCATTGATATCTAGTCATTGTGGGTTCGCAAACATATGTATAGCTGGAACAGTGCAAAAGTTAACTACCGAAAATAGAATTGTGATAATACACTCACGAGCGTGAGGAAGTGGAAGTTGTCCGGCACGACTAACAAGACCATTGTATGAGAAGGATAGGGAAATAGAAATGAAAAGGGGAAGAAAACTGTGGACACTTAATGCAGAAGTGCTTCCGTATTTTGGACGCAGAATATCTAAGTATGTGAATCATTGTGTCGTCAATGTAATTAGATGAGTTCGTAATAGGCATAATGAAGCAGCGTATAGGTTCTGCCAAGAAAAGTAGAGAAAGCAAAAGGAAAGGCAGAAACGAGGATAAAAATCTTTGATGAGAAAACATAGTAATTGTGAGTCATTATTTGGCTTAACTGAGATGAGATTTAACAGTAGTTCATGGGTTTCGAAGAAAACGAAACGCGAGAAGTATAAAAAATATCAGAAACAGGGGAGACAAATGAAAACGCAGTTGTGGAGTGCATCGCCAGCGCGGCTTATGGCGGTATGAGAACCTTGCTCTCTGTCATCTCCCCAGGAAGAGTATGAGAGTTTTATTATACAACCACAGTTGGAGAGTGAATTGATGTTTAAAATGAAAACAATTTAAAAATTTTAGGTGCAATAGTTCAGGAATGGGAGTGCGCCCTAAATGAGCCCAATATAGAAAATCGGCCGACCATTGATAGGGCAGGAAAACATCTATCCATGGCTCCTCAGGAAGCGTATAAAAGTTTTATTATACCCTCACAGGTGGAAAATGAATTGATGTTTACAATGAAACAAATTTCAAATTTCATGTGCAATTGTTCAGGAATAAGGGGGCGCCCTAAATGAGCCTTATAGAGAAAATCAGCCGACTATTGAGGGGCCACGAGAGCCCCGCTTCCTGCCCCCCACGTGGGCGTAAATAATTTTTTAATTACATTAAAATGTTGTACTCATCACGAGCATTAATTTGGTACTAATTTCAAGGTTGTACGTCTTATAGTTTAGAAAAACCCTATTTGTCCGGGTAATTCGGGAAGGATCTTAGATCGATTCTCAAAAATGGCGAGCCGATGTTCAAAGGGACCAATTCTTTGAAGCCTAAATTCCATTAACTAAATTTAACGTGAGGGGTTCGTTAAATTCTTTGTTTTTGCCTTATGAATCAATTCTTTGCTTTAATTTATTCATCGTTGCCTACCAGTGCATTTCTCAGAGACTACGTCCGGTCTATCGAGACTTGACAATGAATATGGCGCTTACCGCATTAGCAGTCCCATAAGTGGGTCATAGTCACTTTCGAAGAATTTTTTTGAAACATTTACGTTTTCTTTTTTGTTTTTTTTATGTTTGCAACTTGTAAACGTTTAAAATCATAAATAAATTTGAGAAGTTCCTGGTAGCAGAACCGGTTAATCCTAGTTGGCCGCCATCTTGAAGAGAAAGCCGGCAGGTGACTGAGCGGTCTTTCTTGCCTCATCGTTAATTCTATTCGATGCGACTTAAACTGTTCATAATGTGTTACCATATTAGCACAAATTCTTATATTTTTAATTATATGTTTAGCTTTTTCGCGATTGTTTTTCGAGATTTAGTATTTCTTGTTTGTCCTCACCCGATAATGGAGTGGTCATGGGTTGGGGGGCCTGTGTGGCTGGTCTGCCCGAGCGCGGTGAGCCGTCAGTAGGTTACGCTGCAGATGTTCACCATATTTTGTTCGTTGGGCTGCTCATAATTTTACAGGATTTTCAGGGCAAATATTTAGGTACCTGTTCGCTTTATTGAACTGACCCTTGATTTTTGTGCATTTGCAGACGTATTAAATTAATGTAATATTAAGATTTTAACGTGTAAAAAAATGTTAAAAAAAATTAGGCTCATGGAAATGCAGTGACGCTGTGAAAGTATAATCTGAATTAATTTTGATGAGTTGAAATTGTCCCTTAAGGGGCTTTCACACGATCAGTTTTTCCGTCAGTCACACCGACACTTACAGTTCCACAACACCATATTTGGGCATGCGTGCTGTCTTCGCTTTCTGATAGTCATTCAATGACTGAAGTGGTTCGACTGCTGCTTTGCTCAGTGCTTCCACTTTAGGATAAAAAACCCTATTTTAGGGTAATCAGGTATTGTCTAGGGTAGAGCTAAATGCTATTATTTTTACGGTAATTCGACTTCTATCAGGGTAGCACAGCAAGATTATACGGTAATTACCTGTTTTCATTACAACTGTCAAGTTTGCTGTCTCAAGTACCATAATGTACCTATATAGGGTACATTGTGGACGTACTCTACTGGAGCGTTTCTGAGAGTACATTGTGGACGTACTCTACCGGAGCGTTTCTGAGAGTGTTCTATAAGAGTCATATTTGTAACAAACGTAACACCTACCCGAACTCGCTATCAATTTATTTTTTATTGCATAGAACGAAAAGACGTAAACGGCAGTACACATCGCTGCATGTCGCCCGGCTGGCAGCTGTGATCTCTCCTTAGTATAATGCTGCCAGATTTGCTGCATAGATAGTGTCTTGGGCCACTGAAAGTAATTACCATAATTAAAGTAGGAGGTAATTGATATAATGTTTAGAAATATATTTTTTTCTAGTTTTACGTCAACTAACTCGTAAATGTTTCCAGATTTAAACCAATACATCGGTATTGGCTACAACGTTTATAGAACGACAATGCCCGAGCCGAGGGAAGATAGTTTTGTCGCGTGCAGTATTGCATTGTGACTGGTAATATTTAGTTGAATGCGGCACAGTGATATTGCTACTATGAAATGGATGAGTGCGATTGAGCTGCAACACCACCTAAGAAGAGAAACAAAAATTTTTCGTCTGTTAAGCCCTACTCGTACTCTCAAAAATAGAATGATGGAGAAGCGAGCAACTGTTTCGAGGCTGGTTAGAAAAGTCTCAGTCTTCTACCTCAACTAAAGATATGTACTGCATCATATGCTCAACTACCATTATGTTTGGTAAATCTGAGATTATTCATCGTGTTAACAGTCAACACGATAAAAACTCTCAGAGCAGAGAAGGAAAACACAAATTTTAACTTTGTTCATCTTATCAAACGATCCAATTGAAAGTCACAATTTATAAGTTGAATATTTAATTTCTTAAAAGGTTGCTGGAGTTGCAACCTCTAAATATGTTTATTAAATTCTTTATTTACGAACGACTTTTATATTGGCAACAGAATGTAAAAAGTCAAGTTTTACTATTACATATTTACTAGTATTCATGATGTACCATCAATGACGGGATTCTATAGTTTCCTTAAAATAATATCAAAATATAAATGACAAAGAAATAGATTCATCCTAATAGTACTCGCGGTTGAAATATTCTTGTGCTTGTGCACTGGTAAAACTCGTATCACAGATGCGATCATTGAGCATCCTTAAGAACGGCACAGACGCCCACACCAACCAAGCAAGCAACAACTGTGTATTATAATTCAAATTATTATTAGCTTAGAAGTTTTTTAAAAATTTACCGTACCTTTTTACCACGATCAGCTGCATTTTATTAACAATAGATTCAATTTATCACGCAATATATTTGACTTACAAACCAAAGTTAGCATAGGCAAGATTTTTCATATTATTTGAAAATTATTTATGATACCATCCAAGGAATAAGATTTCCATTGGAAAAACTTGGGAGAAATCACGCACGAAAACATATATTTATTTATAAATTGATGGAGACACCTGGCGTTATATTATACAGTGTTGATTATTCTTATACAATAAAATGCCAAGTGTCTCCTTGAACAAATAAATAAATAGATTCAGGTATTTCCTGTGCATAATTTTTCCCATGTTATTGCACTGGAAATTTCATTGAAAAAATAAAATTAGTTGGTCCGTCTTGGTTGGTTGGTCTGTCTCCCTTTCACGCTCTCAAAGGATGCTTAACGATCGTATAATAATAGTTTCATCAGTGCACAAGTACAAGAATATTTTAATCGTGGGTACTATTTGGATGGATAAAGTTCTTTATGATCCACATCTGGAAGATTTGTTTAAAGGCAATATCGAATCCCGTCATCTATGACGGGTCGTGTACACTAATATAAACGGGGTGTTGGAAAATTCAGTGCAAATATTTTAACCACAAATATAGTCATCATAGCAACACACTGTGGTATAATTTTTCTAGGCAAAATTCAGTTTGTTTGAAAAAGTTACAGCGTTTTTAATTTTCATTCGGACAAACATTTTTCGCTGTAAAAAGTTCATTTTTTAACCGATTTTGATGAATGTCGGTCACAATGTAAACCTTTCAATGCTTTATGCAAACAAGTTATCAAAATTTGAAAAAATCCAAAAATAACTCAGAAAATGACGTTCAAATTCAAAATAGGCTACACAAATTAATAGTCAAAATAATAAAAAAACGAAAAACCTACGATGAAAGCCTATTTTAAGACCCTTCAGGCGATATAATGTACGACAAAAAATATTCAGACTAAGTGCATTTGCCAGGAGGAAAATTTATATAAGTTCACCAGTATTGACCGCACCCACATGTTGCCATGCCACTGCACCAGATAGGCATGGCTAGACGAACGTGAGTGCTGCAGTAAATGGGTTATACTACGGTTGAGAAGAACGTTTGGATAAAACACAAGATGTACGATTTAGAGTTATTAAGCATGGTTAAATTTGCATACATTATGCATGTATGTAGATTAGAATCAAATGATTAGAAAACTACAGCTTAAATATTTTCAAGGTATGTATTCTCTTATTTCGTCACTTCAGTGAGTAATAACGGGTTTAAAAACCCTAAATAGGCTCGTTGCATTTGTAACCGTATCGCTAATATTAAAAAAAATTAATTTTTGTAAATAAAGGAAGATTTGACAAATAATTTTTGTAAAGAAATTGTGAGAGTAATTTCATTCGACAAAATTTAAACTTTGAAAGTTTACCGGCCGCAAGAAATTTTAGCTTCGAAAAATGTTTTTTCCGCTGGACGATTCGTTGCTTATCATTTTGTTTCTGGACTTCAATGTGATACGGGTAACACTGCCAACTGCCCAGTCATGCAACGATTCACAACTGAAGAAATGGCTGACATTCATTTTACTTACGGAGAAGCACGTGAAAACTCGAGGCAAACAGCAATTCTGCACAGAAATAAGTTCACAAACAGAAATGTGCCAAATCTCAGGACCTTCACTGATATTCACAGGAGGCTTCGAGAAACTACAGCTTTTTGACTTTAATTTAAAATAGCTCAAGTTCAATTTAAAAAAGCTCAAGTTTAATTTAAAAAAGGTAAAGTTCAATTTAAGAAAGCTCAAGTTTAATTTAAAAAAGCTCAAGTTTAATTTAAAAAAGCTCAAGTATAATTTTAAAAAGCTCAAGTTTAATTTAAAAAAGCGCAAGTTTAATTTAAAAAAGATCAAGTTTAATTTAAAAAGATCAAGTTTAATTTAAAAAAGCTCAAGTATAATTAAAAAGTCAGGTTTAATTTAAAAAGATCAAGTTTAATCGAAAAAGTCTCAAGCAGACTATATTTAAAAAAGATCAATTTCAATTTTGAAAAGCTTATGTTTCTAAAATTGCATACATATGTAATAATAATACAAGTAAATTATATTTGTCAGAAGGCATATTTATTTAAAAGTACTGGCACTGAAAATAGAGTAAATCGAATATCAGACACACCAAGCTGCTGTAATTTTGTACTCAATTTGACGTTCTTTAAGTTTTACCTATGAATCATTTGCTAAACAGGTCATCGGTACTTTTAACTATTGACAAAAATGGTTCGAATAAACTTCATGTAATAAGTAACTGTAGGACAATTAGCAAATTGCACTGACTGAAAAATTGAACATTACTGAGCTTCAACTTTTCAGTCAGTGCATTTTGCTAATTGTCCGACAGTTACTTATTACATAAAGTTTATTCGCATCATTTTTGTCAATAGATATCAGTACCGATAATCTGTTTAGCAAATGATTCATAGGTAAAACTTGAAGAATACCAAATTAAGTACATCACAGCAGCTTGCCTTGTCTGATGTTCGATTTACTCTATTTTCAGGGCCAGTACTTTTAAATAAATATGCCTTCTGACGAATAATTTATAACCTTTACTTATATTATTATTACATAAGTATGAAATTTTAGAAACATGAGCTTTTCAAAATTGAAATTCATCTTTTTTAAATACAGCTTGCTTGAGACTTTTTAAATTCAAAAGCAAGGCGGAAATCGCTACACGTAAAGATTTTTATGAAAAATTATCAAATAAAACTGAACGTTTCGAACTAACTGTCCATCTTCAGCAAGAAAATTTCTGTAAAACGAATCCAAATAAGAGAAATTAAAGCACTAAAGTAGTATATATACAAAATTTAAACTTTTAAAAAACACAAACAACGGTAAAAAATATGTAAAAGATAAAGGAAAAACTGAATTACGTATTGGCAACATGAAGCGGGAAAGCACTTTGGGTGTCATTGAGAGCAGGTTTCATTCTGTAAATATACAAAGATTCGAAAAGGTGCAGATCTGTTCTGTTGGAGGTACGGTTCTGTAAGAAGTGTTCTGTAAGAGATTTTATTCTCAAGCTGAGAAGCATCAATGATGGACTTTTTAAATTAAACTTGATCTTTTTTAAATTAAACTTGAGCTTTTTTAAATTAAACTAGAGCTTTTTTAAATTGACCTTGAACTTTTTAAATTAAACTTGAGCTTTTTTAAATTGAACTTGGCCTTTTTTAAATTTAACTTGAGCTTTTTTAAATTAAACTTGAACTTATTTAAATTGAACTTGAGCTTTTTTAAATTGAACTTGAGCTTTTTTAAATTGAACTTGAGCTTTTTTAAATTAAACTTGAGCTTTTTTAAATTAAAGTTAAAAAACTGTAGTTCTTTTAAGGTTACGCGACCTGACGCAGGGAGAGAAAGATTAAATCTTGAACGGGAGCAAGAGGTTCTAGAGTACATTCAGGGTCATGCTAATGCAAGTTGTCATTGTGATGCTAATACACTTTGGATCAGAGATCATGCTTAAGTGCGAATCGTTTTGCGTGCTAGCGATCTTCATCCCTACAGATATGAAAGAGTTCAAGGATTGCTACCCGCAGATTAACAACCTCGGGTTGTGTTTTCAAGATGGTGTCTCAATAAGCTAGGCGACAAACGGAATATTTTTTCATTCATTCTTTTTACAGATGAAGCAAATTTTTCATGAGAGGGTGTTTTAACCATCAAGACCGGCACCACTGGGCAAAACAAAATCCCACAACATTATTGAACACAAACACCAACATCGGTACAGTGTCAACGTTTGGACAGGTATTGTAATGAATCACTTGATCGGTCCATACATTTTCTCCGCAACACTCACAGGGGACAATTACAATGTTTTCCTGCAAAGGACTCTTCTCGTATTACTTGGAAATGTGCCTTCTGATTTTCGCTGCAGAATGTGGTTTCAATAAGATAATGCCCTGCCTCACTTTTCAAAAGCACCAAGAAACTCACTGAGCACTAAGTTCCCAGACAGATGGATAGGACGTGGAGGTCCAGTAACTGTCTTTCTATGTCTCCTAATCTAAACCCATTAGACTTTTTCTGTGGGGACATATAAAGAGCCTTGTGCATGAGATGCCCGTGGAATGAGAGGAAAGTTTTACTGCCAGGATTGCGGTGGCTGCTGGAGACATAACAGAAAAGAGAGGAGTGTTCGAACGAGTATGGCAGTCTTTAGAGAATCGGGGCAGGTTGTGCATAGAAGAAACTGGGAAACATTTTGTTCATCTGTTGTAACTTGAATCTTAATCCTGAATGATGATACATCATGTACTAAAGTAACATAGCGTGCTATGAGCTTCAATAGCTAAATAAGTTTGTAGTGTAAAAATAATCTTTAATTCTTTTTCATATCTATGATCAAAGGAACCTGTTTTTCATTTACTTTTAGTTAAAATATTGAGATTTAACATGTTCACAGTACCTCAGTCAATACCATAAAAAAGGTTAAAGCTCTCAAATTCATATCAAATTCATAATATTCATTGCCACCAGTGCATGCGTATAAAGTTCAAATTTGGTAAAAGTTACAGGAAACTGATTGTCGATACCGTCGTGCGGGTCGACGTGTGGATTCGAGGAAAGGGGCTGTCTTCTGTGCAGCTACCTTTCCGGGGCACTAACTTTTCCGCGCAGCTGCCCTTCCTTAGGTTCGTAAGAATGCCGCCTACGACGTAATCAGTCCTTTGAAGCAACAGAAATTAAATCTTTGTTTATGCTGAACTGCGGCGGCCCCGTTAGGAAGACGTACAACTGTCTCCGGAGTGTAGTTCCGCCAGTACTTTTCATGGTAATCCCTGATTCGATGAATTACGACTGTTGTTTTCCTTTGTGACAATACTATACAGTATAGTTTGTCCTCCTAAGATGGCCCCTTAAACCTCTTTCTAGGCGTGGTATCTCTGTGGACTAAAGCCTGTGTAAAAGGAGAAAGAAATTTTTTTTTACCTTAGGATCTGAGATCCATTTTGATGAATCTCATCATTGCAATGCCTCTTAAATACACGGATACATTTCAGCAAAGACAGTGATCTATTTTCTTTTTAACCATGCTCGTCATAGCCGTGTGTTTAAAGGACCCGCCCTTCCGTGAAGATGTCGAGGGTTCGAATCCCAGCGCTGGGTGGCGACTTTCTCCGTTGGGTATAGGGGAAAAATTCAAAACTCAATATCCCACTCTACCCAGGAGCCTATAATGGGTACCGGTCATGACGGGGTAAACCGTCATGGCGTTCTGGTGTTATTTATAAGGCATTTGAAAATCCAATCTACAACGTGATATGTATCAGGCGTGATTGGAAATAAAGCATCCTTAATGCCGATGCATGTTTGTTTGTTTTGTAAAATTAGTGCATACAACATGAACAAATGCATAATACAGCAAATGCATGTAAAATATAAGTGCTACTTAGTTAGGTAATCAAACTAATGTTAGGATATCGAAATAAAATACAAATGAAAACTTAAGGGCTAACCAAAGTAAATGCACGCGTGAGCCATTAGAATAGACACATTGAGCTAGGGGGATAACTCATCTATATCTCACTGTGCACAGGCTAAGCACTTGAATCAAAACATTTATCTATTATGGGTAACTATCGAATAATGGATTCGACAACCACATGCGGAGAGTGAGGAAATATTACACCTTTTAATTTTATGATTTTTTATTATAATTAGATGAATTTCCTCTTGGACGCTCATGGTTTGACGGGGCACTCTCTAGTTCAGAAAAGCATTGTTAATAACCAATTCGGGCTCTTTGTTTTGGAGAGAAACAAGAAGCGTCCTCACTACACGACACACACGCACACATACCTCGCACATTTTAGCAGAAAATCCAACAACACCAACTGACATAATTAATAGACGCTACGGAATGGCGCTGGCCGTCCTCAGCACGTAATTATTTGCTTGTTAAGAACACGTTTCATAGTACACGTTAAGAAGATACAAAACAAGTATGCTTATATAATTATTGATTGAAATTTTCATCCCAGTGAATGAATTCATTATGGTATACGCAATGAATGCCTCTCAGAAATATTTAAAGTTTGTAAAGAAAGACTATCCGACTACATCAATCATGCAGTAGCCAAGTTTGACGACTGAATATGATTGGAGGAATCTGCACTTACATGCAAAAACACTCTATTGGCTATACGAATGACAATAACCATAGACAATGTGCTCGCCGTGGCAGAGGGACTAGAGGCTCGCCCTTCTGTGAAAGTGTCGAGGGTTCGAATCCCGGCACTGCGCGGCGATTTCCCCGTTAGAATAAGGGAAAACTCTAGCACGATACCCCACTCTACCCAGGTGCCGGAAATGGGTACTGGCATTACGGGGCTAACCGTCATGGCGTCCTGGTGTTAGTTAAAAGGCATTTGAAAAAACAAAATAAAAGACGATATGTATCAGGCTTGATTGGCAATAATGCATCCTTAGATGCCGATGTTTGTTTAAGGGGGTCAACCCAGGCCACTGCCAGGCCCCTGTCGGTCCAATGAGTATTTTCCATGTTTTTGTTGAAAAAGAACCCTGAGATGGTGGACTATTCGGTCCTAAAATTTTATGGCGCTACGGACACTAGATCCCTAGGGGGAGTTAAGGGGACCAAATATCCAAAATTTTCGACCCATTTCAACCCCATATAAAAAGAAAACAAAACGGGAAATGGAGAATTTGAAACCATAACTTTGTTAACAATGCTTTAAGGATTCTAAAACTGTCTTTGGTTTTGTTCTAGCATAAAAACTCAATGACTTCTATTCCTTTGAAATATCCATATAAATGAAATAAAAAACATATATGTCCCATTTTTTCAAAAACTAATGCCTGAATCGCAAAAATGAATAGAATAAATTGTGTTTATTTCCAAAAGTTACACATAATAGTCAAATTTCATAAGAATCACACTATAAATATAAGGTTTTATAATTTCTATACAAGCCAAAAATTTCGTTTTTTTATTTAAAAACAAAAAAAATTTATTTCTTTTATTTTTTGGGGGAAATTACAATTCACAGTGTGAATATGAAGTTATGCATGGAGATTATCGAAATGAAAATGAAAACAGGATTCAATTACATAAATTGTCCATTATATTACACTTCAACAAAAAAATTGGTTTTTGGCTTATACCCAAACCTCTAATTTTCAACATTCAAAAGAATAGAAGTCATTGAGTTTTTATGCTAGAAAAAAGTCAAAGACAGTTTTAGAATCCTTGGAATATTTATAACAAAAGTACGTTGGCAAATTTTCCAATTGTACAAAACATTTTTTAATCATGCTCAAAACCCAAAATTAGTGTATATGCGAGTTAGTGATCAAATATCGCATATAAAAAACACGAAAAGTTTCAAATGTGTATATTTTCGAACGTACTTTTGTTTGAAATGTTTCAAGGATTCTAAAACTGTTTTTGGTTTTGTTCTAGCATAAAAACTCCAGGACTTCTATTCTTTTGAAATATTCAGAAATATCGATAAAAATGTACCAAAAAAACAAGTTTTTTGTATTTTCAAAAACAAGGCCTAAATCGAAAAAGCTACACGAGTAAAAAAAGTTTACTTTCAACAAATACATATACTGGCCAAATTTCAAACGAATCGGATCAAAAACGTCGAAATCTTGGGTTGACCCCCTTAATAAACGCAGGGTATAGTACGTGATGAAGGATCTTGTGAGCATGTCTCTGAGTTGAGACTCTTGCACTTTCTATGCCTTTTTAAAGCGTTCTGGGACCTTTGTGTACCGGCTTAAAGTGACATTGGGAAGAGTAACTCATTTGGTTTATTCAATTCGGCGAGATACGACCAACCAGGCACTTGAGTCACGGCTTGACTGATTGATTGGGGCTTAAAGACGATATGACTTTCAAACCACGCGTAAAAACAATATGCAATAAAATTAAGGGAACTTTAATATTTTTCATCTCATTAAGAACACACTCGATGGAAAATCTACATTATTGGTGATTCAGTCTTTAGTATTATTGCATTTGGACTATTGCAGTCTAGTCTGGGGAGACGTACCTTAATACCTTCAAAAAGAGTGGGAAAATGTTAGAACTTCTCAATCAAAGTAGTGTGCAAAGGTAAGTTCAGGCAACGCGATCATGCAACCGCTCTCCTAAGAAAACTTGGCTGGACTCCAATCCCAGAAAGAGTCTTCATTCATAAAGCTCGATTAGTATTCTCGTCTTTTTATCTTCCTCAGAGTAATACAGACGTTGTAAAATATCTTCCATCCAATATTCCGAACAAAAAAAATCGGAGGAATGATGTATTGTTGTCTATCGTCAACCATACCTGGAACAAAACCTCTCTCTCAGTTTCTGCAGCTCTTTTGTCGAATGAGCTTCCCAAACATATGAAAACTCTTAAATTATGAAAAAATCAAGGTGAGCGTGGCTTAAAGAACTGCAACATTCCGTTGCAATTTCGAATGAAACGATAGACCGTTTGCCTTGAATCTGCTACTGCTACTTCGAGGTCGGCATTTCGAACTCTGTAGCTGAAATGCCTATACGTCTTCAAACTAGGTTTACTCATTAGTTACTATCCTAATGCGAAGATATTACACTTCACGAGTAAAGCGCATATGAATATGAAATACATTTAAGTTCTCTTGTAATCTATGAGTAAAAATTTTGTAGCTCATCGTTACTTTTAAGCTATGCCAATCTATAACCGTGTTTTCATTTTATCTCACGCACCCACGTTTGTGTGTTATTTCAGGGAATGACGCGAGAATGATAAACCTAAAACGTTTTTTGCTGTTCGGGGATTGAAACTTGATTCTTCTTGAATTACTGTCTGAACATTGAAAACTTGCTCATTTTTGCGGTTTTAAGTCTTTTTATTTTCTATTGTTTCTTAATTTCTTTTGCCCACTACACTTAGCAAAACAGTCGTCAGTTCAATGTAGCAAGATGAAGTGTTTAATATTTTTGCGAAAAAAAAAGAATTTCATGATGACTACATTAGCTTAATACTGTGCGACAAGTTAGCTTTGAAGTTTCATTCAAAAATAACTTCATATTTGAGTAAATAAAATTAATACACTTGCTTTCTGTTTCCAAAAGAGATCTATCGCTACCCCAAGGAGCGTCGCATGTTTTTGTATCCCAAAATATAAATCGATTAATGAAAATGAGCGTAGTCTGAGCTTAGAATTCATAAACAAATTATCTCACCCATTGCATGGTGAACAAGCTCTGAAATTTATTTCTGCGTGTGCGATTGTTTGTTTCCCTTAGATGTACGGGTTGCGCAATGTATTTTATAAACTAATTTTAGCTAACCTTTTCTCACAACTTGAAAAACATTTAGAATGGTATTTCAGTCTGTTTCAGCATGATGTTTCATGTCTTTTCTTCCTGCATTTTAACTTATTAGCAAAGAATCTCTGAGGCATTCCCCAATAGTGTTTAAAGTACGTATAAGCTTTTAGTCATCGTGCCCTCTGAAATATTGAGGAGAACATATTTTAATTATTTCTTTCTATAACTAAGTTAATCCCTAACGCGGCCATTGTACACGAAAGGTGTGTTTATCAATTGAAGACCTTTTAAATTGATACATTTTTGTAAGCCCATGTGTAGTATAATATTTCGAGAGTTCAAAGTCTAGTCACCCCCAGAAACAGTTAATGAATCTGGTACGGGAAGACACTGCTTCCACAAGGTTTTTCAAATGAAAAACCTTGTGTTCCACAAGAAAAACCTTGTGGAAGCAGTGTCTTCCCGTCCCAGATTCATTGACTGTTTCTATGGGTGACTTGACTTTGAACTCTCGATACATAAGGGAATAAAATATATCTGTCGGGACAGTGCGCCTGCTTTCACTGTGCCAAGCATTGCTTTCGTTGTGCTTCGAACACCTTTTAGGGTGAAAGATAGCGCGGTCGATAGCGTGCCGGCGCGGTAATTTCTAGTTCCTGAGTTCGAGTCTCGCGAACTCCTCGTACGTGTATAATATTTCATTTGATAACTTTCCATTAATAAAAATTTACATTAATAAATTTTTTTGAATGAATAAAGAAGAAAAAGAACAGTTTATGCATGAGATGCATAACAACACATTGGATTTTAAAAATTCCTTATATTAAGGTCCTTAATTGATTAACAAACCTTAACGAGGCGTACTAATAGACAAACCATACGAGGCGTACAAACCCTTCTATACTATTTTTACTTTCATAACTTGCATTTACATACATTATAACATAATTTGAAGTTAAAAAATACTCTTTGTTAATGTACTCGAATTCACAAACGAATCCCTATTGTTTTAAATAATCTTTATAAAAATTCATCCCACTTAAAATGAGAACATTGTTCAATAACTAAGGAAATGGAAGTAGTCTTCAACTCAGTAAAGAACAGTTTTTCACTTGATGGTCACTCTTCGTGCGAATGAAAACTACTGTCATATTGGCGACAAACAATACTCGAATTCTGGTCTTTCCGTTCCAAGCCGCAGAATCAATTTTGTCAAGTTTGATTTCAGCAAGATACTGCTATTCGCCTTTGTTATTAGGACATCAGTTGAAAGAAAAGAAAAAGGAAGCAAAGTCATTTATGCCCAGTAAATGTGCTACATGAAATGCATTCCAACACATTGGGTTTTAAAAATTTATTTATATAAAGGTCCTTCATTGATAGACAAACCGTACGATGCGTATTAATAGACTAACCATGCCGGGCTAAATATGTTACTGGGAGGAATTACCAAAATATATCTTGGATAGCTTATGAACAAAGAGATGGCTGACAACTTACAAATAATCTAAATACTACCATAGAATCCTTTGCAATTCCTCAATTCTTAGTTGAAACGAAATAAGAAAAACAAAAACGTTTTAACGAATCAGATCAAAACACCGTCGTAAATGATTATCAAGTAGTGAGAAAAGGTTTGTCAAAAAGGAATTTATAAAAAACAACGCGCAACATCCACATTTAGAAACATGTAAACAAACATTCACGTAAAATGAAATTCATTGCTTGGTCATCTTACGGATAGAAAGATAACTTTTCATGAATCATATGCTCAAATTTTGCTTTCTTTCATTTGTCTGTTTATATTTTTCATTTTGTCCATTCACCGAAACGCCCTCTGGAGTAGTGATAGATCTAGTTTTGAAACAGTAAATTTCTTTACTGGACTATCGAGTTATTTCTGAAAAATGGTTCTGTGTTAACTGATCGCAGAGCATTAAATATAGATATTTTTATACGTACACCCATATTCACACATAAAAAAAATTAAAATAAAAAAACACTCTTCCTCCTGTCTTTTCGAAATAACAGCTGTATTACTCAGTGCAGTCAATAGTAATTGCTTGAAAAAATAAAAGGAAAAAACTTCGATAAACGTAAACATGATCTATTTTCTAATTTTCTATCCGAATTCTACGGGAAATCAATATACAATCTAAAAACAACCACAAAAAACATTTCGGGCTTCACATCCTCTCTGTATTCTCATCAACAATATACGGACATATGGGTACATGGGATAAAATGGAAATACTGTGATAGCCCCATATCACTTATGAGTTGCAAAGATCTACAAAATTTTGGCCCGTAGACGTAGATTAAACAGTGGGCCAGTGTATTAATTTTATTTAATAGACAAACAATACGAGGTGTGCTAATAGACAAACCTTACGAGGTATACTAATAGACTAACTATCCGAGGTGTAAAAATAGATAATCTATACGAGGCGGGCTAATAGATTAATCTTGTCAAGGGCTAATTAAATCAAAAATATCATCTCTTGGATATTTTATACTTCAAGAGATTGCTGACAACTTATAAACAATTTAAACATTACTAAAGAAGTCTTCGGAATTCCTAAATTATTAGTTGAATTGAAGTGAGAAAAAGACAAAAACGCTATACCGAAACAGATCAAAACACCGTCGTAAACGACTATCAAGTATTGAGAAAAGGTTAGTCCCAAAGTTATTTATAAAAACATCCCGCAACACAACACGCACATCTAGAAACGCGTAAAACACGCAAAATGAAATTCATGGCTTGTTCAACATCCGGACAGAAAGATAATTTTTTCACGAGCGCTTTATTTCATTTGTCTGTTTGTATTTTTCATTTTTTCTATTCACAGATGCGCCCTCTGGAGCAGTGATAGATTTATTTTTGAATCATTAAGCAAGTACAATAATTATATTTATTTCTGAAATAAGGCTCAGTGTTAACTGGTCGCAGAGCTTTATGTAAAATGTAAAATATTTTGAGGTTTTGTTTATGCGCAAAAAAAAACGGAAATAGAAACATGTACATGCATACACGAATATGTGTGCGTATACATGCAAATGAACATATACATACATATGAACATGTACATGTGTCTACATATGTGTCTATGAACATGCACATGTGTAGACACATGCACATGTGTCTACACACACACACAACGACATACATGTATGCATGCGCACACACACATACACGCACACACTTATACATAGATTAAACACACTTATACATAGATATGTAAAGGGAAAATTTTTTACTGCATCTGCAATACTTTGAGGTAAGTACAGAGATGAGAACACTTGACGAGCTTTTCAGATCATGAATCTATCTGGTATTGGGGTCCAGCCAAGTTTTCGTAGATGAGGGGTTGCGTGATTGTATTTCTTGAAATTTCCTTTACATATACATATACGTATTGAAAATGAATATAAGAAAAATAATAATAAACATAAAAAAACAATCTTGCTCTTGCTACATCCAAAATGACAAGAAAGCTCAGTGCTATCGTAGGAAATAACCTAAAGAAAAATAAGTAAAAGGAAAAAATGCTTCGAAAAACGGGAAAATGAAACGGTTTTTAATTTCCTAAGAGAAATTTTAAGAAAACTCATGTTAAGGTAGAGGAACAAAAAAATCATATTTCATATCCTCTCGGTATTCTCTGCAACTTCATGCGGACATGGGTACATGGGATAAAATGGAGATGCAGTATAGCCGGATATCACTTATGAGTACCAAATTTCAACAAAATTTTGGCAGAAACGCGTAAACAAACATACACTCAAAATGAAAATTCATAGGTTGTTCACCATACATAGAAAGATGATTTTTCCACGATTGAATGCTCAAATTTCGCTTTTCCTATTTCGCTGTCTAATTGCATTTTTCATTTTTCCTATTCATAGAAACGCCCTCTGGGGTAGTGATAGATCTATTTTTGTATCATTTGCAAGTGCAATAAAATTAATATATAGTCAGCTAGAATAAATATAGGCATTCTATCTTCGCAGAGTTTGAAATACTCACCCCAAAGTAGCAATGAGTATATTTAAGCAGTCGATCGTGTAATTTGAAACTACTTCTAAGTGTTGCAGTCCGTTTTTTCCTTATGACAGAGATGCGAAATGATGTGACACATTTATCCTGAATTCTTTTACAGTTGTAGAGTTTTTTATACGCTGGGGAACCTTTTCCCCCCGAAGAGCTCCAAAAACTGAGAGAGCTTTTTGTCCCACATCAGATGAACGGCATCTAACAAAGACATCATTCCTCCGATTTAGTTCTTTGTTTGGAATATTGGA
Organism: Morinoia aosen; assembly: GCA_030386875.1. Lineage (NCBI taxonomy): Eukaryota > Metazoa > Arthropoda > Malacostraca > Amphipoda > Talitridae > Morinoia > Morinoia aosen. The sequence goes on from CM059564.1 coordinate 3,214,045, forward strand.
GGGAAATTTTTTTACTGCATCTGCAATACTCTGTGGTAGGTACAGAGATGAGAACACTTGACGAGCTTTTCAGATCATGAATCTATCTGGTATTGGGGTCCAGCCAAGTTTTCGTAGATAAGGGGTTGCATGATTGCATTTCTTGAAATTTCCTTTGCATACTAGTTTGACTGCGAAGTTCAAACATTTTGGCAATTCTTTTTGAAGATATTGTTGTATATCCCCCCAGACCAGACTGCGGTAGTCAAACGCGGTAATATCAAAGACTGAAACACCGTAACCTAGATTTTTCCTAATATGTGTTCTGAATGTGATAAAAGAACATTAAGGTTCCGCTAATTTTGTTGCACATTGTCTCTACGTGTAGTTTGAAAGTCATATTTTGTCAAACCAAATACAAAGATTTGTTACCTTATCTACGGGTTCAATTTTATCGTCTCCAAATGTTAGCGTAAATTTTCGTAAATTTCTGATCACATTCTTTGATCCAAAAATATTACACTGCGTCTCACTTGCGTTAAGTTTCAGGCCATTTTGATCGTACCTCAATTTCAGGTTTCTTAGGAGGTTTTCAGAGTTGACTTGTGTTTCTTTCAAATCTCCTATCTAACATGTCAAGATATTTGTACATCATCTGTAAACTTGGAGATTTTTGTGATTGCCGGTATGGTGGGAAATAGTTAATGAAAATACAAAATAGGAGCTGGCTGAGGATTGAACCTTGAAGGACGCCAAAGTTATTTGGCATGAATGGGGGACATTTTGTTATTCAAGCACACTGCATGAGAGCGGTTCAGTAGGTAGCTTTCAAACCACTGAGTGTCTATTCTGAGGTTCGATGGTTTTTGTATGAGTTTTTATGCTCAACAGTGTCGAACGCTTTAGAGAGATCGAGCAATGGCAGAAGAGTTAATTTTTTGTCAACATCATTGTATATTTTTCTGTTATGGTAAGCAGAGCGTCTTCAGTGCTGGTATTTCTCCGGTAAGCATATTGATCGCGGTGAAGTAGATGTGACTAGTCTATGTAAGACGAGAGCTGGTTTGTTATTACTTTTTCTAATATTTTGGCCGTAACAGGTAGGTGACTGATTGTTCTGTAATTTGACGTTTATCGATATTACCAGATTTATGCAATGGCTTAATAATGGATAGTTTCTATCGATCGGGAAACTTGTTTGTGGCTCTAGATGTATTTATTATCAAACAAATCATGGGCGCTGTGACAGAGAAACAGTCTTTCATATATTGAAGGATAATGCCATCATGTCCAACCGCTTTAGTATTTTTTTAATGAGTATGACATTTTCATTTATAATTTTCGGCCTTGATCTCCATTTGTTTCTAGTTTTAGAGGATGAAACATTGCTCGGATTTGCACCTGTAGGTGTGTTTGAAATGAGCCTCGACACTTCATTGAAAAATTTTTTACCAACTTTTGAAAAGAAAGTGTTAAAGTCATTCGCCGTTATGAATGGGTTGTCAAAATTGCTTATGCAGTCTAATTTTTTATACTGAGCAACTTCTCTAATGATTTCCCAAGTTCTTTCTGAATTTTGTTTTGCCGCCAACAGTTCTCTGTGGAAGTGGTCTCGTTTTTCTTCAATAACTTTTCTTTGTAGGATCTTCTTCTTCTAACTTCTTTTATTGGTTACTTGCACCCGCTTCAAATAACGAGCTCTCACAAAAATAATTAAATTATTCACAATCTATCTCTAACAGCAGCATTGTTCAATAAAACACTAAGACAACGTGAGCCTCCTTGCCCGTCGTCGATTTTCTCTACAGTATCAAACACTCAGATCTTAACCGAGCAACTTTTTTGCTTTAAATTCTTATTTAAGTTCTCAAGACCTTGCATCTTTGATACCTGCCAGTATTTCTTCTGAAGTCGACTCCAAGTGTCGAGAACCTTATGATACTTTGCTTCACGGAATGAAACAAATATTCTCACTTTAAACTCTGAAAAAATAAACCTTTGCACGTTAGTCAATATGGTACACCAAAACCTTCAAAATTTAAAGCGTCATTAAGGAGAGCTTTGAATAACTCACCTACCCACATCGTGAGGAACGTTAATGAACGTGAGCTTTCCTCTAACTCGATCTCAGACCATTATAATGTAAATACGAACAATAAATTTGCAACAGACACGAATAGTGACTGTGATATGCCCTCCTTTTCAATCAATCCTCTACTTTCTAGTACCTACGCAGGGACAGGGAAAAGTCAAGCGAATAACGATATTTAAAACCATTCCAAAGAAATTAAATTTTTCAGAAAAATTTATTACTCATCAAGTCTTTTTCTCGAAATCAAAATCCTTTGCGCAGTCACATAGAGAATAACTGCAATGGAAAACGACCTTAGAAAAAATCTCCTGCCTCTGCAAGGCCCCCATCGCACGACCAAACCGATACTGATAACGAAAAATCAACAGAGAGTCAAATTTACACACGCGTTGCAGACACACTGGATGACTTGAAACGATCGCTCAAAATGGAGCCTGCTTACACTTTAATTGACGGACACTCTCTCCTCCAAACAGTAATAACACAGCTTACATCACAACAAACCTCGCAATGGAATTATATATCTCTCAAACAAGCCATCAAAACTGTGAGCTCCAAAAACAAAGACCAGTATGCAAATGGGATTTGGAAGGCAACAATCTCCCCTACATCAAATGCTCTAATAAATCGTCATCCTGTAAGCACACACCGGAAACAGGACCACTATAGCGCCCTTGTAAAAATGCGTGATGAAAATCGTGCGGCTCCCGCCCCCATTTCGTGACGAAATAACATTGATCAAATTGAATTTTCTCCTAAAACTAAAGTCACAACCAGTGAATGCGGCAATAATGACCTAGAGGCTAATACCAAATGCTCTGCCAGACCTAGAAAATGCAAAAATTCAACTAAAGATCTGCCTATGGAAATAAATAATTTCAAAATATTGTACATAAATGCTTGCAGACTCAATGGTAAAATGGATCACATAAAGAAAATGTTGATCACAAGCGATATCGATATTTTATGTGTCTCTGAAACATGGTTCGATTCAATAGTCGAAAAATCATATTTCAGCATTACCGGCTACACATTGTACCGTTATGACGGAGTCAAGAATAAGAAAGATAGCGGTTTAATGTATTTTCATCAAAGATGTCCACTGAACATCCTTATTTCCGATAAAAGAAAAATGCGAAGATATTTAAACAATTTTAAACAAGTTCTTTACCACAGATAATACAGAGGTAGGTTGTTTCTTAAGTCTTGTACAATGATCAAATGTTAGCATAGCCATGCAGTAGTGGGCCTGAATAAGTTTAGCGACATCTAGGGCATCCTGCTATCAACGTTATTCTAGGGCGTACAATAATGTTTAACCTAATTCACTTAAACTAGTTACTCATTAGACTGACCAATGAGATAGTTAACTCGATATTGGATGCTTCATTTTACATAATAGTTTATATAGAATAGATGTTAACAATATATTCTATAAACGATTTAAGAGCAGACTGAAGATCAGCTATATTAACCATGGTAAATTACATTATCAAGACCGGTCATGTAGGAGATAAGATTTGACATGGTAATCTTACACGACTAGTATTCTGATAGGAAATGAGGCTCAAGATTTTTTTTTTGAATACCTCGTAAGAATTACTTTCACGGATCTCCGCAGGAATTGAGTTCCAAGTTTTAGTTCCAACGAAGAGGATGCTGTATTGCGACCGGGTGTTTGAATATAAGAAAGCATGAGTTTACTTCTATTTCGGGTTACATGGTCGTGACGACCAGTTTGTGCAGTTAATAATTGATTTAGGTTATTGTCGCCATCATCGGTCAATGTTTTGTAAATGAAATTACGTATCGAGATTTTGTAGAGATCCGTAAGTTTAGGTATTTGTATATTTTTGAATGAATCATTTGTGTGAGCATTATATTCTAAACTCTTTTTAACCCTCTGATGGCTCTTTTTTGCAGAGTAAAAAGTATATTGGTTTTATTTTCATCAGTACTGTGCCATGCTTCTATTCCGTATGGCAAGTATGGTGAAATGAGCGTTCGGTAGAGCATTTGCAAAGCTGTTTCAGGCAGGAAATTTTTAACTTTATTCAGGATTCCGATGAATTTTGATTACTTAGTAATAATGTGAGCGTTTTACTCATTGAAGGTCGGATGTTTATCTCTTATGATGCCCAAGAACTTACATGAGTTGGTTTCTTCGATTTCACCTTCGCCAATTTTAATACGTGGGAGAAATATATTTTTATTGTATGAGAATGTAAGATATTTTGTTTAATCGATATTTATGCTCATTTTATTAGCTTTAAGCCACAATGAAACCTTATGAAGTTCATTATTTATACTTTCCGCAATCAGAACGGGATTTTGGTTCGGAAGGACCGCAAAAAGCGTGCTGCCAATGGCAAAAAGAATCAATTTCAAAAATGCTGTAGATTTAAAATACCATTGATAAAAATTAGAAATGGGGAGGCCCTATGATAGATCTTTGTGGAACTCCATGGCTAATTGTCTGTGGCTCCGATTTTGCATCGTCAATGACAACGTATTGGTATTGCGTCTGATTTGTTAGGTATGATCGGAATCAGTCCTGGGCAACCCCACGAATGCCATAATAGTGTGGTTTCGAGCGTAATATGTTATTTTCCACACAATCGAATGTTTTTCGAAAGGCAAGAAATACAGAGAAAACAGGCTTTCCTTCATCTATTTTATAATAAAGATATTCTAAATGATTAATTATAGCCTGTCTCGATTATTTAGAGGAAAACTCAAATTGTTTATCATAGAGAAAGGATTTTTGTTCTAAGTAAGAATACACTTTTTTACACACAATTTTCTCGAATACTGTGTTAATAATTGGTATCATAGAGATAGGTCTGTAGTTGTTTACACAAGTTTTTCCACGACTTTTATAAATAGGGGTTACTCTAGCAACTTTGAGGGAGTTCGGGAAACTGCCTAGGAAGAGAGACTGGTTAATAATACTGGATATGAGTGGAGCTACAATATCAGCCATAACTTCAAGTTCTTTGGTCGAGAACGTGTCTAACCCACTCGATTTATCTCTCAGGTTGTTTATGCACGCAATTACATCGGAAGATTTGTAAGGCGTAAAGAAAAAAAAAGAGTTGTGTTCACGAATATGATCCATTATTCCAGGTGATCAGTAAGTTCACTTGGAATACCATCTGCTATAGTTTTCCCTACGTTTACGAAGAAATTGTTGAAAAGATTAGCAATCACTTTCTTTTCATTGTATTTTACGTTATCTTGAATAACATACTCAAGTTTTTGTATCGACGTTATTTGGTTTATAGCAAGAGTTAAGGAGGCGCCAAGTCTTTTTAACGTCATCTTTAAATTGAGTAAACTTGAGCGTAAAGTAGCTCTTTTTTGATGCCCTAATCTGGTTTGTCACATAGTTTCTGAACCTGTTATATATTTCTCTAGATATTTTTGCCCTTCGCCAAGGAGGGCTAGGTACGCATGACGTTTTTTATATTTATCCCGATATATTAGTGTTCCAGGGCTTTTGCTTATTTTTCGGTAAAGCTGTACGAGTTAAAATTGGACAACACTGATTGTATGCAGTCATTATGGTTTCAGTCAACTTTACTACTGCTTCATCAATGCTCGTTGCATTATTGTTTTGTTGAGAGATGTGTAATGTTGGCATTAATTCTTCTTCAAGAGTACGCATTTCTCCAAAATTTTATTCGTTTACTTTAAGATATGAGTAGGTTTCAGCTCGTGGCTTAGTGCAAGTGATATAGACATTTTTCTTAATAAGGAAAACTGGAAAATTATCTGATAAGCTAGAAGTAATAATTCCAATAAGAAAATCAGTTGGGTCTGTCATGAAAATATTGTCATGCAGCGTAGCAGATTCTGAGGATATCCGTGTAGGCTTAGTGAAGATCGGAAGAAACGATTTAGGCTGAAAGGCATTTAGGAAATTTGAGATTGGTTCACAGCTTTCATGTTTCAGTAGATCATAATTGAAGTCATCGCAGATTATTACGTCATTGCATAAGGACCTGTTGAACAGTGACATAATACGATTGAGCTCGTTCAGGAAGGATCCAGGACAGGCTGTAGGAGGCCTGTATACCGTTCCAAACATAATTCGTTTACCATTTCTAGTCAGTTCTACGAATAGTGGCTCTGTACGATCCCGATTCATAATTGCACTTGCTACGAGTCTCGAGTCTATGTGCTTAGATATATACGTACTGATGCCTTGGCCCCGCTTGTTATTGTGTAGCGAATGGTAACTATGAAAATTTTCCAATCTAACCATGTTTTTAGTTGAGTCATCTAGCCAATTTTCGGTGAAGCTAATCACGTCAAGGTTATACCTAAGTTCAGTTATGGTACATTGTATCTCTTCCAATTTTCAAAAGAGAGTGCCCTACAGTTCCAACACAGGAGCGAAAAATCATTGCGAGTTATCCGTATAGCTTCGTTGAATTTTGATATATTAGTATATTTGCAGTTTTCAGTGTCGTTTAGGTTTGGATACAGTCTGTTCAAATGATTGAGATCTGGGTCGATTTAATCGAATACATCAGCGTGATCAGTCATTTAAAATTAGAAAGCAGTAAGCAGTAAGTAATATATAACTTAAAAAAGAAAAAATGAAATTCAGAGTCAAGATAAAAAAGATATTCCTACCTAAAACTAGCTTAGGTAGTTTTCTATTTCGCGAGTACACCCATACTCAACCCATGAGCGAATAATATCGGAGTTCAATGTCACATCATTGTTGAGTACAAATTTTTGAAGTCGTTGCCACAAAGTTCGCTTACATCAGGTAGTAAGTTATAAAAATTTTGGCGACAGTGACATATCTAATCAGCGACAGTTACTTGTTATGATAGGGACATATCTGATTGAGGTGACTGATGTATCTAATCGTATAATGGACGCAATTGTTTTTTTGAGGATAGAATTTAGGTTTATACGCAATAATAACCTTATTTATACGCAATAATAACCTTATTGGTAAAAATTACGTACAAATAAGGCGGGAAAGCGAACGAGATGGAAATCTAAATTCCATCATAACATTGGTAGGTACAAATTGCTGAAGGCGTTGTTGGAAAGTTCACATACAGCTGTCATAATTGTTCACATATATCTGTCATTTAACTGTCAAAATTGAGGTAAAAGTGAAATATCTAATCTTATAAAAATTGGAATTGATTTGAAACATGAAGTTATAGAGCTTGAAGTTATCGTGTAAAGTTATAAAACTTTAGGTGTCAGTGTCATATCTAATCAGTGGCAGTTACATGTTATGAAAGAAACATGATATCTAATTGAGGTGAAAGTGATGTATCTAAGGGCTCAATGGGTCAACATAGAAATGGTTTGGCTCAATGTTCGAGCTAAAAAAACACAAGTCTTTCATTATCGGCAGTCTTTAAAGACATCCGTCAGCATCTCTACGTCCAACATTATATTTCATCGAAAAGATGCTTCCCCTCAGGGGGATACAAGTATTGTATCTATGGGAATTAGCGCTCCCAGGGGGACTATGCGAGGGCCTGAGCTAAAGTTTAGGTAGGCTTCCTTTTGTTGAAATAGAATAGGTTTTTGTTTTGTTGAGGACCATCTTTTTTCGGTTCACTGCTATCCTGTTTTTCAGCACCTACTACTTTCTTCTTCAACTTTTTTTTTTTCATGAACTTCTTTCGTATCTTCCTGTTTCTGTGCACCTTGTGCACAGATTCCGCGTTCCCTCAACTCCATACTAAATGGTGCCTTCCTCTTTCCTCTCTTGGAACATCTTTGTCGTGGTTAAGGGAGGCTAAAACTTTCATATATAATAATAATAATAATGAAAAGATGCTTAATTTAATCTGTACAGCCAAAAATTCTTTCTATGTTTTCGGAGATTTTAACGTAGATCTGATAAATAGAAACCATCGTCTGAGTAGTATGCTGCACAGATTTAATCTTTCACAAAAGGTTCAAAAACCAACGCGCATTCCCAACACTTCCAAAACTCTTCTTGACCTAGCAACCACAAACAATCCCCGAGCAGTACTCAGCACAGAGATCTTACCGTCCTTTTCTGATCACTATTCGGTAGAATGTCTAATCAATATGGCAAAAGAGAAACAGAAATTTTGTTACATTATGTATCGCATGAAAAACCACTACCCCCTGAAATATTTCAAGAAAAGCTATACGACAAATGGAGTGAATTTCAAGGCAGGGAAAACACAGGTGATGCCAATCTACAAGTTTCGCTTTTCAATGAAAATTTCATTTCAGCCCTTAACGAATGCGCACCTTTCACTACGAAGAAAGTTAAGCCAAGAATTTCTAAGCGGATAACAGACGAGATAGAAGAGTTGATCTAAGCTAAAATAAATTTGCAGCGTGAGTACAAGCTGAACAAATCAGACAGTACGCTTAGAAAGCTATATAAAGATCATGAGAAGATCCTACGAAGAAAATTTAGAGAAGCAAATCGAGACTTCTTCCACAAAGAACTGTTGGTGGCAAAACAAATCTCAAAAAGAACTTGGGAAATAATTATAAGAGTTGCTCAGTATAAAAAATCAGACTGCATAAGCACTTTTAACAACCCCTCAAAAACGACGAATGACTTTAACACTTTCTTCTCAAAAGTTGGCAAAGGTGTTTCAATGAAGTGTCTAGGACAGTTTCAGACACATTTATATAGGTGCAAATCTGGGCGACGTTTCATCCCCAAATACTAGAAACAAATGGAGACCAAAACCAGTTAGCATAATAGAGATACGAAAAATATAATCCTCACAAAAAAATACTAAAGCGACTGGACATGATGGCATTAGCCTCCAACATATAAAAACAGCTTCCCTGTCACAGCACCCCTGATTCGTTTAATAGTAAATACATCTATAGCCACAAAAACGATTCCTGATGAATGGAAACCATCCATTAGTAAGCAATTACACAAATCTGTTGATATCGATGTAGCGTCAAACTACAGAGCAATCAGTCTGCTGCCTGTTAAGTCCAAAATATTAGAAAAATAATAACAAACCAGCTCTCGTCTTACTTAGACGAGTCACATCTACTTCATCGCAATCAATATGCTTACAAAAGAAACACCAGGACTCAAGACTTAACATAACTCAAGACTTAAAATGCTTAACATAACAGAAAAAATTCACAATGATATGGACCAAAAAAATGCCTCTCCTACCATAGTTTGATCTCAAAAGCTTTCAACAGTATTGAGCATAAAAAACTTCTATAAAACATTTCAAAAATCAGAATAGACACTCTTTGGTTTGAAAGCTACCTGCTAAACCGCTCTCAAGCAGTGTGCTTGAATAATAAAATGACACCATTCATGCCAAATAATTTTGGCGTTCCCCTAGGTTCATTCCTCGGCTCGCTACAATTTTCAATTTTCATCAGTGATTTCCCCACTATGCCGGAAAAAAACAAAAATTTCAATGTATGCTGATGACGTACAAATTGCCATGACAAGTTCGACAGCGGATTTGAAAGAAACACAAGCCAACGCTGAAAACCTTCTGAGAAATCTGAAATTGTGATATGGCCATAATGGCCTCAAACTTAATGCAAGAAAAGAAAAACGAAAGAAAAAACTTTATTTCCAATAGAGATTGTACAATATTGCAATCATTGGTTTTTAAATATCTTAAAGTTAATACACTTAGATGATACACACACATGAGTCTTGTAATACCCATGTCACTAGTCGAAAAGAAATGATTGAGGGCAATGTACTCCTAATCTTGCTTAATCTACATTTGATAATACATGTAATGATAAATATAAGAGATAACACAATTTCTTGGACGATGCATTTTCATTGTGGGGTGAAAACACTTTTGACAGTTTACATGTACATGACATAAAACTTCGCAATTCTTGACGCCAGGAAATAATATATGAATCGTTTGTTTCGGCCAATGTTCAAAAGTGTCATTTTAAGGAAGCATGAAAAAAAATATATTTGTGTAAATACATATCCATATACATATACATATACGTACATATACATATATATATATATATATTATACACACACACACACACAAACACATATATATATATATGTATATATATATGTACACATAAGCATGAGGACCAAGAAGATTATAAGTTTTGTATTTCTAATTCAACAATTTTAACATAACGGTCATTGGTTAATAAGCATTCTATTTAAATATAGCTGCATGATCGCACAACAAATGTATAGTTCATACATTAATGCTTTACAATAATAAAGAGATGACGAGTTAGGTAATGTTACAAGTTGAGAGCGAACAGAAAAAAAACATTATCTCTATTAAAATGCTAGTTGTCAGTCTAGTACACACATATGTGCACATATACATGTAAATATATACACATACACATGCACACACATACCCACGCACATACTTACACCAAACTCGTAAGCATACACAAATGCATTTCTATTCATCGAGGCAATTACAATACATACGCATTCTATAAAGTGTCATACGCATAGCGTGCACACGTACACATATACACCGTACACATACAGTATACACAAGTAAGCATGTGCGCAAATATCAGCGTAATCTAATGAGTATAAACCAGCATTCCAATCGGGGGAAACGGAAAAAATGTCTTTTATTATGGCATGAATTTTTAAAATTTCCGTACTGAGATTAGTGGCAAAAAACAGTCTACCTAAGTCAGAAACATGAAAACGATTGTGGGACGTTAATAAAAAAGAAAACATTAATGTCCTATAAGGGTTTCATATATGAAAAAAAATCACATTATCTTCGAAATATGGCGCAAATTGTCGGCAATTGATAAACATACAGATGTACATGGGTATCACATTATTATAAGCATATAATTATGAGCATTATACGCATATTACTGCAGTATAAATGGATGATCACACAACGAATTTATTGTTTTATTTTTACATGGATGCTTTACAATTTCATATTAGAAAAAAAATCACATTATCTTTGTAATATGGTGCAGAATGTCTGCAATTGATAAACACACACACATATAGGTACCATGACGGTCTAGTTTAATGCTTGCAAAGAAACGGAGAGTGATGACATAGAATGCAACCTTCGACTGGTTTATCTACTCTAGTGCACACAGGTGTACATACACACATATACAAGTGAGCATGTTTGCAAATGGCAGCGTATAGGCAATCAAATCATAATACCTACGCATACTTCAAAACTGTTGTGTGATGTCTTGAATTTCATGACAATGATCGGGGGAGATTGTTCAGCAATGGAGATACCAGGCAAATGCGACTCATCAATACCTATTTAGTATGTTCTGTAACTAAGAATTATTTTTGAGACACAAGATGACGAGTTATTTTGGCTTTAAATTCTCTCGGTCTTTAAGGGATTTTAATACTCAGTGGAAGTTTGTTCCACAGTAAGGCGCCTGATATGGACAGACATCGGGCAAGTGAAACGCGGTGCATTATTTTTGTATCCCAGAATACGACCAGAAATTTACCACCATTTACGCAAACCTTTGGAGACGATAAAATTGAACCAGTTGTTAGAAATCTTGGTGTTTGGTTCGACAAAAATATGACGTTCAACTCATGCGTAGAAACAGTGTGCAACAAAATCAACGGGACCTAAATGTTCTTTCATCGCATTAAAAACACACTTGACGAATCACTAATAACCTAGATTTAGGTTATTAGTGATTCAGTTTTCAGTTTTATCGCGGATGGGCTACTGTAGTCTATTGTGGGGGGATTTACCTCAATATCGTCAAGAAAAGTTGAAGGCTCGAAATTTGACGTTTAGCCTTCATAGGTTATGGGTCAATAATTTGATGCTAGAGTCCGTGAACCACGATTACTTCCTTACGAAGTATAGTTGCGAATGAAGAATCAAACACTCGAAGTTTCGTGTTCAAGGTTCACGGGATTTTATTCGATCAAATAGCACCGTTGATACTACTATCATTTGCTACTACTAGTTTCTAATTATTGTAAGAATGGTCTGCAACAAGAAAAAGGTTCAACAGATTTAGTTAGAAATATTTCATAGTAATGACACAAAATTTCAATAGGATTGGCTATTTCAAGATGATGCAACTTCTTTAATTATGGCTTAGGAAAACCGTGACGCGGTCTTTCGTCGACTGGATCGCAGTGAACGCATCAGGGCATTGAACTAACTTAAACGTATTCTACTAAGGCAACTCTAACTCTAAGAAACATGGGCGCGGTAACAAGAGTTGCAAAAATCTATTAACTTCGCAGCTAAAGTGGTAAGCAAAGGAAATTTCAAGAAATACGATCATGCCACCCCTCTTTTAAGAAAACTCGACAGGACCCCAATACCGAACAGATTCATGATCCAAAAAGCTCGACGAGTGTTCTCATCCTTCATCTATGTACCTACCTCAGAGTAATGCAGATGTGGTAAAAATTCCCCATCCAATATTCCCAAAAAAATAGGGGAAATGATGTTTTGACCAGTTACCGTTCACCTACCGTGGGACAAAAAACTCTCTACCGGCTAGCCATTTTAGAGAACCCATCTAAGATCCTACGCGAATTACCCTGACAAAAAGGGTAATTTCTAAACTATAAAACGTACAATCTTGAAATTAGTACCAAATTAATGGGCGTGACGAGTACAACATATATATGTAATTAAAAAATTTTTTACGCCCCTGTGGGGGGCAGGAAGAGAGCCTCTCGTGGCCCCTCAATACTCGGCCGATTTTCTCTATAACGCTCATTTTGTACGAGTCATAATTTCTAAAGTATTGCACCTAAAAACTTGAAATTAGTCTCATTATAAAGATCAATTTATTCTTCAACTCTGAGTGTATAATAAAACTGTCATACGCTCCCTGGAGGAATATGAAGAGCAAGTTTCTCCTAGCCTCTGAATGGTCGACCGATTTCTCAAAAGGCTCATTTTATTCCACTCATAATTTCTAAACTATTGCACCTAAAAATTTGAAATTAGGTTCATTTTAAGCATCAATTCATTCTTCAAATGTGAGTGTAAAATAAAACTGTCATACGCTCCCTGGAGGAATATGAAGAGCAAGTTTCTCCTAGCCTCTGAATGGTCGACCGATTTCTCAAAAGGCTCATTTTATTCCACTCATAATTTCTAAACTATTGCACCTAAAAATTTGAAATTGGGTTCATTTTAAGCGTCAATTCATTCTCCAAATGTGAGTGTATAATAAAACTGTCATACGCCCCTTGGGGGAATATGAAGAGCAAGTTTCTCCTAGCCTCTGAATGGTCGACCGATTTCTCAAAAGGCTCATTTTATTCCGCTCATAATTTCTAAACTATTGCACCTAAAAATTTGAAATTGGGTTCATTTTAAGCGTCAATTCATTCTCCAAATGTGAGTGTATAATAAAAATCTCATACGTCCCCTGGGGGATGACAGAGAGCAAGGTTTCTCCACCTTCTCCTAGCCAGGTAATCCGCGCTGCCGAAGGCCGCGCTCACCTAAGTTATGAAGTGCTGTTTGAATTCTTGTCCATAGCCTTGTCGTTCCTACATCGTGGGTCTTCGAATCCCGGAGGTGACGATATTTTTTTTCTCAGTTGTAGAATAATCATTTTCATGTGTCTTGCTCATGTAAACTTTTGTTAGACAATATTATAAGTAGAGCTGTGCAATTGCATAACTTGCATGTATGCTCTCTTAAGAATCTTTTATGCATTGCAAAAAATTATCTTGTGCATGTGCAAAATCTCATATGCAATTAATTATCCATGTACACTATAACAGATGTAATATGAAAAGTGCTTTAAGCATATGCACAATATCATTGAATATATCCTGTAAGGCGAGTGCTGTAATTTCATTGTCCTGTTTTTAAGGGAAAACTGTAAATTTGTTACTTACTCCAGAAATTTTGTACATTTATGGGAACTCCTGCATACATACTCTCACTTGCAATCATCATCACAAGTTTTACCCGGTGCACTGTCGTCAGTACCTGATCCCCAGGTTACCTTTTTGACCTGTTCTTCAGTTGTTAAATATGGTTCATCAATAAAATACAATAGAGGTGTCCGAACTGAATTTAATGAAGTTTGAAGTATTTCAGGATTGCATAGCGTGATAGTTTTTGTGCATCTAGTGATAGTTTTCTTGTTCTCTTCAACACATAGGCCTACCTATACGTACAAAAGTGTTCAAGTGAAAATACAACTGTGAAATTTGTATCAATTTCAGAAGCGAAAAAGAAAAAAGAAAGAGAAAGAAAAAAGTTTATTTCCAAGTTGCCACATGGGAGACACGCCAACGTATTGGCTTTTAAAAATTTCTTAATATAAGACGTGCTAAAACGAAAGTTCCATACGAGGAGCACTAATTGACAAACCATCCGAGGTGTACAAATAGAAAAGCCATACGTGGCATAATAATAGACTAACTATACGAGGTGTGCTAAGAGACAAACTATCAGCGGTGTACAAATAGATAGACCGTACGCAGCGGTCTATCAAAAATCGCTGCGCAGCGATGTGATTCGAACCCGTGACACCTTCACGGAAGGAAACTGGGTCATGCGATCACCAAAAGTTGGTTTGGTAAGTTGGATTGATAAGTTCTTTCTCATTTTTTAATGAACAGTCAGAGCACAGCAGAGGTAATTATTATTACTTCACTAAATGCATATGTTTGGTTTGACAACAATATGACTTTCAATTCACACGTAGAAACAATGTGCAACAAAATTAACGGAACCTTAATGTTCTTTCATCGCATTAACAACACACTTGACGAAAAATCTAGATTATTAGTGATTCAGTCTTTAGTTTTATCGCGTCTGGACTACTGCAGTCTTGTGTGGGGCGATTTACCTCAATGTCGTCAGGAAAGAGCTGCAATAATGTGTAAACTTCGCCGCCAAAGTAGTATGCAAAGGAAATTTCAATAAATACGATCATGTCACCCCTCTTTTAAAAAAACTCGACTGGATCCCAGTACCGAACAGATTCATGATCCAAAAAGTTCGGCGGGTGTTCTCCTCTCTGTACCTCCCCCAAAGTAATGCAGAGGTGGTAAAATTTTTTCCATCTAACATCCCAAACGAAAGACCAAACCGGAGGAACGATGTTTTAGTCAGTTACCGTTCATCTAACGTGGGACAAAAAACTCTCTCAGTTTCTGGAGCTTTTTTGTGGAACAAGCTTCCCCAGCATATCAAAAACTCTAAAACTGTAAAAGAATTTAGAGTAAATGTGTCACGTCATTTTGCATCTCTGTCATAGGGCCTGCAGCATTTCCGTGTGAATTTCCCATCTACCAGAAATTTTAATTTTTCCTGAAATTTCTGTTAGAAAATTATAAATTATTTCATTTTATGTTCGTTAAGTTATTCTAATATTGATCTTACTTATTTCTATCGACAATAATGAGCACCACAGCCGTCAGTTCAATGCAGCAGAACGAACGTTTTTTCCATAATCAGGAGTATTTCCTCATCTATATCTTTATTTTCTCTTTCCTGTATTTTTATTTAATATCCGTATCACAAACATACCCGGAAATACATTTTGTGTGTACACCAATATACAGGTTGAGAGTTGTGCGAAGTTTTTAATGAATTAAATTTTCGCTAACGTTGTCTCGATATTTCAAAATCATTCTCGAAGATGTGTTCAATCGATTTCATCTGAGCTCGGAGGAGGGGGTAATTTAAGCTCTTCATTTATTCTTTTTATATTTTTCCTTGCGTTCAGCGCACACTAGCACTGAACTTTCAAATCGAAAAAACCCTAAATTTACGAAATTATAATAATCACTTTCGACCATTGCTTAATCTACTTCTATGTGCTAAATTTTGTGAATATTCTCCACTCAGATGTGATATCCGGCTACAATGTTACTCCATTTTATCCCATGTACACATGTCTGTATAATGCTGAAGAGTTGTGTTGTTTCTTGAGTGTAACCGGAGTTTCCTTAAAAATGTCTATGAATAAATTAAAAACCAGTTCATTTTTACGTTTTTCGAAGTCTTCTTTTCCTTATAGTTATATTTTCCGAATAATTTCTCAGGATTACAGCGAGCTCAACTGTCATTTTCGGTGTAGTAGATGGTAGGTTTGTTTTTTATCTTTTTATTAATGTATTTATTTTTTATTATATTTCATTTTCAACAGGCATGTATATTAATATGTGTGTTTACGTATGTAGGAATATATATATATATATCTACATAAGATATCTATCTACCTATCTATCTATCTATAATCAAAAATATATACATATATGTATATACATACATATATATATACACATAAATATATATACATGTTTCTATTGCATTTCTTTACGCAAAATCCATCCGGTTAATACATTTATTGCACTAGCGAAATGATTCAAAAATAGATCTATCACTTCCCCAGAGGGCGTTTCTGTGAATCGGATTAATGACAAATATAATTAATGAAATAAAGTGCAATTTGAGCGTATGAATCGTGGTAAAATTATCTTCCTGTCCGTATGTCGTGCAAGCTATGAATTTTGCTGTTGAGTATATGTTTGTTTACGCATTTCTGCCAAAATTTTGTAGATATTTGTCAACCATGAGTGGTAACCGGCCTATACTGTATCTCCATTTTATCCCATGTACCCATGTCCACTTGATGTCGCAGAGAATATCGAGAAGATATGAAATATGTTTTTTTTTTGTTGTTGTTGTTCCTGGACAGTAACTCGAGTTTTCTTAAAATTTCATTTGGGAAATCAAAAATCCATTTCATATATACGTTTTTCGAAGTCCTTTTCCAATTCATTATTTTTCCTCAGGTTATTTCTTACGATTACACAGAGCTTTTTTGCTGTCATTTTATACGTAGAAAGAGCCCGTGTGTGTGTGTGTGTGCATGTGTGTGTATATGTGCAGACGCAAATATGAATGTCTATATATCTGTGTACACATGCACACGTTTGCACATATATATATACGCACATGTACGTATAGATGTTTCTATTCCTACTTTTTGCGTGAAAAGCAAAACCTCACGACACATTACAGTTCACCTAAAGCTCTGCGATAAACTAGTATATTCATGTACACACAAAATGTATTTCCGGGTATGTTTGTGATACGGATATTAAATAAAAATACAGGAAAGAGAAAATAAAGATATAGATGAGGAAATACTCCTGATTATGGAAAAACCGTTCGTTCTGCTGCATTGAACTGACGGCTGTGGTGCTCATTGTTGTCGATAGAAATAAGTAAGATCAATATTAGAATAACTTAACGAACATAAAATGAAATAATTTATAATTTTCTAACAGAAATTTCAGGGAAATTAAAATTTCTGGTAGATGGGAAATTCACACGGAAATGCTGCAGGCCCTATGACAGAGATGCAAAATGACGTGACACATTTACTCTAAATTCTTTTACAGTTTTAGAGTTTTTGATATGCTGGGGAAGCTTGTTCCACAAAAAAGCTCCAGAAACTGAGAGAGCTATTTGTCCCACGTTAGATGAACGGTAACTGACTAAAACATCGTTCCTCCGGTTTGGTCTTTCGTTTGGGATGTTAGATGGAAAAAATTTTACCACCTCTGCATTACTTTGGGGGAGGTACAGAGAGGAGAACACCCGCCGAACTTTTTGGATCATGAATCTGTTCGGTACTGGGATCCAGTCGAGTTTTTTTAAAAGAGGGGTGACATGATCGTATTTATTGAAATTTCCTTTGCATACTACTTTGGCGGCGAAGTTTACACATTATTGCAGCTCTTTCCTGACGACATTGAGGTAAATCGCCCCACACAAGACTGCAGTAGTCCAGACGCGATAAAACTAAAGACTGAATCACTAATAATCTAGATTTTTCGTCAAGTGTGTTGTTAATGCGATGAAAGAACATTAAGGTTCCGTTAATTTTGTTGCACATTGTTTCTACGTGTGAATTGAAAGTCATATTGTTGTCAAACCAAACATATGCATTTAGTGAAGTAATAATAATTTCCTCTGCTGTGCTCTGACTGTTCATTAAAAAATGAGAAAGAACTTATCAATCCAACTTACCAAACCAACTTTTGGTGATCGCATGACCCAGTTTCCTTCCGTGAAGGTGTCACGGGTTCGAATCACATCGCTGCGCAGCGATTTTTGATAGACCGCTGCGTACGGTCTATCTATTTGTACACCGCTGATAGTTTGTCTCTTAGCACACCTCGTATAGTTAGTCTATTATTATGCCTCGTATGGCTTTTCTATTTGTACACCTCGGATGGTTTGTCAATTAGTGCTCCTCGTATGGAACTTTCGTTTTAGCACGTCTTATATTAAGAAATTTTTAAAAGCCAATACGTTGGCGTGTCTCCCATGTGGCAACTTGGAAATAAACTTTTTTCTTTCTCTTTCTTTTTTCTTTTTCGCTTCTGAAATTGATACAAATTTCACAGTTGTATTTTCACTTGAACACTTTTGTACGTATAGGTAGGCCTATGTGTAGAAGAGAACAAGAAAACTATCACTAGATGCACAAAAACTATCACGCTATGCAATCCTGAAATACTTCAAACTTCATTAAATTCAGTTCGGACACCTCTATTGTATTTTATTGATGAACCATATTTAACAACTGAAGAACAGGTCAAAAACGTAACCTGGGGATCAGGTACTGACGACAGTGCACCGGGTAAAACTTGTGATGATGATTGCAAGTGAGAGTATGTATGCAGGAGTTCCCATAAATGTACAAAATTTCTGGAGTAAGTAACAAATTTACAGTTTTCCCTTAAAAACAGGACAATGAAATTACAGCACTCGCCTTACAGGATATATTCAATGATATTGTGCATATGCTTAAAGCACTTTTCATATTACATCTGTTATAGTGTACATGGATAATTAATTGCATATGAGATTTTGCACATGCACAAGATAATTTTTTGCAATGCATAAAAGATTCTTAAGAGAGCATACATGCAAGTTATGCAATTGCACAGCTCTACTTATAATATTGTCTAACAAAAGTTTACATGAGCAAGACACATGAAAATGATTATTCTACAACTGAGAAAAAAAATATCGTCACCTCCGGGATTCGAAGACCCACGATGTAGGAACGACAAGGCTATGGACAAGAATTCAAACAGCACTTCATAACTTAGGTGAGCGCGGCCTTCGGCAGCGCGGATTACCTGGCTAGGAGAAGGTGGAGAAACCTTGCTCTCTGTCATCCCCCAGGGGGCGTATGAGATTTTTATTATTCACTCACATTTGGAGAATGAATTGACGCTTAAAATGAACCCAATTTCAAATTTTTAGGTGCAATAGTTTAGAAATTATGAGTGGAATAAAATGGGCCTTTTGAGAAATCGGTCGACCATTCAGAGGCTAGGAGAAACTTTCTCTTCATATTCCTCCAGGGAGCGTATGACAGTTTTATTTTACACTCACATTTGGAGAATGAATTGATGCTTAAAATGAACCTAATTTCAAATTTTTAGGTGCAATAGTTTAGAAATTATGAGTGGAATAAAATGAGCCTTTTGAGAAATCGGTCGACCATTCAGAGGCTAGGAGAAACTTGCTCTTCATATTCCTCCAGGGAGCGTATGACAGTTTTATTATACACTCAGAGTTGGAGAATAAATCGATCTTTATAATGAAACTAATTTCAAGTTTTTAGGTGCAATACTTTAGAAATTATGACTCGTACAAAATGAGCGTTATAGAGAAAATCGGCCGAGTATTGAGGGGCCACGAGAGGCTCTCTTCCTGCCCCCCACAGGGGCGTAAAATTTTTTTAATCACATAAATATGTTGTACTCGTCACGCCCATTAATTTGGTACTAATTTCAAGATTGTACGTTTTATAGTTTAGAAATTACCCTTTTTGTCAGGGTAATTCGCGTAGGATCTTAGATGGGTTCTCTAAAATGGCTAGCCGGTAAACTCTCTCAGCTTCTGGAGCTCTTTTGTGGAACCAGCTTCCCCAGCATATCAAAAACTCCAAAACTGTAAAAGAATTTAGAATAAATGTGACACGTCATTTTGCATCTCTGCCATCGGGTCTGCAACATTTCGGTGTGAATTTCCCACTTACCTAAAATTTTGATTTTCCTGAAGTTTCTATTAAAAAAGTAGTAATTATTTCTTTTTTACGTTCTCTAAGTCATTCTATTATTGATCTTAATTATTTCTGTCGACTTTAATGAGCAACTTAACCGCTAGCTCAATGCAGCGGAATGAAAGTCGTTTTTTCTTAATTACTAGTAGTATTCTCTCATCTTTTCTCATCTAGGTTTTTTATTTTCTATTTTCTGTATTTTATATTTAACATCCGTATGATAAACAAACTCTGAAATACATATTTGTGTGTACATCAGTATACAGGTTTATAGATGTGATGGTTGTACTACGTTTTTAATAAATTAATTTCTGGCTGACGTTGTCTCACTATTTTGAAATCATCCGCGAAGGTGTTTTAATCGATTTCTGCTGAGCTGGGGAGAGGGGGAATTTAGCATCTTTTAATTTTCTTCATTTTTCTGTGCGTTCAGCGCACACTAGCACTGAACATTCAAATCAGAAATGAATCTAAATTCCATTATTTAAAATTATTATTCTGGACCAGTGTTTAATCTACCTCAACGTGCCAAATTCTATAAATGTTTGCCCCTCAGAAGTGATATCCGGCCACAATAGTATTCCATTTTATCCCATGTATTCATGTCAGTATAATGCTGAAAAGAATACCGATAGGATGGGAAACCCGAGATTTTTTTTTTTTTGTTGTTGTTGTTCCTTGACTGTAATCTGAGCTTTCTTAAAAAAGTTATTATGAAATTAAAAATCAGTTCATTTTTATATTTTCGAAGTCTTTTTTTCTTTTTGTTTTTTCCAAATAATTTACTTCGATTGCAGTGAGCTCGACTTCCATTTTCGATTTAGTAAAGAGATAAGTTGTTTTTCGTCTCCTTATCTATGATATTTTTTCCCTTATGTTCATTTTCAGTCCGTATATATATTAATGTGTGCGTGTGTGTGTGCATACATATGTGCACATGCACATGCATGGATATTTTTGTGCATACGTATGTAGGTATTTGTACATCTATATCAATATATAAACATGTTTCTACTATTTTTTACTTGAAAATAATTCAGTTAACTAATTTTATTGCTCTTGCGAAATGATTAAAAAATAGATCTATCACTACCCCTGAGAGCGTTTTTGTGAATGGGAAAAATGTAAAACACAATTAGACAAATGAAATAAAGCGCAATTTGAGCAACTGAATCATTGAAAAATTATCTTTCTGTCCGTATGTTGAACAAGCTGTGAATTTTCATTTTGAGTATATGTTTGTTTACGCATTTCTACCAAAGTCTTGTAGATATTTGCTACTCATAAGTGAAATCTGGCTCGCACTATATCTCCTTTTTATCCCATGTACCCATGTTCGCATGATTTTGCAGAGAATACCGAGAGGATATGCAACCCGAAATTTTTTTTTGTTGTTGTTCTTCGACTGTAACTTGAGTTTTCTTAAAAAAATTTAAATTTCTGTTTGGAAATTAAAAACCATCCCATTTTTACGTTTTTCAAAGTCATGTTCATTTTACTTATTTTTCTTCAGGTTATATCGTACCATTACACTGAGCTTGACTGTCATTTTAGATGTAGCATGAGCAAGATTGTTTTTTATGTTTACTAGTATTTTTCTTATAATCATTTTCAATACGTATATATATATTTGAATACGTGTGTGTAAATGGGTGCATGTTTGCACGCACGCATACATGTATGTATGCGTGTGTGTAAACATATACATTTTCATATATATACACACACATTTGACATACATATGTTTCTATTTCTATTTTTAGCGTAAAACAAAACCTCGAGACACAATACATTGCACCTAAAGCTCTGCGACCAATTAACACTGAACCATATTTCAGAAAAAAATATATTTATAGCACTTGCTTCATAATTCAAAAATAGATTTATCACTACCTCAGAGGGCGCATCTGTTAGTAGAAAAAATAAAAAATATAAACAGACAAATGACATAAAGCGTTTGTTAAAAAATTATCTCTCTGTGCATTCGCTGAACAAGCCATGAATTTCATTCGGCGTGTAAGTTTGTTTACGCGTGTTGTTTAAATGTGCGTGTTATGTTCCGTGATGTTCTTTATAAATTATTTTGTGACTAACCATTTCTCAATACTTGATAGTCATTTACGACGGTGTTTCAAGCTACTTCGGTATAACGTTTTTTGTCTTTTTTACCTCAATTCAACAAATAATTTAGGAATTCCGAAGAATTCTCTCGTAGTATTCAAATTATTCATAAGTTGTCAACCATCTCTTGGGATATAAAATATCCAAGAAATTATATTTTTGATTTAACTAGCCAATGACAGGGTTAACGAACGCCACGTATGGTTTGTCTATTAGTACGCCTCGTATGGTTTGTCTATTAGTACGCCTCGGATGGTTTGTTTATTAGTACACCTCGTATAATTTGTCTATTAGTACATCTCGTATGGTTTGTCTATTAGTAGACCACGAATAGTTTGTCTATTAGTACTCCTCGTATGGTATGTTTGTCTAAGGACGGCTTTATTAAGAAATTTTTTTAAAAGCCAATATGTTGTCATGTATCGCATGCGTCAACTTTTTTGGAAATAAACGGTTTTTCTTTTCTTTCTTTCCTTCTTTATTGCAAACTTTTCTTCCTTCAGTTATTATATGTGATATGTGTGCATATGTAGAATTCAGTTCTAAATTGCTGTTAATAAAATTTTCATTCTCAAATAAATTTCAAAGCAATTAATTATTTTTTATTTCACTGTATTCTGCGCAGAACCATGCATTCTTTCCATACCAGGATTAAATTGCTTGAACAGAATTGTCAAGCAACAAAATTGTAAATCAAAATTGGTACTACAGTGACTGTGTTATTGGTTAAAATGATACACAAGTTAGTTAGGTCTTTTATTGAAAACAAATGAACAAAAATGATGAAACTAGAGAAGCAGACACAACACTGTGGTAATGGCCATTTACACAAGGAAGTTATGTAGCTCCCATGGAACTAAAATCGGTGGCAGAAAAGTTTTTAAACAATTTTATAACTTCAAGTGGTAAATCTCAAGATGATTTTTTTTAATATGGTACGAAGCATATGAATATAATTACCCGTCTAACAATATATCATGAGAGTTATAGGAAACCCTATCAAATACTAATGCAGGGTATACAATAATCACCCAATCGCATGTTACCTATACGGATTAAATAATTTGTTGTTCCAGAGTTAAATTCTTAAAAATATCAGCAACATTTAAGCCTGGATTGTGCTTGTGGAAACGGGTGAATTCGGACGTGTGTCGTAACTGTGTCAACCGGTTGCTTGAATTGCTTCACAAGTTAAAGGAATAAATTGAATAATAAGCCATCTAAAAACTCGTATGCCAAATAAAAGACATAGGAGGGGACTTGGCTTTACGTCCTCTTTATGAGGAGAATCTGAAGCCTGGCCTCCTCTCGAAACTTCATCTCAGCCTCTTCTAATGTCTCCATCTACAACACCTAATGATGAGGGTTTGCAGGAGGAGGGAGGCAAACTTGATTTGGACGTTCCGATAGTGACCTCAGAAGTAAATCAGTCGGCAACGATATCCTCCACCAGCATACATCGTACATTCTATAGCAGAAATCAATATGAAATGCCAAATTTTGAGGGTTTCAATGGGAGCTTCCACACAAGTTCCGAAGAAGACAACCCAATAACTCCAGGGCAAAGAACAAAAGAAGCAGTCTCAAACAACATCACACCCTTGCAGCCAACAGTAATCTTGGTCCAACCTGTAGCAGAGAATTCTATCAACAAAAGCTTTTTCTCAAATGAAATAAAACTGTCTAATGGCTGAATCGCACGATCAGTAATATTCTGCTTGGACGAGTTGTCAGTATCAATTTTCTCTCTACGCTCCGCCCACTTTGCTCTCTACCGTCAGTGCTGCATGAAGTTGGACGCTACTCCGCATGCTACGTTGCACAGATGCATTGCGGGCGCACCTCAGCAGTTTTTCAGCTGTCACTGTCGAAGGTATGGATGGCGTTGGAGCTCCCATGTCTCAACCTTCAGACTTGCACCCTACTGGCGCTGCCACACCATCCTTGGAATGGACTAAAGTATATACTTTAGTTTACATTGATGCCTTGAAAATGCAGCCTCCCCTGTGGCAGGTAAAACACACAGAGTACAAAAATCGCTATTTTCGTGGTGCGGCTACCAAAAAGATTGTAGATACAATGAAACCGCACATTAACGCTGAAAGTGTTAAATGCAAAATTGATACTTAGCGCTCGCAGTTACGCCGCGAACTCATAAATTTGATAAGTTCATTGAAATCTTATCTAGCATTCGCGTTTGCTTTTATCGTCGCCTGCAGCGAAAGCAACAATGACTGCAAAGATAATGGCTTTTTTCTTGCGTTTTGACAATATTTCAGTAAGAACGCAGAGCTGGCACTCCACCTAATTTCACGGCTAGTATTGAACTGACCCCGAGCTGGCTGCGCGGAGTATGACAACCCGCAGGCTCTCGTGTGATCATCACTACCTGCATCGTGTCCATGCTCACGAAAGAGAGCACAGTGAGCACTGCAAACACGACTGCTCGTGTGATGCAGGCTTAAGGCCTGTTGACACGGCCAGTGGGCGAGCGCTTCATCACGAGCCCAGTATAGTACTTGTACGGGTCAGCGTGTCCACACGGACCATGGCAGAGGTGCAGACTGCTCAGTGTTTCCACGAGCAGGGTAATTACCCCAGTTTAGGGTAATCAGGGGTACCCTAGGGTAATATTTAGGGTAATGAAAAATATGGGCAAATCTAGGGTAATCAGAGCTCCGTGAAAGAAGTGATCGCCTAACCTACGAAAAATAGAAAATTGAAAGCCAATATGCAAGCACACTACTGGTTACCACTTGAACGAAATGTAATGAAACGGGTCAGAATTTAGTGTTCACAAAACTGCACTGCTGCTGTGGTTAATGTCTCATATTTGAATGTCATCAGGTATCATCACTCGCGAAAGACGGCGTCAAGATACGAAGCATAATATCTCTTGTCCACTTCGTTTTGACAAATGATTCTGAGTTGCATTTTGCGAATAAAAACTTGATCGGTGTCAGCAACAGCCAGTCGACGAAAGTCACTGTCCTATTCTGGTTGCGCTAGTGGTTATAAGCTTCAACAGATTATTGACAGGTATGTTTGTTGTATTGTTAAATTCCACAGCTAATATATTTCATCGTAGAAATATTTAATAGGTTCATTCTTGTGATAGTCATTGAATTAACAGCAGAGTTACCTCACAGCGCCGGTATTTTGCCAGTTAATTAGATGGAAGGCTCTTATTTCTTAGCCATGCTGCACGCCAAAGAAGCATGTTATTGTAGCGATGCAAACAAAAAAAATTAGACAGGGTTCTTTGGCACTTCGAGTTACAAAAGGTGCTAAAAGCGAAAGGAAGAAGCTATAAAATTAGTTACAAAAATTCATATAAACAAAAGAGTACAGTTATCGACTTAAAACTTGCAATATATGTTTGTATTCTCACTGTCCTTCTTAGGCGCAGTAGCACGGATGTAAAATTTGATATAGCTGCGATCATGCCTAAAATTTCGTCAACCAAAATTGAAGCACTAGGGGTTCTACAACTGAGTGTCGAGGAAAGTTTATGCATATTAATAAAGGCAAGGTAGGTGTTTCCAAAAACCTCTGAATTTCCTCACCCGCCCTTCAGGAAATAAAGAAATTTGATAACTTTACGATCAACTTTTATGAGTTGATAAGTGAATGTGAGTGCAACGAAGTCTCTGAGAAGCATATGTGGTGTAAAAAGATTGGATAAACTCCGTTATGAAAAGATATGCCGAAGGTCATGCGTGAGGGAAGCCAGAAAGTCATCGCAGAGATTGGATCAAAGTGTTAGGTTAGATTGAGTATGTGGAAAGAATGACTGAAGTGCGTGAATGGATGGAAAATTAAATAAAAATAAATAATTGTACTAGGGATAGGTACACATATTATTGCATTTTTTGCAGCATAGCAGATGATCGCGCACCGAGTGAGGAAGAGCCAACGACACCACCTCGAAAAAAGGAAAGCTTTACTTGAAAGCTAGAATCAACCAGCAGAAATTTAAAGATTCGTTGACATCGGAACCTGGGTTCCGATGTTAGCCAAGCCAAGTTAGCCAAGTTCTCAAAATCAACAGAGCAAAAGGATGTGGAATATTGCAAGGTTTGTCGAACCTATATTACTTGTGGGAAATCGAAGATCAGGCGTCACATGCTCTCAGCGACACAAACAACGATCCACGGTGGCAAAAAACCATCAATTGCCAGCTACGTGATATCCAATGATCCTCTCGAAAATCGTGCTCGTAAAGTGGAACTGCAAGTTTGTGCATTTTTAGCTAAGTACCACCCATATCATTGTGTGAGCCTCTTTTAGTTTGATGAAAACTATGTTCCCAGATCAGGAGTCGCAGAAAAAAAGGGCTCCTTGGAAAACAGCGGGCATCAAAATTAATTCGACAGGTTTTTGGCAAACATCTTGTACGTGATATCGTCTGGATATCAAACCAGCATTCAAACGTCGTTCGACTGGATTTCCCTCCTGACGCTCATGCAGTATGTAACACAGGACTTATTCATACTGACAGAGCTCTGGAAACCAGTCAATTTATCTCTCAGTTAATTAATAGATCATTGGTCAGGATTAGCTGTTT
Organism: Morinoia aosen; assembly: GCA_030386875.1. NCBI lineage: Eukaryota > Metazoa > Arthropoda > Malacostraca > Amphipoda > Talitridae > Morinoia > Morinoia aosen. The sequence continues at coordinate 3,240,879 of CM059564.1, forward strand.
TACGGTAATCTGGGGTAATCAACACCCTTCAGCTAGGGTAATCAGAGTCGCCTTGCGTGGAAACCCTGAGACTGCTACAAGTAAAATACTCAGTCTGCTCCTAGCAGCGGTAGAGAGAGAACGTACGAAGGTGGCTCTGCGACAGGCAATGGCGTTTTCAATCTCTATCAGTTGTCGCAGCTATAAAGAAGAAACAAAAACGAATGAGGAAAATGTGGGCGAAGCGTTGGCTTAAAAAAAGTCCTTTTTTGACAGCTAAACGCCACTTTTCCTAGAGAACGTGTAGGCAGGGAGCAGAGACGACACACCCTGCACGCTCAGCATCTAAAATAGCACTGGCAAGCATTGGCTCGCTCGACGAAGACCAAACCCAGACACACTGTTGTCTACTGCTCCATTCAGTCTGAAACGAGAGAAAATGGGCGTGGTTTAAGCCTTTCTTTCCCGGTGAAGCGCTTGCCCACTGCACTTGTCAACAGGCCTTTAAGGGCCTTTCACACGATCAGTTTTCTCGTCAGTGACACTCACACTCACTGAGTGTGGTCAAAACACTCGCGTTCACACGTACGTTCGCGTGACTGAAGTGGCGCGTCACTGGCAAGCTTGGCAGTGCTTCACTATGCGTTGTCGAGAATGATTCGTCGTAGTCAAAGCAAGCATACTCAGTGGCTTTGTGGTCATAGAGAAGAAAAAATACCGTAAATAGATAGTGGGTATAAGATTGGCTGGCTAAAGATCCAAAAAATGGCAGTTATAACCGGGTTTGTAGTAAGTTAGGGCTAAATATCTAAATTTCGCTCACTAATTATTTGTTGCATTCCTTCCTTTTTTCAGCATTCGTAAAATTTGGTCACACCAAATCTAACAAATACTACAACTACTACAAATGTAATAATCTACTTCATAATAACTTCACCTACAGGTAATATTTTCCGCTCGTTCCATACAGTTTTGCATGTACCAGCGTGTAATAGTTCAGCTCGTAAATTGAATTTTTTTCTTGAAGAACTATATTCGGTCATTTCCTAGCGACACAGTGACAAGGATATAGAAGTAACAATTGAAATCTAGCGCACATTCATTAAAACTGTATGATAGAATGCACGCTTAAATCTGGCATCCGCAAGCAAATATTATAAAATATAATCAACCTCTCAAATTACTGCGTGATAATATCTAATAATGCATGTGAATGTGGCAGCGGTACGAGTAAACTAGTAAATGTTTAGATTTTTTCAGGAAACATTTTCATGCTGAAATTAAATGTTAAGGAGAATTCATGGAAAAATATTTTTATTTTATGTGAAAATGCCGGACAAATTGTTGAAATCGCACTTCAGTTAAATATTTAATTTTTTCATTCTAATACACAAAAATAATATACCTTTGCAGTATTTCCTGAGTGAATATTAAATAAGATTGGAAATCCTTTGTAAATGGCGCTGACACTTCAACAGGACGAACGCATTATGATATGCTTGTAAAAAACTAAACTATTGTTCCCCGCACCTTTGAATCCAGGTGCTATCCTCAGCTAAATAATAGATTTTTTGGAAGCAAAGGCTCTAAATTCTTTCCTAAACTATTTTTGAAGCGTATTAATTTTTTCCTTCAACTCATTCTCATGTAAACTAATACTGTGTTGATTCATTGCTTCAATAACATATTTGAGCGACTTGCTTCTAATATCTCTGTTCTTGTATTCGTTGCTCTGCACTTTCCACAAAGCGGGCTGCTGCCGAAAATAACTAATAAAAGAGGCCGTCGCTTCGGAGCAGCAACAGACATCCTTACTAGACGCCCGCAGGGCTATCACCATGGAGCTAGGATATACTGGAGGGAGCATAGCCGATTCCAATCGGGTTCAGATTAGCGGCAAAAGTTGGGAGACTGGGACATTGGCAAGGCCCCACACGTGAGCCAACCACAGACGCTTGGCTGAAGTTGGCTCCTCCTCGCCTCCTCACCTCCTCTACAACTCGCCCTCCCATTTTCCAAAGCAAGATTAGTACCGCTCCACAAATCGAAGGATGAGGTGCGCGTGCAAGTCGCTCTCTAATTTGTTATATTCAAGGGCCTGTAATCTTTATAGTTGTCAACTCATAATGTATCTTTGCTAGTAATTTTGATATTATTAAGTGTCCTCAAGTGAGGAAACACAATTTATTATCTTTCGGAGTCTTAGAATCCCAAATTAATGATTGACGATTAACTCAACAGCTGGAAGAGCATTCAGCGAGCGTGTGCGCACTATAGCGTAGCCAGTAGGTAACTGACGTCCGTGCTGACGTCACACTTGCGAGACGGCTATTGGTTACCACAGACATAGGAGAAATCTCAAAAACTGGTTCTCTTCACAGACGGCTATGCTCCTTCCATATATACTCCCTCCACGGCTATCACTGACACGCAAATAGGGGCAAAGCGACAGTCAAGCCAACACCGTCAAGAGTGCCGAAAGAGAGCTAAAGAGAGCACGCATGCCCAAATATGGTGTTGCGGAACCGTGAGTGTGAGTGTCACTGACGAGAAAACTGATCGTGTGAAAGGCCCTTTAGGGCACTGCATGGCAGCATCAATTTTTGGGGACAGAGGCATTGACAAGATTTTGAGGAACCTGGGAAGGAGCCTTCTTGTTTTCACCATGAATGAACACTATCAGGACCCTTCCGAGCTGTTGAACATTGCGGAGATAGGCCCCTGGACAGTTAAGTGTCGGCTGCTAGCCAGCCAAACTTCTTTTGTGGGAGTCATTGGACCATTTGGAGAAGACACTACTAATGAAGAACTGACAGAGCCACTCAAAGATGGACGTTTTGATGGAGCTGTGGCAGAACGGATATACGAAGGTTAGAAAAAAGTCAAAACATCAGTGTTCAAAGTGATTTTTGAAACAAAAAATTTACCACCATACACCTTATCTAGTTTTATAACCACACGTCAAAACAATATAGCAACAGTTTGCACAATCATATAACACCGAATAAAAACTAATAACAGCGGCTCAAAATATAGCAACATCCAGTATAAATCCAGTGACGACGCTGAAAAATTGATAACATATGCAAAATGTAGTGACAGAGACAAATTAATATAACGTTGCTTCAAATCGTATAACACTCTCAGAATGTTGCAACAGACGTTCATTTTCTGTAACAAATAATCAAATCTTGTAACAATGCATCATATGGCCAGTATCACAGGTTCAAAATAATGTAACAGATGCAAAAAATAGTAACGAAGAGTCATAAAATGTAACAACATCTTTTAAACCCTATTGACGAGAGAAATCTTTTTTTTTAATTCCATGTTAAAAAAATTGAAAATAATGGGTACACCTTGAAATCCCGAATGTCAAAATTCCAGAAATCAAAATCTCGAATATCGAATTCCCGACCATATTTGGCAGTGAAATACATACGTACTGTATGTACAGGCCAGTTGGCAACCCTGATTACAACATTCGGGATATTGATTTTTGGGATTTGGATATTCGGGATTTCGACATTCGATATTTTCTCTTTCGGGAGCATCAATGCCACCCGACAATAAAACATATGGGACTACATATGTACATTCCATTACTTTCCGGTCAATGGATGATGTAATATCCGACCGGGAAGTACTGGAATTTTCCAGAACAACTCTGACGTGGCCGGTTCTCGTGTGATACATACATATGATGTTTATTCTTTATTGTAATTATCAATAATTTTGTATGCATAGTCTGAATATGCATCGTGTACTACGCTGTATGCTACTTTACTGTTTATTTTACTTTTAAAAAATTCTGTCAGAAATTGTTAATTTGTTACAAAAATATACACGTACGTTACTATTTTTCGTGTAATTGTTATCCTTTTTGAACGTTGTTACAATAAACCGACTCTGTCATTACACATTGTTTCTTCGTTTTGATATATAGTTTCACTGTCATTCATTTTGCCTGGTGTCGCTATAATTTGTCGTTGTTGTTATTTTTTGCGACACTGTCTCTATATTTCTATTCCCTGTTATATTCAATGGTTCGTCGTTGTTAAATTTGCAGTTCGTCGGTACATTTTGAAAGAATGTGGTTATAAAACGAGAAAAGGTGTACTTCCCGGTCGGATATTACATCATCCATTGACCGGAAAGTAATGGAATGTACATATGTAGTCCCATATGTACTATTGTCGGGTGGCATTGATGCTCCCGAAAGTGAAAATATCGAATGTCGAAATCCCGAATATCCAAATCCCAAAAATCAAAATACCGAGTGTTGTAATCAGGGTTGCCAACTGGCATGTACAGTACAGTACATATGTACAGTATGTACTGTATGTATTTCATTGCCAAATATGGTCGGGAATTAGATATTCGAAATTTTGATTTCCGGGATTTTGACATTCGGGATTTCAAGGTGAACCCATTATTTTGAATTTTTTTAATATGGAAGTGTAAGAAATAAGATTTCTCTCGTCAATAGGGTTTAAAAGATATTTTTACATCTTATGACTCTTCGTTACTATTTTTTGCATCTGTTACATTATTTTGAACCTGTGATACTGGCTATTTGAAGCATTGTTACAAGATTTGACTATTTGTTAAAGAAAATGATCGTCTGTTGCAACACTCTGAGAGTGTTATAAAATTTGAAGCAACGTTACATTTATTTGTCTCTGTCACTACATTTTGCATCTGTTATCAATTTTGCAGCATCGTCACTAGATTTGTACTGGATGTTGTTATATTTGAGCCGCTGTTATTAGTTTTTATTCGCTGTTGCATGATTGTGCAAACTGTTGCTATATTGTTCTGACGTGTGGGTATAAAACGAGAAAAGGTGTAATTCCCGACCATATTTGGCAGTGAAATACATACTGTACCTGCCAGTTGGTAACCCTGATTACCACATTTGGGATTTGATTTTTGGGATTTAGATATACTGGATTTCAACATTCGGGATTTTGGTCCATTACTTCCCGGTAAGTGGAAGATGTAATATCCGCTGACCGGAAAGTAACGGAATTTTCCAGAATAACTCTGGCGTGGGCGGTTCACGTGTGATGCATATCATGTTCATTCTTTATTGTTATTATCAATAATTTTGCATGCATAGTTTCAAAATGCATTATGTACTGCACTATATGGCTACTTAACTGTTAATTTTGCTTATAAATAATTCTGTCAGAAATTGTAAATTTGTTACAATGATATTTACCCACGTTACTATTTTTTGTATAATTGTTATCCTTTTTGAACGTTGCTACAATAAACCGACTCTGTCACACCATATTTTTTCCTTGTTTTGATGTATAGTTTTCCTGTCATTCATTTTGCCTGGTGTCGCTATTTGTCGTTGTTGCTATTTTTTGCGACACTGTCTCTATATTTCTATTCCCTGTTATACTCAATGGTTCGTCGTTGTTAAATTTGCAGTTCGTCGGTACATTTTGAAAGAATGGGGTTATAAAACGAGAAAAGGTGTACATTAGAATTGGCTATCATCAATACAGGGTCAGTACATTTATCGGAAAACCATGGCACTGCTATAAGTTTCAACGATTTGGGCAGAGTGCTGCTTACTGCAGATCTGCTCCTCACTGTGTATTCTGCAGCGGCCCCCACAATAATAGTAAGTGTACAACAACAACTAGAAAAAACTGTTGCAACTGTGGTGGCAACCACCCAGCAAATTATGGAGGATGTCAAAAAATGCAGCACGCAAAAGAAGTGGAGAAAACACGCCAACTCCAAAAGCTATCCTACAGAGATGCAGTAAGGAAGTTCTTAAGCAAACTGCAACACCAATAACTCAATCTCAATTTGTGCTGCCTGCCATCACTACTTTGACGAGACGTCAACCAATTCTGGCTACCTGAAGAACACAGAAGCACCAAAAATTACCAAGACTGTTGGCACCCAAACTAATGATGAACATGATATGCCTGCTTAAAAACATGTCACCATCAACCAACTAGTGGATCTCCTGATTAAGATATTTACAACTACTGGGAAAAGGACATTCATATGAATGCACCTGAGATGGTACACAAAATTTCTGCAGAAACTTTCCAACTTCAGTCCCTACAGCCTCCTTCCAAAAATTCTCAACAACCAATAGTAGTATTCTAACATAATTTCCCAGAAAATCGTTCAAGAAATTTCAAAAATCATGCCTCACAGGGAAATAACACCCTCTCCTGTAATTGGACGAACTAACCCACACAAAAAAAACTAAGCACAGCATTGAGATACAATTAAAAAATTCAGCAGAAAAAAATTCTCCACAACACTAGAAAAACCTTACAAAATCCTACTGGTGCTGGGTATGCCACCAAACAACAAATATGTAAACAAGAAAAAAGAGCTAATAATATTTCAGTGGAACTGCAGAAGTGTTCGCAATAAGTTGAGCAACTTAAAAATTAAACTGTATATTCTTAAGCCACACAATGACTGTCTCTATGAGACGTGGAGTTCACCAAATTTTGAACCTCGTTTGGTTGGGAACTCGGCTGTATATAAGCACAGAATAGATATGCATGCCGGTGGAGGTGTAGCAATCCTTGTCAGAAATGATGTCACCTACACTGATCTTCAATTGACAAAAAAATTTTCAAGTTCTATTGAACTTCTTGGTATTATCTTTTTTTGCAAAATAATGCTCCTCTTTTATACTCTGCGTTTACAATCTAAATATAATTGTTACTACATGAGAGCTTTTACGCTTTTAGCTTTTAGCTTTTTATGCATCACTTGGAACCTGTTCGCATTGTGGTTGGGGATTTCAATGCGGACCATCCAATGTGGAACCTACAAAGCCAGCTAACACTACTGCTCGAAACATAGCTCAACTGTTGCTAGATGATTCATCAATATCATTGATAACTCCTCTTTTCCTGCCCACCTACTAAAACGTTTATCAGAACTCGTTTTCTACGCTTGATTAGGCTTTTGCCTCTGCAAAACTTCAGTCCAGAGTATCCGTAACAACAGAGGAAGATTTGGGAAGTGACCACTATTCCATTGTTATAACCATTGGAGTGGAGCCATCTACAGTGAGGTTTTGAAGGCGGCCAACATGGAAATTTGAAAGTGGGTCATGGGATGACTGGACTACAGTTCGGCAACAGCTTGGGCTCTTGGAGGTTGGAGATCGTGAGCAGGAATTTACAAACCTCACAAACAACATGATTGGAGCCAGCAATAATGTCTTCAAACAAACAAAAGAATATATCTGTCCTAAGTATAATAAGTCAGAGTAGAATTCACAATGTGAGTAGCAATAAAAGCAAAATAAGATGCAAAAGTTATCCTAATGAACCGACATAATCAAAACCCAACAACAAGAAATATACAAAAGAAAATAAATATCATGATACTTGGGAGGAACTGGTACAAAATCTTGAACTGCAGGAGGACCCAAGGTATTCTGGTCATCCTGCAAGAGGATGATGGGTGATAACTTTAAACAAATAGTTCCATATATAGTAAGCAATAAAACTCAACTACACACACCACAAGACAAAGAGCATATTTTCATAGAGCATTGGGAGAAAATATTCACTGAGCAGGATGAACCAAATTTTGACAGAGAACATATTGAAGCAGTACAAAATCACATGAACAATATAGCAAATTCGATTATCCCTTACAGAACAGGAAATATTAACAGACTGAATCCAATTCATTTTCCCCCTATATCATTTGAGGAGTTACTACATGCGTTACGACCATTCAAACAGAAAGCACCAGGAATAACAGGCATAACCACTCTGCAACTGAAAAACCTGCCAAAAAACATGATACAATTTCTGATTTACATCTTCAACATGTCTATATCTGCAGGCTACTTCCCCGACAGCTTAAAACATGCAACAATGATTTTTCTACCGAAACCAAATTCATCCCTAAAATCAGTGTTGAATTATAGGCCGATCTCCCTCCTTGATGTACAAGGAAAATTACTAGACAAAATTTTAAACAACAGATGGACAATTTTTTCCACAATTCACAATCATTTCAACAGCAGGCAACATGGATTCAGATGTAACCGAGGAACTCACACGGCCCTAGCAACGCTGCACGAAACAATATCTATCAAACTAGCACGCAAGTGTTAAATAGTTATTTGTATAAGAGACGTGAAAAAAGCTTTCGACAAGGTGTGGCATTCAGGTTTGATCTTCAAACTATCACAAACAAATCTCCCCTCTCTATTTGTACGGACTCAAAGCAACTATACTTGAACAACAGAACAGCATCAATAAGAATAGCAAACTACATAGGACCAAAATTCGCATCATACACCGGCGTACCCCAAGGAGCATGTTTATCCCCCACACTTTACAGCTTCTACACCCACGATCTACCTCCTCCACTACCAAATACAGATTATATATGTTTCGCAGATGACATCACCCAAATAACAGCAGGAAAATATTAACTAAGATTTGCAACAGCAAGAACCAAAAAAGCAATAGAACAGATCAAGTCGTTTGAAAATAAATGGAAAATACTAACTAACAGCAGCAAATTTGCCATTATCCCAATCAGTCGAAGGAAAACTCCTGATGTAATGATCAACAACCAAGTAATTCTGTACACAAATAGAGGCAAAGTCCTGGGACTAAACATAACTACACATGGCATATCATCTCAAGCTTCCACTAGACAAGCAATAGCGTACAAAAATCTTGACAGAATTCACCGTTTCACTCATCTGTCTACAAAAACGAAACTAAAACTATGCATGGCCTACGTAAGATCAGCACTCATATACCCGGTTATACCCTTACACACAGCATCAGCATCAGAAATTTCCAAAATGCAAAAGGTTCAAAATAAAGCTCTCAGATTCATCACAGGCACCACACTAACAGACGCAATACCATCCGAATACATGCACATACAACTAAGTGTCCCTCCCATTAAGGGGGTCATCCCAAGATTTTGACTATTTTCATCCGATTCGTTTGAAATTTGGCCAGTATATGTATTTCTTGAGAGTAAACTTTTTTCCCTCCTGCAACTTTTTCGATTTAGGCCTTATTTTTTTCACGAAAAATTAATTTTTTGGTAAATTTTTATGGATATTTTAAAAGAGGACTCGTCATTGAGTTTTGATGCTAGAACAAAACCAAAGACAGTTTTAGCATCCTTGAAGCATTTCTAGCAAAAGTACAGAAGAAAATTGGAACATTTGAAAAAAATTGTGATAGGCGATATTATATCATTACATCAAAAATACATTATTTTTGGGTTTTGAGCTATCTAATTTTTTTTTCAAGTTTGAAAAAAGCTTCTGTACATTTGTTAGAAATGTTCCAAGAGTTCTAAAACTGCCTTTGTTTTTTTCCTAGCAGAAAAACTCACTGACGAGTCCTCTTTTGAATGTTGAAAGTGGGAGGTTTTGGGTGTAAGGAAAAAACAAAATTTTTTGTTCAAGTGTAATATAATGGACAATTTATGTAATTGAATGTTGTTTTCATTTTTATTTCGATAATCTCCATACATAATTTCATATTCACACTGAATTGTAATTTAAAAAAAAAAATATTAAAATTACAAAATTTCATATTTGTAGTCTGATTCTTATGAAGTTTGACCATCATATGTAACTTTTGAACAGAAACACAATTTTTTCTATTCGTTTTTTCGATTCAGACCTTAGTTTTTGAAGAAATTGGACATATTGTTTTTTTGTTCATATTTATTATTTCAAATGAATAGAACTCATTGAGTTTTTATGCTAAAACAAAACCAAAGACAGCTTTAGAATCCTAGAAGCATTTTAAACAAAGTTACGGTATCAAATTTCCCATTTCCTGTTTTTTTTTTGTTTTGTTTATGTATGAGGTCGAAATGGGGTCGAAAATTGAGGATTTCTAGTCTTCTTACAGATTTAGTCTCCCCCCCCCCCCCTTGGGAGGGGATCTAGTGTCCGTAACGCCATAAAATTTTAGGACCGAATAGTCCACCACCTAAGGGTCTTTTTCCAACAACAAAACAAAAAATGCTCATCGGACCAACAGGGGCCTGGCAGGGGCCTGGGATGACCCCCTTAACATACTGCTGCATGAGCATGCAAACAAAATCTGGAACAATATTAAGCAATTTAATCCCGATCTATGTAATAATTTACCTTTCCCACCAGACCTCATCTCTAAACAAAACTCCAGATTCAAAAGCTCAAGACTACTTGCAATGACCCCCCCTCCCCCTCCAAAGTTTAATTGAACCATCAAATTCAAGACATATCTACAAAAAATAAAATAAAATCTCAATCCTCTTCGGAGGAAGTGAGGGAAGACCAAAAATATTTTCATTTACATTTATTATTTTTGTTTTCTGGGGTTTTGGCGAGCTGTAGGACGGTCTTCCCCCCCATGGGTGGGAAGTCGAAACCCCAGACATTTCATCTCATTTCAGCTGCACTGGTATACAAATTTTTCATCAATTATTTTTCATTACTTTAAAAGTTCTTAAATTCCTGTTTACTTACAATTCTAAATATTCAACAGCCTATTTGTAAAAATGTACGTAGTGTAAAGTGCATGTCTGCAGAACTGTATTTAGGTATATATAATGTATGATATGTATAGTAGAGAACAACAAATAACTTGAAATGTAAAATTCATAGGTATATACGGAAGGTGTAAATTAGTGTAACATAGTGTGCTCATGTGTTGAAGAGAATAGAGAACACATGTAAATAAAGATAGTGTATAGGTGAGAATTCTCTCTCTAATTATAGGCGCTAGGTGAAGTACGTGTGTAGATATTAGATTGAAATAGATTAGGAACTAGATAGACCTAAATCATAGTTTGGTAACAAAACAATGAAATTATAGGTAGTGCTTACCGTGTAGGTAATGTGTATATGTTTAGGAAGCTGAGGTGAAATGTGGATAATGTAGGCAAATGAGCATGTAACAAAAAAATGTTAAAAAAATATTGTACAATATTATACATTATACATACTTAAGTACGTATAACGTATATAGATTACTGGTAGATAGGCATGAAATTTCCATAGGATAATTTTTAATTCACCCTAGTACCGATGGCTGTTGTCGCCCCTTACCGCTGAATAAATTACAAAAAAGTAGAGCATAAACGGCATAACTCAAAAAGACGAATTACTTCTAGCATAAAAACCCTGATGGGTACCTTTTCCCTTATCTTAACTAAATAGTAACATATACAAGACAAGCTGCACAATACCACCTAATTATGCATTAAGCGCCTTTTCTTCTTCCACTATCCCTTTCCCTTTCTCTCCCCCTTTTTCTCTCCTGGCACACTTTGTGCAAAACTCTAATTCTTTTCTCTCTTTTCCTATTGTTAGCGCCCCCCCCCCCCCCCCCAGTGCCAAACTTGAGCGTTGATTGGTTGTCCAGTAGGGGCGCTTCGAGGTTGTGAGGTGGCGTGCGAGGTAACGCGTCCAAGCTTGTGTGGTGGTGCTGGCGCAGAGCTTGATGAGACCACCACAGTGTAATAGTTTAAAAATTGGAATCAGCCCAAAATGAGCCTGATCGAGAAAATTGGCCGACTATTGAGGGACCATGGGAACCTCGCTCCCTGCCCTCTACGGGGAGTAAGAAAACTTTAACGCATATAAAAATGTTACATTTGTCTCAAACATTAATTTAGTTCTAATTTCAAGATTCTGCGTTTTATAGTTTAGAAATTATTGCATTTGTCCGGGTAATTCAGAGGTTCTTTCAAAGATTCCCAGTTTGGTACATAAAAATTGCTAGACGGTGTCAAATATACTAAAAAATGGAGCATATTTTAAAATATGTTCCAAAATTGATTTCATCGTGAGTACCTGGATTAATAGTGCTGCGTTTACATAGACACTACTTTCGACACTCACATCCTTGGATCGCGAGGAAAGTGCACGTTGCAAAAGAGTGGCGAGTGTTCACACTTAAATTCACGCAGTGCTGGGCACTACAGGTGGACCACTGAGACGGGTACAAGAAGGCTCAGTTGCCTTTCAAATGCGATAATGCATGGTGTTGCGCTCCGCGCACAAACAATTCCCATCAAGAGCTCTTTCTTTAATGTTTCAGTTTTTACATGCTTTACTGGAAATTCGTCACAAACATTTATGGTTGAGGTAGAGCTCAATCAGTCTCTCAACACCTGGGCGTGTCTAAACGTATTCTGATGACATGCTGTAGGCTACGGTGCATTAGCCACCCTCTCTCACATCAAGGTAGTGACTGAAGCTAGAATGAGTGACGGGCAGAGTGTTGAAAAGAATGGCAAGGGAAAATGTCAAAGTGAGCCTCACTGTGCGGAAATCCAGATAGGTCACCTTATTAAAAAGGCTAGCATTCGAAGGAATTTTATTTGTTGAGTTGACCAGTCACGATTTGTGCGTTGTCAGTGAATTGTTCTGGTCATGTGACTACGACATAAAAAGCATGTCTGCTTAAATCACCCGCCATGCGACCCTCTTCAGTCTCACCCCAGATTTCGCCTCGTACAGTGACACTGGATCAGCTGCCCTACAATCCTGGCGTGGCTGTCGTCGAGGGCTGCGTATAGTGCTGAGCTTGTGGTTGACCGAAAGAGTGCCTGTCGGTCCCGATAACGTTTGGCGTCAAGAGAGAGGGTTGAACTGTAGAGCAAGTCGGTCGCTCCGTGGAGGGGCCGAGTTGTCGAGTTCGCCTCTTCGCCCGCTGACGTGTGACCTGACCATGGAAGCCTAACTCACCGAGGGCCGTTTTACCCCTCTCCGTCTTAAGGCCCCGATACACTGGCGTTCATGACTCGAGAAATTGCGGCAGTGGATCCGACCGTCAGTTGAAGTGAGAACTGGCGACATGATACACTCACCACGCAAGATGAAGCACCGCGGAATGCAATGCAAGGCGTCAGTCTGCCTCAGCGTGTCGTACGGGTAGGTGCGCGATTGCGACTAGCCGTATAAAGCGCATGATAAAAATAAAAAACCCATTGCGCTGTGCTTTAGCTTTCTGTGAGAGCTGCTTTTCACATTCTACAAGCAGTCGTAATTTTTAAATGTGTCAATAATATTCAGCGTTTGAGTTTTGTCTACTCAATTAAGGAGCAAGACATAGCTGCATACCTCTCCCGTCATCGCACGAAATGGTACTGCTCATCGCTGTGAAGCCCGTCTTATCCAGACATGCACGGATCGCTGAAAGCTCGGTGGGCACTGGCCACTCTCTGCCAACTGGCTAATGTGCAGGGATGGGAGGCACATTGAGAGGCGTGCTGGCGGTTATCACCGTGATATTTGCGGAGTGTATCAGGGCCTTTACGTCGAAACACTGGATAGCACTGAGGGGTACGTGGGTTGGTTGGCCATTGTGGTTTGCTGTCAACGTATCAGTTTCGTACTCTGGTCAGTTAGAGTGCAACGCCACACACGCGTTCGGATATAACTTATAAACTTGAAACCTTATAACGTATAACTTTAGAAATTGAAAACTTATAACGTATAACTTAAAAACTTGAAACCTTATAACGGATAACTTGAAAACTTGAAACCTTATAACGTATAACTTATTACTTAAAACCTTATTACGTAATACTTATAACTAGCATTGGAACGCAATTCCGCAGCTAATATCTTATCAGCTGCCTCGATAGGGGTTGAAGTTGTTCCGGGGTTATTTCATGTCCTTATAGGATCAAGTCTTTGTATTTCCTTACAGGCCGTTGGGTCTGGGTCTTTCGGGTTAAGCGGTGGGAGCTGGCGTGTGGCAAGAGCTGCGTGTTTTGCACTCAACCCCGTTAAGTGCTACTCTTCGCCCATTGATTCGTTTGACGTTGTTTGCTGTTGTTACTAATCTTTCGATGAATTCAATTAAAATTCTCAATCCGGACTTTCTTTAACTCCACCATCAGTCTTTTTGTACACTTACGGTACCCGCTTGCAAGCCCGGCAGCAGTGTATGTGCCCGTAACACCGACACTCAGTGTCAAAAAGAGTGTCAATGTGAATGCAGCTTAAAAGCTGGCACAGGTTTTACCTCTTTAAAAGCAGATTAGTATCGAATGAGTAAAACGCATGTGTTAATTATCGTGGAATAAATCTAATCCTAAAACTATTTTTAAACATTCAGCTCACACGTGATTCATTTATTTAATTCTTTATTATCGTAAATCATATTTTATTTATTGACCAAATATTCGGTCAGCTTGCGTTTATAATTTGCATATTAAAGATATGTTTCATTGTATGCAGAGAAAAAGAAAAGAAAAACCGTTTATTTCCAAGTTGCCACATGAGATACATGCCAACATATTGGCTTTTAAAAAATTCTTAATATAAGACGTCCTAAAACAAAAGTTCCATACGAGGAGTACTAATTGACGAACTATCCGAGGTGAACAAATAGGTAAGCCATACGAGGCATAATAATAGACAAACTATACGAGGTGTACTAATACACAAACTATCAGAAGTGTACAAATAGATAGATCATACGAGGCATATTAATAGACAAAATATACGAGGCGTACTAATAGCAAACCATACGTGGCGTGCTAATAGTCTAACTCTGTCAAGGGGTAGTTGAATAAGTAATGAAAATATCATCTCTTGGATATTTTATATTCCAAGAGATGGCTAACAGCTTATAAATAATTCGAATACTACTTAAGAATTCTCCGGAACTCCCAAGTTATTAGTTGAAATTATCGAAGTAAGAAAAAAACAAATAACGCTATACCGGAGCAGATTGAAACACCATCGTAAATGACAATCAAGTATTGAGAAGAGGTTAATCACGAAGTAATTTATAAAGAACATCGCGCAACACAGCACGCACATCTAGAAATGCGTAAACAAACTTACTCTTAGAAAATAAAATGCATGGCTTGTTCGGCATACAAATATAGAGATAATTTTTGCACGAGCGCTTTATTTCATTTGTCTGTTAATACTTTTTAATTTCTTCTATTCACAGAAATGCCCTTTGGGGCCGTGATATATCGATTTATGAATCATTAAGCAAGCGCAATCAATTTGTTTATTTCTGGAATTTGGTTCAGTGTTAACTGATCGCAGAGCTTTAGATAAAATGTAATGTGTCTTGAGGTTTTGCTTTTTACGCAAAAAATAGATATAGAAACATATATATGCACATGTGCGTATATATATGTACGAACGTGTGCATGTGCACACAGATACATAGACATTCATATTTGCGAGGGCACACATACACACACATGCACACACTTACACACACATATTCATATTCATAGGTATTGAAAATGAATATAAGAAAAATGTTAATTAATATAAAAAGTAATTTTGCTCTTTCTACATTTAAAAAAACAGCCAAAGCTCTGTGTGATCGTAAGAAATAACCTGAGGAAAAATAAGGAATGGAAAAAGGACTTCGAAAAACGTAGAAATGAAATGCTTTTTAATTTCCTAAAAAAAATGTAGGAGAACTCAAAGTTACCGTCGAGGAACAACAACAACAAAAAAAACATATATCATATCTTCTCGATATTCTCTGCAACATCATGCAGACATGGGTACATAGGATAAAATGGAGATACAGTGTAAGCGCCGGTTACCACTCATGATTGACAAATATCTACAAAATTTTGGCAAAATGCGTAAACAGACATATGCGCAACATCAAAATTAATAGTTTGTACAACATACAGACAGGAAGGTAATTTTACCACGATTCATATGCTCAAATTGTGCTTCATTTCATTAAATGTATTTGTCATTCTTCCAATTCACAGAAACGCCCTCTGGGGAAGTGATAGATCTATTTTTGAGTCATTTCGCTGGTGCAATAAAAATTTTTAGCCGGATGGTTTTCGCGTAAAGAAATGAAATAGAAACATGTATACCTAATTATGTAGATATATATATATACCTACATACGTACACACACATATTAATATGTATACTTATTGAAAATGATTATAAAGAAAAAAAATACATATATGAAATAAAAAGATTAAAAACAAATCCACCATCTATTACATCGAAAATGACAGTCGAGCTCACTGTAATCGTAAGAAATTATTCGGAAAAAATAACTAAAAAGAATAGAAGACTTCGAAAAACGTAAAAATGAAACTGGTTTTATATATCTTCATAGAAACATTTAAGAAAACTCAGGTTACAGTCAAGAAACAACACAACTTTTCAGCATTATACGGATATGTGTACATGAGATAAAATGGAGTAACATTGTGGCCGGATATCACATCTGAGTGGCGAATATTTACAAAATTTGGCACATATAAGTAGATTGAACTGAATGTTGTGTGTATTTTCTTCACACGATTTATCGGGCATTCATTTGTTCTTTACTTTGAATACGTCATGATTTTTAATGAGAAAGTTAACGGTAACGTACCGCTGCCACCAGAGGCACAAAGCCTCGAATTTAGTAAGATATGAATTTAATTAGGAATTTAAAAAAAAACGTGAACGATTATCTTTCTGGTAGCGTCCGAGTTTTCAAGGGCACGTGTTTCTACGTGGCGAGTTCAAAGCGAGAGGAGAGGGGAATAATCGCGACGCAGAAGAGTTGATACATATATTTGGGATGCAATAACGGATCGGCGTGAGCACGGGCGAGATCAAAGAATCATACATCGGTGCCCGAGGGTCAGCACCACACGAAATGACGCCCTCAGGAGACTAATAGTGACAACCGCCAACAAAGAACCGACAACTCGAGCCCGGATGAATATTTTGAATATACTCAATCGCGGTCTCGCCAGAGCGTTTCACAGACACCCAACTCAATCCAATAAGTGTTTTACAGACACTCAACTCGATCCACGAGGGTCCGATCCCGACAGTATTTCGCGTACACATCCCCGAATCACCAACACAACAATTTGAGCAGGACTGCACCAGCCTTAACTCAGACTTATACAACTCACTAGAGGGCGGGACTCAAATCTCGGGCTCCCAAACAACCTCGGCCAGTACTATGCTTTTTGCTAAGTCTCGACTCGTCAGTTCCTATCTCGCTTCGGAGACCTCACCGCTCTTCTCGCCGACCAGACACTTAGTCAACTCTGTCCGCTCTCTATACCAACCGGACACTCACTCTCGCCTGACCGTCCCGCCAGCCCAGTCGTGGGCTCGCACCTCCCTCAAAAAGAGGGTGCGGTTGGGGGGAAGAGGGGTAGGTTTTTTCGGAGAAGGGGTGCAGGGGTATGCTTTGGTGGGGCTCCGCTTTCTCTTTAGCCATGGCTAATTTCACCATTGATCCCACGCTCTGTCCCTCGTCCCGACGATCGGAGCCGGCACATTGTTTTTATAACTCATTTAATGACTATTATGGTCCTTGACCAATTGACGTGGCCGGCATACGAGTTCTGCGGCATCCTCATGACTTATAGCGATGTACTTCATGGGAACGCCGTCCACCGTCTCTGGACCGTGTAGCCGCTCTCGACCGCGCAGCCATTTATCCCCGCTAATGTGGTAGGTTCGGCTCCGATTCGAGTTTTATTGATGGCAAGAATATTTTATGATATCATCCTACGAGAGAGCCTGTCCTCTACATCGCACTTCCCACTCGGCAATGTGAAATAGGGGATGAATCTGATTTCATACACCCTCTCCTCACATGCCCCAAAAAAAATTATATAATATTTTTTTTCCTATGTCTCGGCCACGAGTATATTCCCGAACCGACTGTCGAACCTTGTACAAACATGGCATCAAATAACAATACAACCAAAAAAAACGACTTAACACAAAACAACAACCGCCTCGCGTGCTCAGGGAATTTGAACATGTTACATTAAGATGGGATCGTCACAACACAAATTTAGCACCTCCATGGGTTTCTGCACTTGTTATACACCAAGCCTCGAGTACTTCTTTGGGTCTAGCTTGCAGAATCCTTCTACCAAAAGTTTGTGAAACACCATGACTCGCAGAAACTGGTGCATGAAAGCAATTACTCGGCTGAATCTAAAACTTGAGGGATTATTACCCCCCCCCAGACAATATGAACCCTTAATATACATTCTTAATAACAGTGTTCCGCGCTGGTAAAATGTTTGCTCAGTCCCGGATCACCAGTCGGAACTCTTGATTTCGCAGTGGTTCCTTCCATGCGAAGAATGGGAAAACTGACACTGATGAGATTCGCGTGCCAGCAGTCCTGGCTTCGATTTCTCCGCTGTCCCGGGGCAAGACCAGGTGTCGTATTACCTCGTTGAGGGTCGTCCCGGCTAGGTAGAATCCCGGCCTCGGGACGAAGTGGATGACGAGCGCGTGCCCCTCCAGGGTCGCCGCCGCCTGCGTCCAGTCCGTCTCGCCCGAGACGCTCGCCAGACTTCCGTCGGGCAGCCACAACGTCACCTCGTAGTGGCGCGCCGCGACGTAGGTTCCCAGCTGGCGCACCACCTCGCTAGGCCTCCGCCTCCGTCCTCGGTGCATATACGTCATCGCTTCCTACGGCACAAGATCGAGTATTAGATTCCTGCTTACGTGTTTTCGACATCAATATAATGCCTATTCTTTTCGACATTTCCTTCCTCCGCTCAAATAAATGAGCGCATATCACATGATGAATGAAAATGTCTACATTTTATGATTCATGACCTATATGTCCTAACCGGACCTAAATGCATTAATGCACACACTCCTGCAACCCGAACAGCACACACTCCTGCAACCCGAACAGCACACACTCTTGCAACCCAAACAGCTCACCCCCGATTGATACATGAACATTCTTCCTATCCTTTCATTCACTTCGTAATTGCAGGTCCGTATGATTAATGATGATAAATGAGATGTTCCTACATTATTACTATTTCTTTGTCAGCTGACTTGTTTTACTGAGTGGCATTTGCTAATCAACTCGTGAGAAACAACCATGAATTTTCGATTTGTTGCAATACTCAAGGCGTCCCTTAGTTTGCACTTATTCTCATTAACCTCAAAGTCTCACATGACTTATTCTCATTAACCTCAAAGTCTCACATGACTTATTCTCATTAACCTCAAAGTCTCACATAACTTATTCTCAGCATTCTGTAAACTCATGATATCGGGTAACAGCTGCGATGCCTCAAGGCATTGCGCACATGCTGTTGGAAGCGCAAACATATCCTTCACAGTCAAGCTTCACGCAGTGTCCATTCTCACGTTCATTAGCAGACAAGATATTTACAACACCTCCATTGTTCACGTCCGGATTACTCCGCAAAAGGAGCTTTCCCGATCTTACCATCGATGAATGCCTCTCCATCTTACGTCGACCACTATTTCTGGTCCCTCTCTGTTGGAGGCCGCTGCGGTGCCCCTTTTGGCACGCGTACATGCCAACACCTCGCTCGCTCATCGCCTTCCTGAAAAAAATCTTCAAAATTCACCTTAGCACAATTTATCATCAAATATTTCAGCTCCAGCGTCTGCTCAATGTTGTTCACGCTCTTATTTCTCAGCACAGGAGCCTTCAATCTTTATTATTGCTCGGCCTTCGTTTCCCTTGCTATTTCCTTATCGTCCTAAATCGAGATCTCTTATTTTGGTCGCATGCACGGTGGCGCGCTTCTCTCTGACGGAACTGCAGTCCACAGTCAGCAGCGTACTCCGGCTCGCATTACATGCGTCCCAGCCATGGAGCTCTTCCAAATTTTACAACCTGCTGTGGTCACTATTGTTCATGGAATCCTCGCCTCAGATCTCTACCGTGAATACTCGTTGCGTACTTGCCATCCCACACTAAGCTACGTTATAATTAAAGTTCAATATAGCTAAATCACTACGCTATGTCCCTATTGGAGCAACTTAATTAACCTAATGTCTCGGGAGAAGTTCTGCACAGCTTTCAGGAGTCCATGACGAAATCGTCGATCTCTATGTGCTCTGAGCCACTATCTTGAACCGTTATCAGCATACGATTACTAGCATCAGGTCCCGCTCTCGTGGGATGGTACAACAGCGGTCATGAGAATGCATTTAAACTTAGCATCGCCTAGCCAGTCTGTGTGTCTCGTTTAGCCTAACATCGCTACCTCTCAAACGTCACGGAATTAACAATCTCAATCTTTCCTCCCTCCCTGCAGCGAAGAGAAAATATCCTTACGGGTGAATTTACCCTGACCTAATATCAAGGTAACTCTACTTCATGCCTATGTTGCTCTCCTAATCTACACCTGAAAGGCAACATTTATATGTGCTTATAGCTAATTGTTTCTTAGGCTCCTCTGAAAAGAATATTTAGTTAGTAAACGTATTTGCTATTTATCTACGAAAGGCGCCAGGGCTTACAGAGCCTGGTATTCTACCGGGCCAGCAGATCGGAGAGCATACGTTCGCCTCGCATCTGGAGGGTGGGGCAAGGGAGGAGTTTTAGGCTGCGTTACGTATATCTCGCTGTCACTGCTATCCGAATCGCTTTCGTCACGGAGGGGTCTGGTTTCACTCTCCGCGACACTCCTATTTCTGCGGGTGTTCTCGTCCATCACTACGAATGAATCTTCCAGCTGGAATGATGCCGGCTTCAGTCTATTTCGGTGAACCGTCATTTCATGTCGGCGGCCGTAAACCGGTCGTATCACTACGTTCTCCAAGGTGGCAAGCTCTTTAATTCGGTACGGCCCCACCCAGTTCGGTCGAAGCGATGTAGCCCTACGTCGCGGCGCGCCACTACGAGGGCCACTACGCCACTACGCCACTACGTCCAGTCCGTCTCGCGGCGCGAGACGGACTGGACGCAGGCGGCGGCGACCCTGGAGGGGCACGCGCTCGTCATCCACTTCGTCCCGAGGCCGGGATTCTACCTAGCAGGGACAACCCTCAGCTTTATTTCGTCCTGCATTGTTACGTAAAAATACGCAGTCACCGACCCGGAGGGTCTTGTCCCTCACGCGGTGGTACTTTACGTTCTTATCATGAGCATCTCGGCTCGCTGACATAGCGCCTTCAAACGCTATTTGCAATCTAGCAAACGCGGCGTGCGGGAAATTTTCATCGAAAGCATAGTTTAGAATTGTTGGTTGCAAGATTTCTGAGAATGGTAACGGGGCGTCTCGGCCATGAAACAGATAGTAAGGCGTGTTTCTGACGGAGGCATGATAAGAACAATTTAGTGCAAGCGTAGCGAAAGGCAGTTGCTCATCCCAGGACGTTAAATCTTTCGCGACGGTGGCCGCCAGGGCATTCTTGATCAACTTATTAAAGGCCTCAGTCATTCCGTTACTAGCCGGATGAAATGATGTGGTGAAATGGAGGGCTGCTTTCAAGTGCGGCACATTCCCTGAAAAATCTGAGCCGTAAATTCGGTTCCTCTTTCAGACACAATGTGTTCAGGGCATCCATATCTACATACGAAATCCATGAACGCTCGCGCCACGGTCTCGCTCTTTTTATCGCTAAGGGGGTATGCCTGAACAAATCTTGAAAAATGGCATATGATGGTCAGAATGTATTTATTTCCTGCTTGTGATTGTGTCAACTCTCCGATCAGATCAATTCCTACTCTTTCCACCTGTCGTGTAACGGGCGGCAATGCACCTATTTTTGCTCTATGTCCCCCACCTGGGCTTCGCTTCTGGCATGTGACGCAACACTTTACATGGTTATGCACGTCTTGGGCCATATTTGGCCAGAAAATAATTCTCTAGCCCGATGTAAGGTCTTCTTCACGCCGAAATGCCCTGAGATCCGCGTGTCGTGAGACATTATTAGCGCTGGCTTCACTAGAGCGGCGGGAATTACTGCGCGTTTCCGAATCTCCCCGCTATCGCCCATTTCCAAATAAAACAAACAGCCCTTGTCCAGCACAAAATCCTTGTATTGCCCCGGCTCTGTCACCAGGGGGCCTTTACCTTCTAGTGCATCGATGACTTTGGCCCAGTGCTGCGAGTTGCGCTGCTCCATACTTACCTTCTCTGAGCAGAATACCTCGTACGGGTCCGGCACGCTCGGTGCAGTCGGGCGGATTGCTGCCACACCTCGGGAGAGGGTGTCAGGTATAATGTTTTCTTTACCTGGTCGATACGAGATTTCATATTCGACCTGAGACAGCAGCACTGCCCAACATGCGATACGTGGTAGCTTTGTATTGGAAGAGATATCGAAGGGGCTGGTGATCGGTCAGGATCAGGAATTTTTGGCCGTAGAGGTATCTAGCAAAATGGCGGACATTTTCCACAATGGCCAAAGCCTCTCGTTCGGTCGTACTGTACCGGGTCTCCGCCGGCGTAAACTTCCGTGAGTAGTCTGCGATCGGATGATCCAGGCCGTCGGCTTCTTGTGTCAGGACTCCTCCCAGCGCTACATCGCTGGCGTCGGTGTGCAACCTGAACGGTCGCTCGAAATCTGGGTAACACAACACCGGCTCTTCCGCTAGAGCCAATTTGAGCGCGTCAAATGCGGCCTGGTGTTCGTCCGTCCACACGAATTTGGCACACTTCTTACTAGTCTTAGTCAATGCCGTCAAAAGTGTGACTCGCTCTGAGAAATTT
Source organism: Morinoia aosen (assembly GCA_030386875.1). Taxonomy (NCBI): domain Eukaryota; kingdom Metazoa; phylum Arthropoda; class Malacostraca; order Amphipoda; family Talitridae; genus Morinoia; species Morinoia aosen. The sequence goes on from CM059564.1 coordinate 3,263,331, forward strand.
GGTATGTGTCTTCGATAATAGCCGGCCATTACTAAAATTCTTCGGACATCCTTCGGTTTCTTGGGTGGCAACAACTCCCGAATGGCTGTGATTTTCCTTTGGTCAACTTGAATTCCGTTCTTCGAGACAACGTGTCCCAAATATTCAATTGATGGCTTGGCAAAGCTGCACTTTTTCAGTGAGATTTTCAGTCCGGATTTCTGAATGAGAGCGAGAACCTCCTCTAAGTAAGCGATGTGATCTTCAAATGTCTTCGAAAATACGACTACGTCGTCGATAAAAACGTAGCTCGTTTTTTCAATTACCGGCTCCAGCACTCTGTTGACCAAGCGCTGGAATGTCGCCGGGGCTGTAGTCAGCCCGAAAGGCATTCTCTTGAAGCGGTACTGATCCGACGCCGTAGCAAATGCCGTTTTATCTCGGTCGGCTTCCGCCACAGGAATCTGCCAGTATCCAGATTTCAAGTCAATGGCTGAGAAGTAGCGCGCACCGCCAAGGGACTCCAAAATTTGTTCGATTCGGGGCATTGGATATTTATCTGCGAGCGTGACTTCATTAATTCGTCGAAAGTCGACGCAAAATCTATGGCTGCCATCCTTCTTTTTGATGAGGAGCACAGGAGACGCCCACGCACTCACCGATGGCTCAATGACATCCATTGCCAACATGCTCTGCACCTGTTCTTCGATGGCTGCGCGTGTTGCCTGCGGCAGCGGCCATTGTTTCGTAGCAATTGGCGCCGCGTTTCTAGTATCAATTCGATGCGGAAGCCAATCACAACGTCCGAGATCTTGATCATGCTGAGTAATGGCTGCAGAATACTTACCTAGGAGCGCTAACAGATTCTCGCGCTGCTGCGAGTGCAGATGTTCTAGGCTCGGAATTTCCGCCTCGGGTAGCTCGTCGTCGTCGGTGATACCATACCCAGTTACCCACCATCGTCGCTGCTCAGCGTTGGTAGTACCGCGGCAATCTCAGACTCTCGCATACTTACCATTTTCCTTTGTCTGATCAAATTGATCGACTCGCCGGCATACTTACCTTCCGTGAATGCATACGAATGTCCGTTCACTAGTACCCGACTGCCATGTCCGCTGTACATGTCAAGTGTTACTTTACCTATGCGCTGAAGTAAATCTAGTCCTATTAATATATCTCCGGGATAATTTCCCACTTGAGCGACAATTGCGTCGTGCACGTACGTGTTACCACCTATTTCAATTCTTAACGCATTTCTGCCACGAACATATATCTCAGCACCGCTCACGGTACTTAATTCAATAGTCGCCGTCCGTACTCGTACTTTACCTAAACCTGCCGACACAAATTCCTCGGCCATGTCCGGCCTAATCAAACAGCAAACTGAACCGGTGTCTAAAAATGCGGCGCACTCCCGATCATTTACTCTCAATTTTATGATCGGTTTGGCCTCGTGTGTGTGACAGGACATATCAGTTTTTCTGTGAAGTGGGGGTCGGGCATTTCGCCATGGTCTCATCTCATTATCAGCGTTGAGCTGTCGCTGGGCTGCTGTGCCTGGGCCTGGTACCCCAGCTTAATTTCTGGCCTGCTCTACTTGACTCTGTGCCGTCCATTGTCTCCTACACTGCCTAGTTATATGGCCTGCGTGTCCACAATTAAAACACTCGATGGTATTTCGCCGTATGTTCTGGGCGAATGTGTTTCGTCTGGGAATCACCGCTTGGTTGCGACACTCTCTAGAGAAATGGCCTACTTGGTCGCACGACCAGCATCTAGGTGGTGGCCGGGGTGGAGCGGGCTCAACTTCGTCTATCGTGAAAATAGGCCTGCGCGGTTTCTCGTCCTCCAGCATTCGTTCGCACTTCTGTGCCATTTTGATACAATCTGCGAGCTTTTTCGTTTCGCATGCTGCCATTGTCTTCTTCAATGCTGGGTCTAGACCCTTGACAAACACAGTCACCAGTAGCTTGTCGCGGGCCGACGGGCCTTGTAGCTCCTTGATTACATGCGACAAGGAAGCCGAGCAGCTCTCCAGTCGCGCAGCATAATCTTCGATTGTACCTCGGTCCATTTTGATCGCAGACAGTTCAGCGTGTGCATCTGTCAGCTAAATGCTTTTGAGGAAACGTTCCTCAATGCGTTCGGTCAGCGTTGCCAGATCGCATGCTTCGAGCTCGGGATTTGAATCTAAAACACTCTCTGCGGTTTCTATGCAGAGGTAGCGAATTTCGTCCGCAATCCGGTCATCTGACCATTTTTCTAGAGCGGCACGTTTCTTTACACTATTCAGAAACTTCAAAACGTTCGTCTTGCCGTCAAATTTCTGAAGCTTGCCAAGAACTGGACCTATTGCTTCTGACTGTGGTGCTCCTGCTGCTGGCATGGCTGCTGTGGCGCTATCAGCTTTGTTCCCTTTCTCGTTGCTTCTGGTCATTATTGCGGCTCGACACTCAATATGGGTTCAAGAGTTAGGTGCACTACCTGCAGTGCTATTTTCGGTTTACTCTGATGCAAGGAACTTCGCGCACAACAAAAAAAAGAATTTCTCGCGCTCACGTTATTCTCGACAAGATGTTTCGTTGATTTATATACCAGAACAGATTAGATGTTAGGTTCGTTAAAACCGCTCTGACCGCTAGGAACTTGAAGGCGTATCAAAGAGAGAAAGGAGGAAGGCACCATTTGATAAAGAGCTCGGGAGGTGCGGCATCTAGGCAGGTATATAGAACAGTACGTTGGGACAGAGGTTCATTAAAAAGGACAAAGTGAAAGAAAACAGAGTTAAGAGCTGAAACAAGACGTCGGTGAACCGAAAGGTGGTCCTTAAATAGTCACTATATTTCCTTCCAGCACTAAAGCCTAACTAACTCTCAGCTGGCCCTCACTACTACACAACAATATATATTTTTTCCGTCAATGAGTACACGTAATCGTTCCCTCAATTTGCATTCCTGCTCAAAAAAAAATTCACCCAATATGTACCTAATTTACAACAAGAACACGAGAATCGAATGTATCTTCCGAAGAACATAAATAAATAAAAATTGGTATTATTCCTAACGAATCTTCGATGCTTCTACTTCACATGTGCAGCGATCCCTACCAGAAATTTAAATTCACTTTCCTTTGGCTTTCTCACGCTCAAAGGACTGGCTGTAAGTTTTTATGGCTTGGCCCGCTTCTAATCTCACAAAAATGACACTCCCAGGCTGCGCCGCGATACGCTCAATATCTGTTAGGGGCTACGCTCACACAACCAAACATCAAACAGAAGACAATAAAATAAATAAAATTTTGCAGTTAAAGACACGTTCTACTTATCTCCCATGGAATATACAAAAAAATGAAATGAAATGGTGTTTACTTACAGTTTTTTGGGTCCTTCGGAGATGTTGCTGCTCGCTACCTCTGGACTGGTTGCTTCTTTCTTCTTTCTTTTGTTCTTTCTCCGTCTCCTCTCGCTCTCTTACTCTCTCTCTCTCGCTCTTTTCAATTTCTACTCTTGCCACAATCCCACCGCTGGCTCCAGTGAATGTTGTGTGTATTTTCTTCACACGATTTATCGGACATTCATTTTTTTTTACTTTGAATACGTCATGATTTTTAATGAGAAAGTTGACGGTAACGTGCCGCTGCCACCAGAGGCACAAAGCCTCAAATTTAGTATGATATGAATTTAATTATGAATTGAAAAAAAACGTGAACGATTATCTTTCTGGTTGCGTCCAAGTTTTCAAGGGCACGTGTTTCTACGTGGCGAGTTCAAAGCGAGAGGAGAGGGGAATAATCGCGACGCAGAAGAGTTGATACATATATTTGGGATGCAATAACGGATCAGCGTGAGCACGGGCGAGATCAAAGAATCATACATCGGTGCCCGAGGGTCAGCACCACACGAAATGACGCCCTCAGGAGACTAATAGTGACAACCGCCAACAAAGAACCGACAACTCGAGCCCGGATGAATATTTTGCATATACTCAATCGCGGTCTCGCCAGAGCGTTTCACAGACACCCAACTCAATCCAATAAGTGTTTTACAGACACTCAACTCGATCCACGAGGGTCCGATCCCGACAGTATTTCGCGTACACATCCCCGAATCACCAACACAACAATTTGAGCAGGACTGCACCAACCTTAACTCAGACTTATACAACTCACTAGAGGGCGGGACTCAAATCTCGGGCTCCCAAACAACCTCGGCCAGTACTATGCTTTTTGCTAAGTCTCGACTCGTCAGTTCCTATCTCGCTTCGGAGACCTCACCGCTCTTCTCGCCGACCGGACACTTAGTCAACTCTGACCGCTCTCTATACCAACCGGACACTCACTCTCGCCTGACCGTCCCGTCAGCCCAGTCGTGGGCTCGCACCTCCCCCAAAAAGAGGGTGCGGTTGGGGGGAAGAGGAGTAGGTTTTTGGGGAGAAGGGGTGCAGGGGTATGCTTTGGTGGGGCTCCGCTTTCTCTTTAGCCATGGCTAATTTCACCATTGATCCCACGCTCTGTCCCTCGTCCCGACGATCGGAGCCGGCACATTGTTTTTATAACTCATTTAATGACTATTATGGTCCTTGACCAATTGACGTGGCCGGCATACGAGTTGTGCGGCATCCTCATGACTTATAGCGATGCACTTTATGGGAACGCCGTCGACCGTCTCGTGACCGTGTAACCGCTCTCGACCGCGCAGCCATTTATCCCCGCTAATGTGGTAGGTTCGGCTCCGATTCGAGTTTAATTGATGGCAAGAATATTTTATGATATCATCCTACGAAAAAGCTTGTCCTCTACATCGCACTTCCCACTCGGCAATGTGAAATAGGGGATGAATCTGATTTCATACAGAACAATGGTCCAAAGTGATAATTTTAATTGCGGAAATTTAGAGTTTTCGATTTGAAAGTTTAGTTCTAGTGTGCGCTGAACGCAAGGAAAAATATAAAAAGAAAAATGGAAATGCTTAAATTACTTCCTCCCCCCAACTCAGCTGAAATCGATTGAAAACATCTTCGAGAATGATTTTGAAAGAGCGAGACAACGTTGGCTAAAATTTATTGCATTAAAAACTTTTTACAACCCTCACATCTATAAACCTGTATATTGGTGAACAAACAAAATGTATTTCAGGGTATGTTTGTCATACGGACGTTAAATATTAATACAGAAAATAGAAAAATAACAAAATATAGATGAGGAAATACTCCTAATTATGTAAAAAACGTTCGTTCTGCTGCTTTGAACTGACGGCTGTGGTGCTCATTATTGTCGACAGAAATATGTAAGATGAATATTAGAATTGGTTAGCAAACGTAAAATTATATCATATCTCATTTTCTAACAGAAATTTCAGGAAAATTAAAATTTTAGGTGGGTTGGAAATTTACACCGAAATGCTGCAGGCCCTATGACATAGATTCAAAATGACGTAATACATTTACTCTGAATTCTTTTACAGTTTTAGAGTTTTAGATATGCTGGGGAGGCTTGTTCCACAAAAAAGCTCCAGAAACTGAGAGAGCTTTTTGTCCCACGTTAGATGAACGGTAACTGACTAAAACATCATTCCTCCGATTTGGTTTTTTGTTTAGGATATTGGATAGAAAAAATTTTACCACCTCTGCATTACTTTGGGGGAGGTACAGAGAGGAGAACACTCGTCGAGCTTTTTGGATCATAAATCTGTTCGGTATTGGGATCCAGTCAAGTTTTCTTAAAAGAGGGGTGACATGTTCGCATTTATTGAAATTTCCTTTGCATACCACTTTAGCGGCGAAATTTATACATTTTTGCAACTCTTCCTGACGATATTGAGGTAAATCTCCCCTCACAAGACTGCAGTAGTCCAGACGCGATAAAACTAAAGACTGCATGAATCACTAATAATCTAGATTTTTCGTCAAGTGTGTTCTTAATGCGATGAAAGAACATTAAGGTTCCGTTTATTTTGTTGCATATTGTTTCTACGTGTGAATTGAAAGTCATATTTTTGTCAAACCAAATACTAAGATTTTTTACCTTATCTACCGGTTCAATTGTATCGTCTCCAAATGTTAGCGTGAATGGTGGTAAATTTTTAGTCGCATTCTGTGATCCAAAAATAATGCATTGCGTTTTACTTGCGTTAAGTTTGAGGCCATTTTGGTAATACCACAATTTCAGATTTCTTTGAAGGTTTCCAGCGATTGGCTTGTGTTTCTTTTAAATCCGCTGTTGAGCTTGTCATGGCAATTTGTGCGTCATCAGCATACATTGAGATTTTTGTGTTTGCCGGCATGGTGGGGAAATCATTTATGAAAATTGAAAATAGGAGCGGGCCGGTGATTGAACCTTGAAGAACGCCTAAATTATTTTGTATGAATGATGACATTTTGTTATTCAAGCACACTGCATGAGAGCGGTTTAGTAGGTAGTTTTCAAACCACTGAGTGTCTATTCTGAGGTTTGAAATTTTTTGAAAAAGTTTCTTATGCTCAACACTGTCTAAAGCTTTGGAGAGATCAAGCAATAGTAGGGGAGTTGATCTTTTTGTCAATATCATTGTAAATTTTTTCTGTTATGTTTAACAGGGCGTCTTGAGTAGTGGTATTCCTCCTGTAAGCATATTGATTGCGATGCAGTAGATGTGACTCGTCTGGGTAAGACGAGAGCTGGTTTGTTATTACTTTTTCTAATATTTTGGACATGACAGGCAGGAGACTGATTGGTCTGTAGTTCGACGCTATGTCGATATCACCAGATTTATGTAATGGCTTGATAATGGATAGTTTCCATTGGTCGGGAAACTTGTTTGTCGCTATAGATGTATTTATTATCAAGCGAATGAGGGGTGCTCTGACAGGGAAGCTGTCTTTTATATGTTGGAGGCTTATGCCATCATGTCCATTCGCTTTAGTATTCTTTGGTGGGTATAAGATTTTTCGTATCTCTATGACGTTTACCGGCTTTGGTCTCCATTTGTTTCTACTATTTGGGGATGAAACATCGTTCAGATTTGCCCCTGTAGATGTGTCTGAAACTGTCCTGGATACTTCATTGAAAACATCTTCGCCAACTTTTGAGAAGAAAGTGTTGATGTCATTCGCTGTTTTTGAGGGGTTGTCAAAAGTGCTTTTGCAGTCTGAATTTTTATACTGAGCGACTTCTCTAATGATTTCCCAAGTTCTTTTTGGGTTTTGTTTTGCCGCCAATAGTTCTTTGTGGAAGTAGTCCCGTTTTGCTTCCTTAACTTTTCTTCGTAGGATCTTCTCATGATCTTTATATAATTTTCGACGCGTACTGTCTGATTTGTTCAGTTTATACTCACGCTGCAAATCTCTTTTAGCTCTGCTCAACTGTTTTATCTCATCTGTTATCCATTTAGAAATTCTTGGCTTAACTTTCTTCGTAGTGAGAGGTGCGCATTCGTTAAGGGCTGATACGAAATTTTCGTTGAAAAGCAAAACTTGTAGATTGACATCATCGGTGTTTTCTATGCCTTGAAATTCACTCTATCTGTCGAATAGCTTTTCTTTGAACATTTCAAGGGAGTAGTGGTTTTTCATGCGATATGTAATGTAACTAGATTTCTGTTTCTCTTTTGCAGCATTGATTCGGCATTCTACCGAATGGTGATCAGAAAAAGACGGTAAGATCTCTGTGCTGAGTACTGCTTAGGGATTGTTTGTAATTGCTAGGTCAAGAAGAGTTTTGGAAGTGTTGGTAATGCGCGTTGGTTCTTGGACCATTTGAGAAAGATTAAGTCTGTGCAGCATCTTGCTTAGCTGATTGTTCTTATTTGTCAGATTTACGTTAAAATCTCCGAAAACACAGAAAGACTTTTTGGCTGCAGAGATTAATTTAAGCGTATTTCCAATGAAATCTAATGTTGGACTTAGAGATGCTGACGGATGTCTGTAAAGACTGCCGATAATGAAAGACTTGTGTTTGTTTACTTGAACATTGAGCCAAACCATTTCTATGTCTTCGTATTTTTCTTTTATCGGAAATAAGGATGTAGAGTAGAAATATTTTATGAAAATGCATGAACCGCTACCTTTCTTACTCTTGACTCCGTCATAACAGTACAATGTGTACCCGGTAATGCTGAGTGTCAGGCCGCACAGGGGTTGTCGAGCCTTTTGTGTTAGTTACCCATAATCCCAAGTATTTTCTTTATGTGTCCAGCTCCCTGAACGCCGAATTGTCTGTTTCTCTGCGCTGATGTTGCGTCTGTACATTTACTTTAGTTAGCCCTCAAATATCATTTGTATTACATGTCGATATTCCAATGTTTCTTTGATTACCTAGCTAAATACGACTAATATTTTATATGCAATTTTGAGTGTTGTACCTTGTCATGCAGTAGCTCAAGTCTGTACGCATTATTTTTGCAACCGAAAATGAATCACTGTCTTTGTTAAAATATATTCGTGTATGTAATAGGGACTCCAAAGAGATTCAGCAACAAACAAGTCACACCCTGAGGTCAAAAAAGTTTTTCTTTCTCCTTATTGACAAAGACTTAAGTCACAGATCATATACTAGAAGATCCTCAACTTATCACTAAGTGAGTTGCAGCCCTGTCGACAATGACGTAGGGGCCAATTGGCCAAAGACGGGGCCGATAAACAGGTACGTGTCTCTAGTTTGAATCTGAAGTCGTTAGTCGGCTGTGAGCCTTTGACAGAGGTGTATCGAAGTTTGCAGCAGAAATGGCTCCTTACGTACGCTTAAAAAATGTGTAGCGGAAAAGTGTGCTATCTGTTTTTAGCAGTTTTTTATCACTCAAACATCTTAATTTCTTCATGATCGTATTGTTTCGACTAATACAAGAATCTGGTGTTTAATGGTTTAAAATGTTGATGAACTCTTTCCGAAAAACTTAATATACGGCACCGACGTTTTATCACATTTAGAACCTGAGTCTAATTTAAAATGCGCCTTAGTTTATAGATATAAATTGTAAATATGTTCATGAATGCACATTCACGTTTATGTATAGTGAAGGACAATATAAAAAAGTGTTATCAATATAATCGAAATGTACTACTTTGGCTTTCACTATCCTTATTACGCCACGAAACGTTTCTTAACTTTTGAATAAAAACTTGAGTTCCAATCCTAACGAGTATCATAGTAAAGCCTGCATACGCAGCTAATTGAAAGCCTTGTCAACAATGACGTCAGCTGCGAGTCATGGCTGCTAGAACATGATTGGTTGGCGTGCGTGAGTACGTTTGTCTAGAGCGGACTTGCGGTCCACCGTAGTTTTGCAGTTCTTCTTATGTAAGTGTTCTGTGCTTTAGTCTAATGCGACACTTCGCCTAATAAGGGTATTAATGAGCCACCTAGGAAGGAGAAACTATTTCGCATTGTATTGTCGATTAGGAAGACGCTGTCGTAGTTCGGCACTATCAGAGTTCACTTCTGTTGCCCTAGCAGTCTCATACGGCGCAGACAGTTGCTCGTCTTCCTAACGGTACCGCCGTAGTTCGGCACAAAACGGAATTTACTTCTGTTGCCCTAGCGGACTGAATACGGCGTAGGCGGTACCCACACACACACCTCCCTCTAGCGGTGCCACCGTAGTTCGGCACAAAACAGAAATAACTTCTGTTGCCCTAGCGGACTGAATACGGCGCAGGTGGTACCCACACAAATCTCACCCCACACACACGACGGTACCGCCGTAGTTCGGCACTAACAGAATTTACTTCTGTTGCCCTAGCGGACTGATTACGGCGTAGGTGGTACCCACACGAACCTCAGGAAGGGCAGCTGCGAAGAAAAGCTAGCGCCCCGAAAAAGGTAGCTGCACAGAAGACAGTCACTATTTGTGTTGTTACAAGTAGCGCAAATTTATTTTTCGAACTGACATTATATTTGTCTGAGATCGAGTCAGGGAAAGGCTCAGGCTTATTCACGTTCCTCATGCTGTGGGTGGGTGAGTTACTCAGAGCTCTGCTTGATGACTGTAATATAGCAAGTAATGAAAGTTCTAGTTAGAGAGACCTAAAGTTGGCAACGCTCGAGACGGCAAGATCGCAGCTCAGTTCCTGATCGGTCGTAGTCAGCTAAACAGTACATGTTGACTGAATGTGTGTATATATAATAACCTATGTGGCAAGTACCTATTACCTAAACCTAAGCTTTTCTAACTACCTACTACTAATTCAATTCTACTATTCTATATTTTCAACCTATCTCCGCTCTGCTCTTACTGGCCACATGTCTATTTGAGTACATCTATAGCTTAGAGCTATCAAAGAGGTGAGTCCCTATTTGTGCATATTTAATTACTGATGTGTCAATACTTGCTATACAGTGTGGTGTCTATGTGGATCACAACTATTAATCTATGAGATGTTTAACCTATGCTGTGGTAAAGTCTAGTGTAGGAGTGTTATGTGCAATGGAATAGATTATCTTAAATTGGCTACTTTGCTACTGCTATGACTACTAATATTATGTCAGGCTAATACCTGATAATTGGCGAAGAGGATTTTGGTAGAACTACTGGGAGAGGCTAGACTAGTGAAGGAATTCAGAATTATTTAATTATTTTAATATTGGTGCTGTAGATTTTTGTTTCACAAGGTGTGTCAAGCTGTGTAAAAATGCCAATGCTAGGTTCAGTGGGAGAGCTCACTCCTTTAGAGGAAGAATTCTCTGAATATGAAGTTAGACTAAACTGCTTACTGAGTATCAACAAAGTGGAAGAAAACAAGAAAGCCCACAGATTTATTGCTCAGGTGGGTCCTAAAATTGTAAGACTAACTAAAAACCTCCTGTCCCCGAAAAGACTTTTAGATGCTACCTATGATGAGATCATGGAAGCGTTAAGGTGGCATTTAAGCCGACACGCAACCATATCTTTAAAAAGTTTAGGTTCAATAAGCGGAACAAGAAACAAGGGGAGAGCATTGCTGATTTTGTGGCTATCTTGAAGGCCCTTTCAGATACCTGTAATTTTAAACAGGAAGTGCTAGAAGAAACCCTTCTTGATAGGATAATACTGGGTGTGGCCAGTAATGATGTTCAAAATTGTTTGCTGAATGAAGCTGGCCTGACATGACAAAAATCCGGGGATCTAGCAACTGCCAAAGAAACCCAACTGAGAGAAACAGTGGTGTTGAGACAACCTAACTCTATACTGAATGTTGGTCAGTCTAGAGTACAGCAAACTGCTAACAAGCCTCAGGGCAAACTCAGGCTCAAGCTAGCCCCAAATCAGCTAGCAGCGGCTGTGGTAATCTGCACTGGCGTAGAGATTGCCCCTATGGAGACAGTGTTTGTCATGGTTGTGGCCAAAAAGGCCATCTTTAGAAATGTTGCTTCAAATTAAAGAACCAGCAATCTGCTAGAGGCAACAAAAATATTTTGTGCATGCTATGCATGAAAAAAGGGGGAGGGAACACCACTCTAATCCTAACAGAACTAACAATGCAACCAGTGCAGACTACCCAGCTGCTAATCAGGGTTGCTATGGGGAGATTTTCTCCATTGACGAGGAAATGAAACCCCCCATTAAAATAAAATTTTTGCTAAACAATACCCCATTGGAAATGGAGGTAGACACAGGTGCTGCCAGGTCTATCCTTTCTAAGCCTGCCAACTTAAGGTTGCCCACCTAGACATGACCCGAGTTGAGACCTTCTGATGTTAAGCTTAGGACTTATGGTGGAGCTGAACTAGTGGTTTGTGGGGAGATTAGGGCTAACATCCAGCGTTAAGCTAGTGGTAGGGCTCTTCAGCTAGCAACTATTGTAGTGGTAGACAGGGGAGGTCCGGCTTTGCTGGGTAGTGCCCTGATTGATACCCTAGGGCTAACTATTGTAGCTAATGGAGTACACAAGCCGATCACTCGCCCTGAATATTTAGTTGGAAAATTCCCAGACCTTTGTCAACCAGGTCTAGGTTGCTTTAAGGAAAGGAATTTCAAGATCGAGGTTGACTCCTCCGTACCCCCAAAGTTTTTAAAGCCAGGAAGGTGCCTTACACACTTAGACCTAAGGTGGAGGCAGAACTGGATAGACTGGTACAGGAAGGTATCCTCACCCCTGAACAATACTCTAGATGGGCAGCGGCTATTGTTCCCGTGCTCAAGGCTGATTAAAGCATCCTAATCTGTGGCGACTATAAACTGACAGTCAATCGGGCCACTAGGTTTGATACCTACCCTATACCCAGAGTGGAAGATTTATTTAGCAGGTTAGCCGGAGGAGTTATATACTCCAAGCTAGACATAAGTCAGGCGTACGCCCAACTGCCGTTAGATGAAGAGTCTAAAGAGCTGACCGTGATCAACACCCATAGAAATCTGTTTGCTTATAATAGGTTGAGTTTCGGCAGAGCATCGGCCCCCGGAATTTTTCAGCGTGCCATGGAAGGACTATTACAGGGCCTCCCAGGAGTGTTCTGCTATCTGGATGACGTACTCATTAGTGCTACTAATGAGCAAGAGCACTCCAAGCGTCTTCATCAAGTCTTATCTAAACTACAGGAGGCAGGGCTGAAACTGAAAATGTATAAGTGCCAAATAGGAGTATCACAGGTATCCTACCTCGGATATCAGATTGACAAGGATGGGTTGCACCCCACGGCCGAGAAGGTCGCAGCCATCCGGGACGCCCCAGCTCCTACTGTGACTCAGCAGAGAGCGTAACTAGGGTTACTCAACTTCTATAGAAAATTTCTAAGATCTTCTGCAACTATGTTGGAGCCCCTAAATGCCTTAATGAGGGATAAAACTCCATGGAAATGGAATGCAAGTCAGGAGAGGGCATTCCAGAAGTCTAAACAAGCCCTTCTGGACTCCTAGACTTTAATCCATTTCGACCCTAACCTACCCATAGTGGTAGTGGCTGACAGTACTGCGTATGGCGTGGGAGCGGTATTATGTCACCTTATTGATGGAATTGAACGCCCCGCCTATTTTGCCTCCCGAACTCTAACAGCAACAGAGCGTAACCACTCCCAGACTGAGAAAGAAGCACTGGCTATAGTTTTTGCACTCAGAAAATTCCATTGCTACCTGTGGGGACAGGAATTCACAGTGATCACCGGCCACAAACCTTTACTATGACTATTTGATCCGGGTAGAAGCATCCCTCCGATGGCATCCGGGTGCATTCAAAGGTGGGCTCTACTGCTGCAATCCTACAAGTTCACCTTGCGTCACCGGTCGGGCGTGCTGTTGGGCACGGCTGATGCTCTCAGTCGTCTACCCTTGAAAACCCCCGAGGAAGCCACGCCCATTCCAGCGGAATGGACGTCCCTAGTAAACTTCCTTGAGTCAGCTCCGGTCACCAGCACCCACATTCGCGACGGCACCCTAATGGACACAGTACTTTCGAAGGTATACAAATACTGCCAGGTAGGCTGGCCTTCGACGGTAATTGGTGACCCCGATCTCGCTCCGTAAACTAGGAGGAGAGACGAATTGTCCACACAAAACGGCTGTGTGCTCTGAGGAGCAAGAATTATTGTACCCCAAGCCCTCAGACAAGCCATTGTGGATGAACTTCATTCTGGCCATGCAGGATCACCCAGGATGAAGGAGCTAGCTCGCAGCTATGTGTGGTGGCCCTGTGGTGTTCTCAACTAGCCGTGCGCGCACATGCACCACACAAGCTCAAAAGCGCCACCTCACAGCCTCGAAGTGCTCTTACTGGCCGACCAATCATCGCTCAAGTCTGGCGCTGGGGTGGCCGACCAAGCCTCTACAAGCCGCACGTTCCGAGCAGCCAGGCGACATCAGACGACAACCACATACGTTTAACTCAGTCTCGACCGCTTCAAAAGTGCCACCGCGAGCCGCCTGACCAGAGAGCTAGCTTGGCTTAGTGAGGCCGAAGCGAGCCCTATATATTGAGCCGCGCGGCATACGCAGTCAGCTCACCCAGTGCACTCGCATGAACCCTGATATTCCCACAAGTCTTCTTTCTGCGAGCCTCGTCACTGCAACGGCTCACACAATTCTTCCAACGAGCCTCCTCACAGCAGCGGCTCACACAAAACTTCTCCCTGCGACTCGCCTCGCAGCGACTCTGACATTCATTAGTCTCGGCTGCTCAGCAAGCAGTAGCCTCACGGCCTCCATCACCACCTCGACGCCACGGCTTGCACGACGCGACTTACCGACAACCGTCGGCCCTTCAAGTCGTCCTCGAGTAATATACTACCTGCATGAAAATATTTACCTCATGTGCCATACTGTCGGCGACCTAAACAATAATACGGCCTTTATTCCAGTTGTGTATTCCTTACCCTGCCGGGTTCGTTTGTACCTCAGGCACTCACTTCGACCATGGATATTCACAGTCTGCCCGGAGTGTAAAGCAGCCTGAAAGAGAACACACTACAGCCCCTTCTGGACAAGGATCTAGAAGAAACGACTAAGTCATGCAGCGAATGCCTGAGCACTCGAGCTGTACCGACGAAAGCTGAACTTCGCCCGTGGGAATGGCCGGCGAAGCCATGGCATCGCATACACATCGACAACGCGGGCCCAATGGATGGAAAATACTATCTAATGATCGTGGACGCACACTCTAGGTGAGTTAAAATTTTTCCCACAACAACTGCAACCTCTAGCGAAACGATCTCGTGCCTGAAACACACTTTTTCAACGCTTGGATTTCCGGTAACAACTGTTTCGAACAACGCAACGTGTTTCACATCGGCTGAATTCCAAGAATTTTCGAATGCATGTGGTATGCGACACATTACGAGCGCACCATACCATCCTTCAACTAATAGACTGGCGGAGCGCATGGTACAAACATTCAAGAAGAATATACGAAAGTCAACGGAACCCCTACGTCTAGCACTGGACATGTTCCTGTTCAACTATCGGCAAACACCCCACACGACAACAGGTGTTACGCCCGCCGAGCTAATGTTAGGCAGGAAAGTTCGCTCTCGTCTTGATCTACTTTGGGCGACAGAAGCAATCGCGTCCAAAATCGCTCAACGCCAGGATGCTCAGAAAAGATACCACCCAGGGTCTCGCGCGGTGGACATTCCGCCGGAGTCACTTGTGATGGTCCGTCAATACACACCGGGTTTCCCAAAATGGACCCCTGTTACTACCGTTGAGAAAACGGGCCTGGTGTCCTACAAGTGCCAACTGCAGGGGGGAGAGGTCGTTCGTCGACACCAGGACCAAGTTATTACCTGCTCGAACACCATCCCTGAACCCAGGGAACAACCTACTGAGGAAACCGTGTTGATTCCACAACCTGCTCGAGATTCATACCCACCACCTCCGACTAATGAACCTGACCCCAAAACACCTGATTACTCGATTCCCACCCAGGAGGCAAGGATGCACAAGCCTCCAAGTGCTAGCATCTCACGCAGGTCTACCCGAGTTCGGAAGCCTGTGGTGAGAATGGACCTCTGGGATTGACTAGATCAAATAAGAGGGAGTAGGGATACTGGGGGGGGGGGGGTTTCTGATTAATGAGGGAGGCATTATATACAGCGATTAATGGAAGTTCGAGTTAGAAAGACCTAAGCAACGCCCGAGACGGCAAGATTGCAGCTCAGTTCCTGATTGGTCGTAGTCAGCTAAACAGTACATGTTGACTGCAAGTGTGTATATATAATACCCTATTTAGCAAGTACCTATAACCTATACCTAAGCTTTTCTAACTCGGCCTACCTACTACTAATTCTATTCTACTATTCTATATTTTCAACTTATCTCTGCTCAGCTCTTACTGGCCACATGTCTATTTGAGTACATCTATAGCTTAAGGCTATCAAAGAGGTGAGTCCCTATTTGTGCATATTCAATTACTGATATGTCAATAATTGCAATACAGTGTGGTGTCTATGTGGATCACAAATATTAATCTATGTGATGTTTAATCTATACTGTGGTAAAGTCTAGTGTAAGAGTGTTATGTGCATTGGTATAGATTATCTTAAATTGGCTACTTTGCTACTACTATGACTACTAATATTATGCAGTGTACGCTTCAGCCTCAAAATCAGTAAAATTTCATAAATTATTAAAACTATCATCTAAAAATCTAATAATATCAATACAATCATTCTCATAATTTTTTATTACAATTTCACTCAATAAAACCCCCAAAATCTATTAAAATTTGGCCCTGAAACATTTCTACAGAAATATATTCTCTAGCGTCACCTCTTATGGCAATTGCACCTGGAATCACCTTGGTTCCTACTCGATCATCCTAGCTTTCCCGGATTGTTTCAGTCTCTCTTGTGCTGGTACCACGGGAAAACATACGAGACAAGCACACACTTAATAGACCCTACCTAGTCCTCAATCCCCACCATTGAGCTAAACTAGACCGTTCTCAGTAACACTCTGAGACCTCAAAGTTAGCCATACGGCTCCACGAATCAGTCCCACTATGAACTATTCGCTTGGTGCGAGTAATTCAATTTTTACGTATAGTTTTAGGTACACCCGTTTGATGTTCTGGTTTCATCAAGGTTTAGGCAATTAAGGTTTGACAGGGTCACCAGCATTTACTGTGCCTATGGCTAGGCACATAAATACAAAAATAAGATTAAGATTGAAAGTCTGTTTGGGCCCTTTGACTCAGAAGGAGTAGGTAATCTGGTGCTCTACTGGCACCGATGTTTTCAGATCACTTGCACGAACTATCTCTTGAGTGTAAGTGAAAGTCACTGATTAGCTCGCTTCTTTATTTATTTGACGCTGAGGGGTGCCGTGGCCACTGTTCACTCATTGGGGTTTTCCACTTCTTGATGCGGGGTTCCGGATCCAGTCCTGGCGGCGTACTCCAACCCGCTCGCGGCGGCGAGTGGGAGTCCCTTGTGGGTCCAGATAAGGACGGAATGTGAGTATGGTACTTCCCGTATGTGGGTGATTTGGGTGGCTCAACGAATGGAGATGGCCGAAGTGGAATGGACGGCGAGAATGAAAAGGTGAAGCATAAACGCTTGTGAGCGAGGCAATCTTGGAGGATTGAAGTATTGAACGAGATAATGAAAGAGTTTAAAGCAGGCTCTTGAAAGAGGCAGTACCGTTATCGCGGTGACTGAGTTGTGGAGCCGTGTGGCTGATTTGTAAGTCTCAAGTGTGTCTGAGAAAGACCTAGTTTCGGCTCAATGGCAGGGATTGAGGTCTAGGTGGTTGTACAGGGTGTGTTTGGCTCGTAGGTCCTCCTGTGCGGGAACAACAAGCTGGGTTACTTGGCACAAGCACAGTTAAAGAGGGAGAACAGTCGCTGCACAAGCCAGACAATGAACGACTGCCGATTTACAGAATTGCCTCGGATCGAGGAGTCTCTATGCAACAATACCAACCATAATTCTGGCGCCCGAATACGGCCGAAGGTAAATCGCAATATTGACAACGTCGTATGGACAACATGAAATTCCCTGGTGCAAGCCTCAATATTTCCCTAACATGCAGCTATGCTCAGCGTACTACTAGAAGTGTACACGGCATGTCTTTTGACTGTCTCCAGCATGGAGTGTAAGGTCAGTCTACGAGATTCCAAAGCTGACACCAATGCAACATTAGCAGTAAGCCAAAACTAAGAATTAAGGTTGTTACTGGATGAGTTTATGTACAAAAGGAATTTACTGATTGGGCATCAGTAGGAATAAGGGCTCTATTTCCCTAAATCAAGGGTGTCACAGCTTAATACTCTAGGGTACAATTATACTAGAATACACAAGTGCTTTAGGTTGGGCAGCTGTGACATTAGGACAATTTACACTAAGCAAACAGTCAAGGACTGTCTGCAATAAACCTACCTAAGCCTAAAATTAACTAGGATCACTGCTAACTTATCCAATTTGGGAAATAACAGGAAACCCCCACAAAACTTTAAACAGCTAAAATATAAGTAATTTAAGCATGAAATTAACCAGAAAGACTCTTAAGTTAATAATACATGAGTTTACCTATAAAATTTTTACAAGTTTGCAGTGCCTCTAATACTCCCAGGAAACAAGGAGGGATTTAAGGGAATCACTAATTGTGTGTTTTGGGCAGCCATAAGGTTGCTGTAAGTTGTCAAGAAAGGAATTAATTTACCTAACATTTAGGCAAAATTTTGCAAAAACTGGGAAGAAGATTTGTCTTCCCCGAACATCTGGGAACATGTATGAAAATTACATTCATTAATTAGCTACAGGCACATTACAACAGAGTCAGTAATTTAGAATTATGACTCCTAAGTTGAGATGAATAGCACAGTGCAATAAGTGAGGTGATATGTGAGAGGTGAAAACTCTCATTCTTATAAGATGGTGTCACTTAAGGGCACTTTTGAAACTCGAATTACTTAACTAATTAGCAAAACATGAAGGCAACATGGCCAAGAAGACACAGGCAACATGAGCAACCTTCAGCATGCTTAATCATTAACACAAATAGATTATCAAATTCCTAAGTCATTAACATGAAGAAGAGTTCTGCAGAAATTGATGAAATATCTTGGCGCAAGAATATTTCGGCCTTTTATTGATTAAATATTGAACACACATCATTTCTGGAAATTGATAAAAAATCTTGGCGCAAGAGTATTTTGGCCTTTTGTTGATTAAATATTGAACACACAATATTTCTGGCAACGACCTAAAACAATGACAATGTGTGTGAGGTGAAGTTTCTCATCCTATTTTAAAGGTCAGGAGGAGTTGAGCTTAATTAAAATGTACTTGGCTTTAACAAAAACTGGGCAGAAAGATTTGTCTTTCCAGAACAGCAGGTAGTTTGTTTGACCATTGAATTAATTAACTTACTACAGGCTAATGACAGAAGAAGAATCAGTAAATTTAGAAATATGCCTCTTAAGTTGAGATGACAAGCCAAAAGAAACAATGAATAGAATCCTATCTTTCAATGAATAAATGCACAGGGTTATTGAGGGTAAGATCTAGTTTCACGGGAAGTTGAGGCAGGAACGAGAACGCTGCCCACAATTTCAAACGTATACAATCTTGCTGACTAATCAGTGACATATGATAATTTATACAAATCAACTATACTG
This sequence comes from Morinoia aosen, assembly GCA_030386875.1. NCBI lineage: Eukaryota > Metazoa > Arthropoda > Malacostraca > Amphipoda > Talitridae > Morinoia > Morinoia aosen. Next base: position 3,282,308 of record CM059564.1, read on the forward strand.
ACACGATTTTGGTAAGTGAGGTAATTGTAATTTATAGTTACCGGAGGAACAGAATACGGCACGTGAGTAAATAAGAATCTCACCCGTGGAGAAAAGGAACGCGTGATGCACACACAAGGAAGTGATTTGAAAAAGTGAGCGCTTGCTCGAGACGAGTGTTGCTGCGCTGCGTCTATGAGAAGTCTCTTAAGTTTTGAAAATGAATTCTTAAGAGACTGATTTGTTGATACACAATTTTAATAAATTTTGGGGTTTAAATGCATGAAATTGTTAGTGTAAAATTATGAAAATGGTCGTATTGATGTAATTTAATTTTTACGTTGATAGTTTAAATATTTTATAAAATTTTGACCGGTAAGGGCTGAAGATTCACTACAGCTACCCCCCAACGTTTGAAACCGAAAGGTCTGATAACAGTGATAGCTGTTACCTGTAGGTTGCAAGCGCAATACAAGGGAAAGGACAACCATAGCAGCAGTGATCCAGATTACGCGTTGGCATAACGGGCTGAGAGGCGGGATGGCCTACCGTGTCTAGTGTACCTTACGTTATTAGCAGGGTTCAGCCTAGGGGCTGTGAAAGTTTGCGTTATGATTTTCATTTGCGTGTGTGTGAAAATGTTTGGAGGTGAGGCATCATTTGTGACGACGGGCCCTGAAGCCTTAACCGAAGTGGCGGCGTTTGACTCACTACATTCCAACTGCTCTCTTTGAGTGGTATCCCGGGGAGCATGGAATTCATTGCATTCCATCATCGGGGGTAATTTCCTGGCCCAATTAGAGAAGTGAAAGTTGGTGGGCACGCCAGGTGGTGCCCTGGGGTGGGATAGTAAGACCGGTGTTTCGGGGGCTGAGATAGGAGAGTTCACAGATTCAGAAACGTATGCTGCTTTCAAGCAGTCTATACTAACGCTGTCGCTCCCCAGACCCTTCTCCACGACAAAATACTTTGGGGAGCGCTTCAGTACCTTGTACGGACCATCGTAGGGTCGTCTCAGAGGAGGTTTGACTGCGTCTACGCGCACATAAACGTGGGTGCATTTTTTTAGCATGGGGTCTAATCTTTCAGTTGTCGGGGGTGGGCGAGGAGGTACATATAAGAGGTCTCGCATCGATGCTTTGAGACGAGTCGCGTAATCAGCGATTCGTCCCAGGGAGTCATCGATGTGAGAAGAAGGGTCAACAATATCGCCGGGCAATCTTACGGATTTACCGTAAAGCAGTTCGGACGACGTGGACATTTGGTCCTGCCGATAAAGGTTTCGCATAGTAAGTGGTACAATAGGCAGACGGTCTACCCAGTCCTCATGATTTCAGGCATCTAAGGGCAGCTTTAATATCCCGATGGACTCTCTCTATGAGTCCATTTGATTGCGGGTGGTATGCTGTTGTTGCTATATTCACACCACCCAATAATTTAAAGATTTCTGCCCAAAGGTTCGAGGTGAACTGGGCGCCTCTGTCATGGGTGACGGTTAACGGCATACCATAACGAGACACCCAGACCTCTATGAAAGATCGGGCTACAGTTTCTGCTGTTCTGTTAGGAATAGATACCGCCTCGACCCATCTGGAGAAGCGGTCGATTATGGTCAAAAGATACGCACAGCCACGAGAGTTGGGAAGGGGGCCCACGATATCGATGTTAACGGAATCGAATTTATCTCCTGCGAATGCGCAAGGCTGGACCGCGGCTTTGTTGTGCCGGTTGACTTTGCTCGCTTGGCAATCGGGGCAGGTTCGTACGAATTCTCTAACGCCCTTGCGCATCCCGGGCCAGATAAAACGATCCGCGATTAAACGGAAGGTTCTATCTGTTCCGGGGTGAGACAAGTCGTGATAGTGCTGTATGGCTTTGTGACGTAACTTTGAGGGCAAATAAAAACGGTTGGGACGGTGAGCATCACAGTACGCGCCTTCTCTGAGTGACAACTTCAGGGAAGAGTCGGGGGACTCAATCAAGTTATGGACCTCTAAGTCGCTCTGCTGTTCACGAATGATGTCGGCTAGTGAAACCGCTTGTACAGAGGGTCGGAACTCGGGTGCTGACGGGTTTAATACCGCGCTGTACACACGCGATAAGCAGTCAGCAACCATAATCTCCTCGCCTTTGATGTGCCTGAGATCACTCTTGAACTGCGTGATAAAGCTCAGGTGCCGACTTTCCCTAGGCGAGTGGCGCTCGGGAGGCATTTTAATTGCGTTGATTATGGCCTTGTGGTCTGTGTAGATTATGAATTGACGGGCTTTAAGAGTATAGCGAAAGTGCTTGACCGCTAAGTATATGACCAGAAGCTCTTTCCCGAACGTGCTGTAACGTTGTTCGGTGGGAGAGAGTTTCCGGCTGAAAAACGCCAAAGGCGAGGTGACATTATGGACGGTTTGTTGCAAAACAGCACCGACCGCTAGGTCTGAAGCATCGACCACAAGACTGAATTCTGCATTAGGGTGTGGGTAAGCCAACTCCGTCGCAGTCGCAAGTCTCTCTTCGATTAAAACAAACGCGTTATTTGCCTCCCTAGTCCACTCGACCGTAACGGGTTTGCCTCGCTTTTTTGGTTTTATCAAGGAGGTGAGTGGGGCAAGAGTCTCTGCACAGTTTCTCAGGAATCGGTGGTAAAAGTTAACTGATCCCAAGAACCTGCGCAACTGTCTTTGAGTAGTAGGTTTGGGGAATTTGCGGATTGCCTCTACTTTTTCGGGCAATGGCTTAATTCCTCGCTCGCTAACGTGGTGACCTAGAAAAGTCAGTTCCTTCTTTCCCAACACACATTTCTCTGGATTGACCAGTAGTGAGTGCGACGCTAGTCGTTTGCAAAGCTCTCTCATATGGTGCACATGCTCCTCAGGCGTCTCCGAAGCCCCGAGCACATCGTCAAGGTAGCAATACAAAAAGGGTAGGTCGGAAAGGACTTCAGTCATGTGTCGCTGAAAGGTTTGCGGGGCATTACGCAGGCCGTATGGCATGCGAAGATACTCAAACAAAACGAACGGCGTGCACACAGCGGTCTTTTGAATAAAACTTTCGTGCATCGGGATCTGATGGAATGTCCGCTTTAAATCTACTGTAGAAAATATTTTTGCACCTGCAAGATTCCCAATGAAATCTTGCAGGTGAGGAATAGGAAATCTATCGGGTGTGGTGACGGCATTAAGTTGCCTATAGTCTCCGCAGATGCGCGTCTCGCCATTACCTTTGGGCACTAGAATCAAAGGACTGGACCAGGGGCTTTTTGAGATGCGAATTATCCCATCATCTGTCATTTTCTGAAACTCAGCTTTTACCTCAAGCAACCGGTCAGGGGGGGAGACGCCTTACTTTAGCGTGAACGGGCGGGCCAATCGTCTCTATTTAGTGTTCCGTGAGCGTGTGATGATTAGGGGTTACGTTAGGTTGGAAAAGGGCAGGGAATTCTGCCATCACCCATTCGTATGGGCAAGTGATAACTACGTTAGGGGTCACGCTTGCCGTAACGTTCACCATATTGACAGAGTGGAGGGCCCTTTTTTCTCTGGATTCGCAATCAAACAGGCATCTGTTTCCCACGTCCACCACCAGTGCGAATTTCTGAAGGAAGTCAGCACCAATGATGGCCGTGTCCACATCCGCCACTATGAACACGAACTCCATTGAACGCTTGAGATTCAGGGAACAAGTAAGGGATTTTGTGCCGTAGCATAGGATGGGTGTGCCGTTAGCGGCTTTCAAGCTAGGGGTTCCTACACCCTGTTTCTCTATTTGAGTGGCCGGGATGAGGCTGACAGCGCTCCCGGTGTCGATTAAGAATCTAATACTAGTTAAGGGGTCAAGTAACATGAGGCAGCGAGTGAAATTAGGTTTAGTAAGCGACGGCGTCTGACTCGCTATTACTCCGCGCTGTTCCCGTTTTTTGGGTGTAGGAATTCAAACATGGGACAGTCTTGTCCTTCGCACTTGCGAGCCCTGTGCAAGTATTGCCTATGGCACCCACACAACTCATCCTGCACGTTAGCTTGTGAATTTGGACCATGACCGGTATTTGGTCTAGCAGCCCTCTGATGACGATTCAATGAACGATTCCCTCTATTTTGTCTGTCGAACGGGACGGTATCTGGAGTGGGGCTCTGATTGTGACGATTAAATGACAGGTTAGTAATGTTATGTCGGTCGAACGGGATGGTATTTGGAGGATGATCGACTTGCTGGTACGGCGCTGTTTGACGTGCCACAACGTGCACTTGCCCTTGAGTAACAAATTGTTCGGCTTGCTGGTTGGCAACTTCCAGTGCTCCAACTCGCTGAACTAGCGCGCGCAGCAACGCGTCCGTATCGCTGCCACTGGTTTGATGGACTACCGGGGCTGCGACTGAGCTATTCTGTACCAAGGTCTCGCATCCGAGAAGTTTCTTGGCAAAGTTGGCTACCTCATCCAAGTCTAGAGAGGAGTTTGGGGTAAGGAGAAAGGGGTGCAGACGTGCGGGCAAGCGCTGAATGTATAATGCCTTAAGGGTACCATCATCCATTTGGCCTCCTGCTAATTTCCGCATTTCTTTTAGCAGCTCGAGGGGGGTTTGGCTATAGTAGGTGGTAAGATTACTCGTCAGAGCTTGGATTCTTTGATCTCTGTCCTTGCTGTAACGCTATGTAATCTGATCTTTGAGGGTGGAGTACGGCCTGTCGGCATTTGCATCGCAAAAGACTGAAAGATCGTCTATGACACTCGTGGGGAGAGCCCTCAGGAGTGCATAGTATTTTGTTTTTTCAACTGTGATAGATAGGCTATCGAAGACGCCTTCGGTTTGGAGGAACCACGAATCCAAGCTCTGTATCGAGAAGGGTGATAACTTGACCAGCATCACTTGACTATCGTTACTGTCGTTTGGAGCCACAATCGATATCTCCTCCTATCCCCCCAAGAAAAATATTGGTAGCGCGCGTTGTAGCAACCTACTTGACATAGAGTCAAATTGCTTTAATAACTTTTGTTTCGTACACGTTTTATTTATTTAAGTGCTTCAGTAGCAATGGCGCTGCAGTAGCAATATAGTGAGAAGGGTTGTTAGTTAAGAGCTGCAGTAGCAATGAGAATAATCTTAGAAGATGTCCTACTGGTCGCTTCAGTAGCAACGGAAAATATGAAGAGTTATGTTAAAAGTGGCTTCAGTAGCAATATGGAAAACATGAAGTGTTTGTTAGATAGGCTGCAGTAGCAACGACTTATTTTTAAGGAATGTGTGGGGTTGTCGTACTCTGCGGCAGTTGTCGTACCATGCCACAACCGCCGCGGCTCGCTGCCGCGCTGCATCGGTAGTGTGCTTATGGAAACGGTGGAGTGCAGACGCGCGTGCTTTCGTTCTTCGTTGGTCTTCTCTTCGCTTCAATCGGTACCTGTGAAGGGAGGCAGTGCCTTGCTTCCGTGTCTTTGGGAGAACGCGGAAGGTGAAACAGCTGAGGCAGCTGTTTTGCGGTTGCTATCGGTGTCGGCCCCCAGCAACGGTAAAGGTAAGTCAACAAGCTATCTAGGCTTTTGGCGGTGGTAGCCATCTTGTGGGTAGCAAGATGGCGGCATTTGGAAATGCTGCGTCAGCTGAGGTAGCTGACGCAGCTGAGAAGGCTGCGACAGCCGGAACTGGCTATGCGGGATCGCCAGTGCCGCCGGCGGGGAGCACGTCGGGAGTGCTTGTGGATGTTAGCCTGTTGGCTAACATATTGACTCAGGCGCGTGGCCCGATCCTCGACCGGTTGTCTAGGCAGCTGCCTAAGTTGACCGGCGATAGATCGGTCGACGCGCTGGAGTGGCTGGAGAACCTGGAGAGGCTCTGCCAGCTGGAGCGCGTAGCTCCGGCCGACGTCATCGGGTTCATACTCGACGGCAACGCCGCTCGAGTGTTTCGCTTCATGACTGTCGGTGATGCTGCTCAGTGGCAGGTAGTTCGGTCTACGGTGGCCTCGCAATTTGCGTTGCCTATGCAAGAGGCGTATAGGCGGTTCACCGACCGTCGGCTTGCAGCCGGGGAGTCGGTGGACGTGTACCTGGATGACTTGGCGCGTCTGGGTGGGAGAGTGGGGTCGACTAAGAAGGATTTGATTTTTAGGGTCAAGTTCTACGAAGTTCTCCCCACTACTCTGTATACTTGGGTAGTTTCGCGTGAGGACGCGTTTATTGCGCCGTTCGATGCTGTGGTGTCGAAAGTGCGGGAGAGAATGGCCGCACAGAGGGCTGTAGCCGGGCGAGGCCAGGGGGCCAGGCTCGGGGCAGACCTTGCTGCTTAGGCCTACCGCCAAAAGGAAGTTCAGCAGCAAAGTTCGCATGCTTTGCGTGTGGAGAGGTCGGGCATTTCGCTTGCGACTGTCCGGCGGTAGGTAGGCCTACGGTTGGTGGTCGGGTTTCTCTGCGGAGGATGCCAGTCGGGGCGACGCGTCCTCCTCAATGGAAACCGTGTAAGCCGAGCTTACCGGAGGTCTCCTCTCTCCGAGGAAGGTGACGGCGCCCCCTCGGAGAGAGGGACCTTGAGCGGCACGGGTGTGTCGCTTGGACGGGGCGATCTAGAATCGGTCGGAGCGACTGGCGTTACGACGGGGCGTCGGTTGCCAGTCGTTCGTGCCATCTTGAATGGGCATTGTTCTTGGTGTCTGGTAGACTCCGGGAGCGAGCGGACGGTGGTTTGTCCGCGGGTGGTGGTGGGCCAACGCCCCCGGCCGGGGCGGCCGTTGCTAACGGCGGACGGCAGAACTTCCCACGTGGGGAAGCACTGTCGTGTGGTAGTCGGGTTGCAGGGGCATTGTTTTGGTGTCACTGCGCTCGTCATGCCGGAGTTGGGGAATCTTGGCGCGGACTGTCTCCTAGGGAGTGATGTTATTGATCACATGGGGGGCGTCACCGTCAGGAGAGGTCCTGACTCGAGGTATGCAGTTGACTGGGGAGAGCTGGGTCAGCTGGATGCTGTAGGGGGTCCAGCAATGGATTAGCCAGTGCCAAGCTGGGAGCCGGCGTGGTGGCAGGGGTGGGGTCGCTGGAGTCAAGAGGTGCGCCAGCGCCGATCGAGATTGTCGACCCTGACTTTGTTGCTAGGTTCGCTGACGGTCGGTGGACCGTCAGTTGGCGGTGGTCCGAGAAGCCGCCCGAGGGGTTGCAGACTCGGATCGCGGAGTACTGATGTACTCGGGCGCCTCACGTGCGTGAGCGCTATGATGCGGAGATTCAGAGTTGGATCTCGAAGGGTTGGTTGAGGCGATGGCAGGCCCCATTCAGGGCGTCATTCTGTTGCTGGCCGTCGTGCAAGCAACGAAGGACAAAGTCCGCCCGGTCATGGATTATCGTGAGTTGAATGGCTTTGTGGAGTGTCATACTGGCGATGACATGGTCGCTGTGTGTGGCGACAAGATTCGGAAATGGCGGCAGCTGCGGGGCGAGCTTAAGGTCGTCGACCTTAAGTCTGCGTAGCTGCAGATCCACGTTTTCGAGGCTCTGTGGCGGTACCAGATCGTGAAGTTTAAGGGTGTGCCTTACGCTCTGACGTGATTAGGCTTCGGCCTCTCGTGTGTGCATCGAATCATGATGGTGATTCTCGGCAAGGTTCTGTCGTTGAACGACCGCGTTCGTCGAGGGACGGACTACTATATCGATGATATAGTGGTTTGTGAGTCCATTCTCAGCGCGCAGGAGCTCCGGGAGCTTCTGGCGCGGTACGGACTTGCGGGGAAGGAGCCTGAGAGCCTGGATGGAGGCCGGCTGTTGGGAATTTCTTTACGGAAAGATTCCAACGGACATCTTCGGATGTCGCGGGGGACTGCTCTCTCCGAGTTTGGTTCGGTGAATGTCGGCTTAACGAAGAGAGGGCTGTTTTCCTTGTGCGGTCGGTTAGTCGACCATTACCCCGTGGCGGGGTGGCTGCGTCCTTGTTGCAGTTTTTTGAAACGGCTGGGGTGCAGTGGCTCTTGGGACGACTCGGTTGACGGTTCTGTCAGCTTGTTGGCTGCGGAGCTGTGGGCGCGGGCTCGTCGGGAAGACCCTGTTGGGGGCGTGTGGGGTGTCGACCCGCATGGTATGGTTACCGTGTGGGCTGATGCCAGTTCCCTCGGAGTCGGTGTGGCCCTTGAGGTCGATGGCCGCATTATGGAGGATGCGTCTTGACTCCGAAAAGAGTCAGACCACCTGCACATCAATGAGGCCGAGTTGAAGGCGGTGGCGCGGGGTATCAATTTGGCGATTGCGTGAGGTTTTAAGACCTTCGCGGTCGCAAGTGATTTCCGGACAGTCGTCACATGGATGGACAACACTGTCGACGGCCGCAATCGTGTTCGCACGAAGGGCGCGGCGGAGATGCTCGTGAAGCGACGTCTTGGGGTGATCCGTGAGACGATCGCTGAGCATGGTCTGGTCGTGTCTGTTCGCTTCGTCTCGACGATCGAGAACAAGGCCGACCAGCTGACCAGGGTACCTAAGAGGTGGCTTAGTTACCGCGATGGTGGTGGAGCCGTCGCAGAGGTGTCTGCCGTGCTTGCCACTGGGGAGAGTCTCGAGGATGCCATTTGGGCGGCTCATCTGCCGCATCATTTGGGCATCGATCGGACGTTCTACTTGGCACGTCAGATCCGTAGTGATCTGTCGCGCGAACAGGGGAAGCGTGAGCTGGCTGGATGCCAGGCCTACCAGCGGATTGATCCTGCGCTGCGGGAGGAAAATCTCGTGGAGCGAGGGGGTCTGTCTGTGGAGGAGAGTTGGCGCCGGGTTGCGGTTGACGTAACCCATTATGGCAACAAGCTCTACTTGTCCATGGTTGACTGTGGACCCTCGCGGTTCGCCATCTGGCGACGACTGCTGAATGAGTGTGCAGTGAGCATCGTCTCTCATTTGCTTGAGGTCGTAATTGAGCGAGGGCCGTGCGACGAGTTGTTACTGGATAATTCTACGGCGTTCCGATCAGCGACTGTGGAGCAGTTCGCTGATGCGTGGGGGATTTTACTGCGATTCCGTGTCGCCTACGCCCCGAGCGGCAACGGGATCGTTGAGAGAAATCACCGGACGATCAAGAGGATCGCCGCCAGGGGAGGTATCACTCCTGAAGAGGCTACATTTTGATACAATGTGACGCCCCGGAAGGACACTGAGGCTGGCTCAGTCCCATCGAGCGGTATATTCCGATATCGCTGGCGAGTGCCATTCGATATCAATCGTCAGGTGAGTGATGGCTGCGCACACAACAGTTTTGCTGTTGGTGATGAGGTGTGGGTGAAACCCCAACTGCCTTCATGCACGAAGCAGTGGACGTCTGGTGAGGTCACCAGCGTCGTGTCAAAGTACGTAGTCTGCGTAGACGGCATGCCTAGGCATGTGCGCGACGTCAGGAGACGGCGGATTGGTGGTGAACGGGGCCGTGTTCCCGAGAACCCCTGATGGCGCTGCGGAGCCCGAAGCAGTTAGCTTCGGTGGAGGTGGCAGCGGCGGTGCAGCTCCTCTTGCGTTGCCCGAGAGAGTGGTTGTTGACGCACTAAACGCGGCGCCAGTGGTGCCGGAGGCAGATAACGCGTCGAGTGAAGACTCCCCTGAAGAAGAGGGCGAGGAGCCTGCCGCTATCGACAGAGAGGCGGAACAGCACCAGGGTGAGCCGGCGCCATTGAGGCGGTCACGCCGTGAGCGACAGCGTCCCTCGTACCTAGACGAGTACGAGTGCTAGGCACCCCGCCAAGCTAGTTTCCTGAGAAACTGGGGGAGATGTGGGGTTGTCGTACTCTGCGGTAGTTGTCGTACCATGCCGAAACCACCGCGGCTCGCTGCCGCGCTGCATCGGTAGTGTGCTTATGGAAACGGTGGAGTGCGGACGCGCGTGCTCTCGTTCTTCGTTGGTCTTCTCTTCGCTTCAATCGGTACCTGTGTAAGGGAGGCAGTGCCTTGCTTCCGTGACTTTGGGAGAACGCGGAAGGTGAAACAGCTGAGGCAGCTGTTTTGCGGTTGCTGTCGGTGTCGGCCCACAGCAACGGTAAAGGTAAGCCAACACTAACTAATTAGCAAAACATGAAGGCAACATGGCCAAGATGACACAGGTAACATGAACAACCTTCAGCTTGCTTAATCATTAACACAAATAGATTATCAAATTCCTAAGTCATTTACATGAAAAAGAGTTCTGCAGAAATTGATGAAATATCTTGGCGCAAGAATATTTCAGCCTTTTGTTGATTAAATATTGAACACACATCATTTCTGGCAACGACTTAAAACAATGACAATGTGTGTGAGGTGAAGCCTCTCATCCTATTTTAAAGGTCAGGAGGAGTTGAGCTGACTTAAAATGTACTTGGCTTTGACAAAAACTGGGCAGAAAGATTTGTCTTTCCAGAACAGCAGGCAGTTTGTTTGACCATTGAATTAATTAACTTACTGCAGGCTAATGACAGAAGAAGAATCAGTGAATTTCGAAATATGCCTCTTAAGTTGAGATGACAAGCCAAAAGAAACAATGAATAGAATCCTATCTCTCAATGAATAAATGCACAGGGTTATTGAGGGTAAGATCTAGTTTCACGGGAAGTTGAGGCAGGAACGGGAACGCTGGCCACAATTTCAAACGTATACAATCCTGCTGACTAATCCGTGACACATGATAATTTATACAAATCAACTATACTGACACGATTTTGGTAAGTGAGGTAATTGTAATTTATAGTTACCCGAGGAACAGAACACGGCACGTAAGTAAATAAGAATCTCACCCGTGGAGAAAAGGAACGCGTGATGCACACACAAGGAAGTGATTTGAAAAAGTGAGCGCTTGCTCGAGACGAGTGTTGCTGCGCTGCGTCTATGAGAAGTTTCTTAAGTTTTGAAACTGAATTCTTAAGAGACTGAATTTTTGGTACACAATTTTAATACAATTTGGGGTTTAAATGCATGAAATTGTTAGTGTAAAATTATGGAAATGGTCGTATTGATGTAATTTAATTTTTACGTTGATAGTTTAAATATTTTATAAAATTTTGACCGGTAAGGGCTGAAGATTCACTACACCACGACCACGGGTACTGCCTCCTTCATCCTTGTCCATCATTCTCTTCCACCATCCCTATCCGTTGATCCTCAACCAGTAGGCCTCTCAAACCACTTACAACTGCCACCCCAGTCACTTCTCATACGGGGAGTTGCCTACACCTATTGCATCCTCACTTGGGACCCATCAAGGACTTTCACTTACCACCGCGAGCCGGTTGGAATCCGCCGACCTAAGGACAGGATCGGGAACTCCGCATCACGATGTATACAATACCCAAAGCAGCCATCTTCACCAGTAAAAATAAGAGGCGAGAGCGTATCTTGTTTTACTTACACTCAAATCGACCGTTAGTACGAGTAACTTGATAACTTATGATGCCACGAGAGCATCCTCACACCCTACTTCTTCAGAGTGACTAAGATATTAAAATTAATTTGTGTCTCCCCGACGCTGGTAACCCTAAATACCTTGCTCAAATATCATCCAAACCAAGTGACTTACTCACACCAAGTGAGAAGTTTATAATTATGTCAGGCTAATACCTGATAATGACGCAATCAATTTTGAAAGATTTGGTGTACCATGTGCAGTGATGTGCATAGGCTTATGTCTTGTCTCAACCGCGGATTTATGGTCTTCGCTTGTGAGACGGAGTAACGGGCGGGGACGGACAAAAAAAGGGCGGGAAACTCTTTCTTCATTTCGGTATCCGTGGCGCCGTAAAACTGCACAACAAGGACATTTTTTAGACTGTGACAAAATGATGAATAACCACATGATAAGAGAGCTCCCAGTTAAAATATAGATGAGGAGTAACTGGTCAAAATATAAGGAACAACTAATGATGCTGGAACCAGTTTCTCAATGACAACTGTCAAAGCCAAATACGTGACACAATGAGACGGCTATTGGAGTAACTGAGAAGAAAAAATAGGTCTCTCCAGCTAAAGAACATATTGGCAGATACACATTTTGTAATGCACACATAGGATCAAAGGAGGACAGTCTACTCACGCACATATCAATGACAACTGTCAAAGCCAAATACGTGACACAATGAGACGGCTATTGGAGTAACTGAGAAGAAAAAATAAGTCTCTCCAGCTAAAGAACACATTGGGAGATACACATTTGTAATGTACACATAGGATCACAGGAGGACAGTCTACTCACGCACACATCAATGACGACTGTCAAAGCCAAGCACATAACACAGTGAGACGGCTATTGGAATAACTGAGAAGAAAAAGTAATTTCTTAACTATCAAGCATGTGTGCTGTGGTCAAGAGTTTACACCCCTAGTGGAACAACTGACGCTTTACATATATACTGTACTCACAAACATTGGGGGACGGTATCCTCATTCGGCATATAATCTCTCTACTTCAGTCTACATATATGAACTGGACTATTGGTTTTCTTTGCTATACCTGTTGGAGGGCAGAATTTTGAGGTTAGGTCTCTGATGCAGAAGCAACACTAAGAGGAAAACAACAAATTTATTTACCTAATTTAAATACAGGTGAACTGTCCCTAGGGCAACATGTACACATTGACCAACGTCGCCCTGAAAACACAAAATCACATGGGCGGGTGGTCGCATAAATTTCTGGGAATATTCCCACTCTACTTTTGAAAGTGCTTTAAACTCTAGGCTTCTACCTTACTGACTGGCGCAACTTGCCCAGCACAGCTCATGGGTGAGGAGCCAACAAGATATTGACAGAAAAAATATTTTTGTTTCTTAATAAAATGTGAGCTATGCACGGTCAAGTTGTGAATGATTAAACTGGAGTTTAATAATCAACTCAAATTCAAAGTCAAGATTTTAATATGCAAATTTGTAAGAACCATACATTCACTGGGCCTGCTAAAATACTGTTATTTTAGAATCTGAACTGTTAAATTCCTAGCATCACAATGCAGCCTACTGTCTAGAGGAAGCACTAGAATATTCACAACCTCACAACGGCTAGTCTGACTCAATGTAGGTGGTTCGCCGGCTTCCAGAAGCATCGTTGAATGGTCTAGGAGCCGGCTGTTTACCACTATCAAATACACAACACATGGTGGCAGAGCGACATGTATAGCTAATTCGAGAACACAGGAATTTAATTAATAGTTTTCTGACACATAATCACACTACCAGAGGACACAGAAACTTAAAACAATCCGGGGAGAAGTTCTTTCCACGAGCACTTCAGTCAAATAGAACGTTGCATCAGTCTTGCGGACCAGTATGGATCCGCAAAATGCTGCCGCAAAATTTTTTTGTAAAATTCGCGTCTTGTAAGACGCGACAGCTTATTTTCTTTTTCAAAGCTTAGAGTGAGACTATTTGTCTCATTCCGTGAAGTTTTCGATTCCTTGGAATGATCTACAATTCCATTTATTGCTTGACATTTGTTGAAATGAACACAATAGGGCATGGTGATTCGCAATGTTGATTTCATTTCAAGTTGTCAAAGAAAACAAAAGTTTTCTTCCGGGATGCGAGGCCATTGAAAGTTATTGATATTGGAATTAGGTTAAGTAAAGCGAGACACTTGGAGTTTGTATAATATCAGTAACACACAGCAGGACACAGTTTACATCAAGAAGGATAGCGGTGGAGAAGGCTCCAGCCAAGCCCGAGAACCATGAGCTCAGTTCTCAACGCAAAGTACTGTCTAAACACATTCTAACACAAGAGCACTGTAACATTATTAGTATTATACACATATACATTCAAGGTGCTACAATAAATGTTTCACCACTCCTTCTCACATTGAATGTGTGTCAGATGAGACCATTCCTAACTTCGTTCTCAGTCTAGAGAACTTTTCTATGGGCAGGTTCTTGGTAAATATGTCGGCGAGCATTTCGTCGGTAGGGCAATACACTACGTCTATGTCTTTGTTACTCACAAGATCCCGTACATAGTGAAACTTAATATCGATGTGCTTGCTCCTCCCATGATATTTGGGATTGTTGGCAAGGCAGATGGCTAACTGGTTGTCTTCGTTTTTAGCCATTGGTTCCACAGTACCAAATTTTAGATCACTGAGTAAGTGCTTCAACCAGACAGCCTCTTGAGCCGCACCGGCAAGAGCAACGTATTCGGCTTCTGCAGTTGAGAGGGCTACACAAGTTTGTTTGTTAGATCTCCACGTAATTACCGAATTACTGAGGGTGAAACAGTAACCAGAGGTAGACTTTCGGTCATTTTTATCACAAGCCCAGTCAGCATCTGAATAACCAATGCAAGTATCAGAACATTTGCTATACAGGAGACCTAGTTTAGAGGTGCCTCTTAGGTACCTGAATATTCTCTTAACACACATCCAATGCTGTTCGAGAGGTTTGGAGCTGTATTTAGCAACATTATTCACTGAGAATGCAGTGTCAGGTCGAGTTCTGGTTGACAAATACAAAAGGCTACCTACAGCACTTTGATCAGTAGCAGGGTCAAATTCGACATCATTTGGGGAGCATATCGGATTTACATTTACATCAGCGGGAGTTGCAACAGGTTTACAATTATCAAAGCCAAATTTTGACAACAGAGCCTCAGTGTAAGCAGTTTGATTTAAGAAAACATTGTTTTTAGATTGTACAACACTTACACCTAGGAAGTAACTCAGCACACCAAGGTCTTTCATTTTGTATTGGGTAGAAAGACTCATCTTTATTTGATTTATTTCGTCACCAGACTCAGAAGCAATTATTAGATCGTCTACATACACCGCCACAGTACACAGTTTCTTCTCTTGAACACGAGTGTATATACAAGCATCACTCTTAGATTGTACAAAACCCAATTTCTTCAAATAGCTATCTAGTGTAGTATTCCAACACTTAGGAGCTTTTTTTAGTCCGTAGAGCGATTTTTGTAATTTACACACCAGATTTTCTTTGCCTTTAACAATAAAACCGTCAGGTTGAACCAGGTAAAGTTCTTCAATCAGTTCTCCATTAAGAAAGGCTGTTGCAACGTCCATGTGATGGACTTGCATGTTGCATTTGGCAGCCAAAGCTAGTACTGTCCAGACAGACTCAAATCGAACCACGGGACTGAAGTGCCATATTTTTGTGAGTAGCCCTGAGCCACAAGGCGAGCTTTGTACGAGCAAATGCTTCCGTCGGGTCCGGTTTTTCTTTTGAAGATCCACTTTGATTTGATAGGTTTTTGTCATTAGGACACTCTACAAGAGACCATACTTTGTTTTGATTTATAGACTCCATCTCATTCTCCATAGCTGTTTCCCATAGTTTTGCTTCTGGTCCACTGAGTGCTTCTTGATCCCAAGATGGTATATCAAGCTCATTTTTCATTAAATACACCCATTCACTAAACCTATCAGGAGCCCGTCGATATCTGGCTGATTGTCTAGGCTCCACTCCCTCCATCCCAGCATCTGACTGTCTATGCTCCACCCCTCCCTCAGAGTCTTCTGGTTCTGGATCCTGAGGAAGAAGAGTAAAATTACCATCATTTACTTCTGAAGGCTCCTTCTCAATTGGCATCTGCTGAGATTCATTGAACATAACGTCTCTACTCAAAAATATCCTTCTGCTGCTTATGTCATACAGACGATATCCCTTGGATCCACTTCCATATCCTACAAGAACACACGGTTTAGATTTTGGATCAAGTTTTTCCCTCTCATCTTTGGGGACATGAGCGTACGCACTGCAGCCAAAGGTTTTGAGGTGCTGTACATTGGGCTTGTGTCCATTAAGGGCCTGATAAGGGGTCATATCATTCAATGCACTAGCAGGGCTCCTATTTTTGACATACACGGCAGTTGATATAGCTTCACCCCAGAATGATTTTGGTAACTTTGAACCAGACAACATAGCTCTGACAGAGTCAAGGAGAGTTCTATTCATTCTTTCTGCAACTCAATTTTGTTCATGTGTCTTAGGCACCGTTTTTTCATGGATAATTCATTCCCTTTTTAGGAATTGTTCAAAGTCATTAGAGATGTATTCCCCACCGTTATCGGAGCGCCGAATTTTAATTTTGTGATCATAGTGATTTTCTACCAAAGATTTGAACTCCTGAAACACTTTAAAAACATCACTCTTATGTTTGATAATGTACACCCAAGTATATCTGGAGTGGTCGTCTATGAAGGTTACAAAATACCTTCCACTCCCAAGTGATATGGGATTAAGCTTGCCACACACATCACTGTGGATAAGTTCTAAGGGTCGGCGTTCCCTTTTGTGATTTGTTTTGGGGAACGGAAGCCTATGATTTTTACCATCACAACAGTTTTCACAAAAAATGTCATCTCCACTCACTGAACAATCAAAACCTTTAACAAGATTCTTAGTGGCTAATTTCTTAAGATTATTGAATCCTAGATGACAGAATCGTTTATGCCACAGAATTTCATCAGAGGAAACGTTCATGCATTTAGCAGCTGAATTAAGGGTGCAATTAAGTTTATACAATTTTCCTACTTTACTGCCTAAGGCAATTAGTTTGTGGTCTTTATTTACAATCTTACATGAGCTTTCGTCAAAGTAAATTGAGTTTCCACTTTCTGTAATCTGAGGCACAGAAAGTAAATTGTAGGCTAAGCCAGGTACATACAAGACATTCTTAACAACACAGGTATCTACTAGACCTTTAGGCAACAACACCATAACTTCAACATCACCTACACCAACACCTTGCAAGTTTCTACCATCACCAACTTCAATGTTAATTGGACTAGATAGCTCATTCACACAGGAAAAATCATTCCTATTATTACACATGTGTGCTGTTTCACCGGAATCAATAACCCAACAATTATTGATATTTATCACAGACAATGCACTGATATAATTGGTTTTACCTGCTACAAAATTTTTCTGGTCTTCTGTGTGGTTCCCATCTTCTTTCTTCAACTTTTCTTGATAGATCCAGCACTTGGCGCGTAGGTGTCCCATTTTTCCACATTCGAAACATCTTGAGTTTTTCAATTTGGAGGTCACAAGGGATTTTTCACTGAAGTCTGAAGCACTTTGGTTTTTCAGTTTTGCTTCTTCATTCAGAAGACGCTCTGTCACAATATCCCATGACGGTAGTTTTTCATGAGCTTCCAGTGCAGTCACGAATGTGGAAAAGTGGTCGGGAAGTGACGACAGCAAGATTATTACACGACTTTCTTCCTCAACAGCGTCATCAATCACACTCAAGGACTCAAATATTTCGACAAATGCTTTGAGATGAGTTTGTAAGTCTTGGTCTTCTTTTAGTTTCATGTTGTAGAGTTTTTTGCGTAGTGTGAACTAGTTAGACCAAGTTTTCTTTTGGAATGTATCTTCAATTTTGTGCCACAGTTGCACAGGGTCAGTAGGATCACCCAATAAATACAGTTGACTCGTTTCTACACCAAGCACAATTGTTGCAAGTGCACTGTCACGTCTTTCTTCAAATTTTCTTCGAGCAGTCTCGTCCGTAGTCTGTGGCATGGTTTCCGTTCCTCGAACCAAGTTCCACAACTTTTCTTTCATCAAGAGCATCTTCATTTGCAGCTTCCACGTAGGATAGTTTTTATCATTATGAGCTGTGAGGCAGTTCTTAGCACTTTCACTCACGGAGCCTGCCATGTTTCTTTCTCTTTCACTATTTTTGTCTCACACAGTACTAACAGATCACCAACGTCTGTTCTCGCTGTCCCGGGTTGTTTTTCGCTTCGGGACTTAGGATAATCTCACTTGATATTGCTTCATCGGAAGGTTGTCTGGGCCCATAACCTATTGGAATTAGGTTAAGTAAAGCGAGACACTTGGAGTTTGTATAATATCAGTAACACACAGCAGGACACAGTTTACATCACGAAGGATAGCGGTGGAGTAGGCTCCAGCCAAGCCCGAGAACCATGGGCTCAGTTCTCAACGCAGAGTACTGTCTAAACACATTCTAACACAAGAGCACTGTAACTTTATTAGTATTATACACATATACATTCAAGGTGCTACAATTAAGGTTTCAACAATTGAGTGTGTCATTATTTTCATTTTCTGTGTAAGTTTTAAAATGAATCAAGTTTAAGCCCCGATTTTTGCAAAAATTCATCGCTTTGTTTAATTCTTTTGCGCTGCAAGCATTGGCAGTATAGATATGAGAAAGTGCGTACATCCTTACAATTAGTTTTTTGATTCGAGCTTGGTCTGAGGGCGAGTGGCAGAGACCATCAAAACTTAGCATATAGTTTTTAAATCTAGGCATGCGATTGATAGTATGGAGAAGGTCATCGATGCGCCCAGAGAGAACAGTTTGGATCCAGCATGAGCGATCGATGTCCTTCCTTCTGATCGTGCTTAGGCTATTGTTACCTAGCATCAAAGTATCGTGAGGTTCTCGACAATTGGAGTCGATTTCACAAGAG
Organism: Morinoia aosen; assembly: GCA_030386875.1. Taxonomy (NCBI): domain Eukaryota; kingdom Metazoa; phylum Arthropoda; class Malacostraca; order Amphipoda; family Talitridae; genus Morinoia; species Morinoia aosen. The sequence goes on from CM059564.1 coordinate 3,300,649, forward strand.
ATACTGGCAGGTACCACAGCTGCAAGGTCTTGAGAACTTATATGTGAATTTAAAGCAAAAAGTTGTTGGGTTAAGTTCTGAATGTTTGATACTGTAGAGAACTTGACGACGGGCTAGGGGGCTCACAATGTCCTAGGGATTTATTTAAAAACGCTGCTGTTAGAGACAAATTGTGAATAATTTCATGAATTTGTTGAGAGCTTGTTATTTGAAGCGGGTGCAAGTAGCCATTAAAAGAAGTAACAGTGTTTTTTCTATTGCTCTGCACTGGAAATTTTATTTTGTTTTCGCAGCTTGCGCTCTGAGGTAATTTACTGCCAGTATCGGTTTGTGCGCGAATGTTATCGAACATATAATCTGGAGAATGAGGAGAGTCTAAAACGCTTGAAATTTCCTTATTAATTACAACTATTCTGTCTTGTACCACTGATGAGGTGTCGAGATTCCGGCCATTGCTCGAACGCTGAGGTCCTTTGCGGACTTTATAAGGCACAAAAAGGCCTTCCGCAATAAAGGGCATAGGCTGTGCTCCTTCTAATCAGCCTAAAATTAATAACGCTGATAATTTTACGACTAAGCGGAGCAGTGGTGGGGGTTCCTCACGTCTTCGGCGACAAATGTAAATCTAAATACTAAAACGTTTGTCTGATCTTCTTGTTCGAGTCCTAAGCCATCGCGACGGATTCGAGCAAGCTAAGGAGCGTGGCGACAGAAGGTGGCCACCTCAGATTGAAACCGGCCGTGAACGCGAGTGCACCTTCTTCTTGTGTGCTCCGCGGGACTCGGCATTCTGCCCTCGCTACCGGGGACGTTTGGGTCCTTGACCGCCGGCTACAGTGAAGAGTGTTCGCCTGAACATTGTTTTCGAAGATCTTCAGGTGAGACTCCCGCTAATGACGCTCCGCTTGTCCTTAATTATCTTAAATTTCAGCGTTACCGGCCCCAGATGGGTTACCGGTAAATTTGTGTGTCATTGGGCCCGTTAATGCGGGGAGTTGAGTCCACTTGTTAGGGTGGCTGCACACAGAGGATAGTGTTTGTGTCCCCGTCGATGGCGGACCGTTCGGAGCGTTGTTGTTGACGCAGAGCTGGGGAGCTGGCACGCTGTTTTGCTTGTTAAGATGAGGCGCAGCAGGTGGTTGTGGTGCTGCGACTAAGACTTGACTGCTTCGAACCTTCAAATGATTGTTGGAGGTTTGGCAGATATGTTTTCCCTCATCCTGCGATATTGGTCGCATAGTCTTGTCGGGTTTTAAGACCGTTGGGTGGTTTGAACCGGAATAATGTTAGTTCTTGACGGTCAAAACTCGATCGATTCTCGTAAGTGATTTGGGAAAAATTATGAGAGGGATAATGAAAAGCGGTTATGGACTCAGCTCGTTTTTAGGTGGAGTTTATTGGAAGAGGAAACCAGGAGAACTGGCTTGGATCTTGATCTCGGAGAGCTTGTCTAGGTAGGCAATCCTCGCCGGAGGACCAGGCTGGCGTTGACGAAGGCCGGCACGCGATGGAGTGAGCAGGGTGAGTGAGTTGTATTTAGGAATTTGAGTTTTTGGCAATTTGAGAGTTTGAGCGCAAGTCAGTGAATTAGTTCAGGTAGAACTAATGACTCCAAAATAAGGTGGGGTGTGAGTGAAGTACACATTAGCAGGAGCAAGTTGAATTACTTGCTCAGATTAGTAGTAGCAGGTTTAGTCACTGCTTATGTGAGAATAGCAATTAACATGGCACTCAGAAAAGAAATACAAATCCAGGGAGATTCAATTTTGTGAGTGTTGCGTGTATGGCGATGATGTAGAGGTCCTGCACAGGAGTCCAAGATGCTGGATGAAACATTCCAGGAGAGACATCAAGACATTCCACCACTGACAATCCAAATTATAATGACAACTCTTCCCACACGGAGAAATCCGAAAAACTCCTACAGGTCTGACTCCGGCTACTTTGGGATTCTCTCTTTTGGCAACTCAAACGTGATAGGACAGACTTTTGGTTGACAGATTTGACTCAAGAAATAAATTGTTTAATCACTAATGCCTCTGGCTTTAAATTCTGAGTATTAGGTTTAAGAATTTCCAAGGATAAGGGTCGTGATTCCTTACAGAGACTACGGGCAAGTTAACACGAGATCTACGGAAAATGGTGAAAATATCACGTGACTGCACTTTTGAAAAGCAGTAAGAAAAAACATAAAAATCCTAAAATTCGAGGATCTAAATCCTACTAAAAAATCCTGGTAGATAACATTTGCAATAATAAAGGAATTAAGGAATAATATATATATCCCCAATGATAAAAGGAAGGGGAAACCTAAACGTTGATTTCACAGGCGGAAAATACGCGAAGAAAGAAAACACGAAAGCACGAAGTTACGTGTAGCGATTTAGCCGGCGACTATACGCGTCGGCATCAACCAGAGCCGCCAGCAATTTGCACACACTTAAGATAGGCAGAAGGTTGGGTGTCTTTATCATCAGAATGCGATGAGTTAAATTAAATTTCATTGAAATGTTTCTCTATTGAAATAAAGGCGTTTACGTAAAAGTTTGCAAGGATATGGAATTAAGAAATGAAATTCCAAAACTTAGCAAGCATAGACATGAATACTTTTCATAATTTAAACTACTGCCAGTCGGTTTGTAAAAAAAAGAATAAATGCTACTATACACATGCCTACAGTATTTATAATCACAAAGTAGTGACAAGAGACGGCGGTGTGAGGTTCCGCCATTTACACAAAGACGCTATCGAACGACCGCCGGCAAACTTCGCCGCGCTAATTCCAAGGCAGAGATTATCGTAGATTAGTAGATTATCGAAAGGAAAAAAGGAACGAGCATGATTATGCTTCGTTAATAAAATCATGACACGGAAATGCAATGCACATCTGGCGCAATATCTTTCGCTAAGTCACGTTGAGAAAAGACAAACAAAGCACTGAATGAAAACATGCTACATCACAATTCCCACGCATAACTACGTATCCAACCAACACTGCACTGTCAACTATTAATACTCACTGAACACGAAGAAAGAACACGATTATTTTCTAACACGGATTACTCACGAGAACGAAGAAAGAACACGATTATTTTCTATCACTTATAAACTCACGAGAATTTTGCTGTAACACCGCTAAGGTAGAACGCCAGAGTAAGAGTGGCTGTTTGAAAGAAAGGACGCGCAACTGCGCAGTGTTGCCACCAGAGGGCTCCTCTCTCGAAAAATGTAAATTGTTATTTTATCGTCTCATGTATTTGCCCTAAAACTTCAATGATTACGAATTAGAAGTAGAAAATAATTAATAATAAATTAGAGTAAGATTTTTAATGCTACTAATTAATTTATTTAAGTGCGAATGGCAAATTTCTAATTATTACGTTTATGTAGCGGTATGCTACATTACCCCCCAAGGCGCAGACCGAAAGGTCCACCCGCTGCAATCATCTGTAGCGGGAAGGAGGGCGAACTACACGACCCTGCCGAGTTCGGCAATTGGCAAATGATACTGAGCGGGGAAGTTTCACCAAACGAGTCTGCAAGTTTAGATCGGCAAGAGTCCTAGGAACAGGAGTTACTGCAGCGGGCTCGTCTGGTCTCTCCAGACTTGTCGCTGTGTCAGTAAGAGGACTAGAGTTAGAATCTACGACAGGGTTAGAGATAGGGTTTGAATGTACAGACACGTAGAAAGGGTTACACTCTAGTTGACTAGGCAACAAGGCAGCCAACTGAGGAAGCTGAGATGGTAGATATGATCGAGTCTCAGTGGAAGGAGAAATCTGCGGAGAGGAGGATGAGTTATAAGTTACACTATGATCAGAAGTGTATGCGACTTTTAGTCGATCAATGCTCACAGGATCGTGTGAACCGAGTCTTTCGAGGATGAAATATTTTTGCTTGCGTTTAAGTACTTTGAATGGGCCATCATAAGGGCGCGTGAGTGTAGGTTTTATAGCATCATTGCGGACATACACATGTGTGCAGTCTTGCAGGGCGGAATCCAGTTTGTCCTGAATCTGAGGCATTCGTGGAGCCACATACTCGATCTGGCGCATGCAATCTTTTAGACAGGTTACATAAGCGGAACGGTCAGCGGATGAAAATTCAGGCAAAGGTTTTGGGTCAACAATGTCGCCGGGGAGACGAAGCGTTTTCCCGTACAACATTTCAGCCGCTGTGCACTGCTGATCTTGTCTGTACAGATTGCGGATGCTAAGGAGTACCACTGGAAGTCTATCAGTCCAATCGTGACTGCAGTTAAGGCAGCGCAAGGCAGACTTGAGGTCTCTGTGGACTCTCTCAATAAGTCCATTCGACTGCGGATGATACGCTGTAGTGGATGTATTTGCACACCCTAAAGCGGTGCTAAGCTCACTCCAGAATTTGGAGGTGAATTGTGATCCCCGGTCATGGGTGACACTTAAGGGAACCCCAAATCTAGAGATCCAGTTTGACAAAAACGCGCGCGCTACTGTCTCAGTTTGTGTATCAGGGAGAGGGACAGCCTCAACCCAACGCGTGAACCTATCGATGATGGTCAATAAATAAGAATAACCGCGCGATACGGGCAAGGGACCCACCAAATCTAGGTGTACAGAGTCAAACTTGTGACCTGTGAAGGCACAACTCTGCAGCGCTGCACGATTATGTTTCACCACTTTACTACTCTGACACGCATGGCAATTTTGCACAATTTGCTTGACCTCCTTACGCATCGCTGGCCAGACGAAACGATCAGAAATCAAACGCAATGTACGGTTAATACCTGGATGAGAGAGAGAATGGTAGTGGAGGACAGCTACTCTGCGGAGCGTCGCAGGAAGATACAAACGAGAAGGTCGCTCGGCATCACGGTACACGCCATCAACCAAGGTTAGTTTTGGAGAGGAAGTGTTAGAAGGTTTGAGAAGGTCCTGAAGTTCAGGATCCTCCTTCTGCGCTCTTTCAATGTGTCCGAAAGGGATTTCACCACTGGTTTGGACAGTATTTATGCGCGATAGACAATCAGCGACAGTATTGTCCAGACCTTTGATGAAGCGAATGTCAGTGGTAAACTGACTTATAAACGACAAGTGTCGAGCTTCCCTAGGGGAATGTCTTTCAGAAGGCATTTTGATCGCTGAGGTCAAAGGTTTGTGATCTGTGTAGATCACAAACTCCCTCGCCTCTAGAGCATAGCGAAAGTGTCTCACAGATAGGTAGATAGCAAGAAGTTCCCTACCGAACGCACTATAAGCACGCTCAGCGGGCGACAGCTTTTTGGAAAAGAAAGCAAGAGGAGAGATATTAGTACCTACTTGTTGTTGCAACACAGCACCTACGGCGGTACTGGATGCGTCAACAACGAGACTAAAATCAGCATTAGCAATAGGGTAGGATAATTCAGTCGCGGAAGCTAACTTGTGTTTGATGGTATCGAAAGATTTGCGCGCTTCTTCCGTCCATTTTACCTCAATAGATTTGCCTTTTCGTTTCGGTTCGAGGAGGTCAGACAAGGGCGCTAAAGTTTGCGCGCTATTTTTGATGAATCTATGATAGAAATTAACAGAACCTAGGAACCTTCTCAGTTCCTTCTGGGTCTGTGGAAGAGGAAAGTTTTTGATCACTTCTACTTTGGAAGGCAAAGGTTTTAGACCTAGGCTAGAGATTTCATGACCTAGGTAAATCAGTGATGACTTTCCGAACTCACATTTTGCAGGATTTACAAGGAGTCCATTGTCGGACAATCTTTGAAAAACGACCCTAAGATGGTCTTTGTGCAACTCCGGGGTTGTGGATGCTACTAGGATGTCGTCTAAATAGACATAAGCGAAAGTGAGATCAGAGAAAATTTCAGCCATGTGCCTTTGGAACGTCTGAGGAGCGTTCCTCAAGCCGTAAGGCATTTTTAGGAATTCAAAGAGACCAAACGGAGTGATTACCGCGGTCTTAGGAATCGCAGACTCATCCAAGGGAATTTGATGAAAGGCAGACTGTAGGTCTATCTTAGAGAAAATTTGAGCTCCCTCTAAATTTGCACTGAAATCATGCAAGTAGGGAATAGGATAGCGATCAGGTAAAGTAACGGCATTCAACCTGCGGAAATCCCCGCACGGTCTGAATTCACCGTTAGCCTTGGGTACTAGCAAAAGAGGGCTAGCCCAAGGACTTTTGGAGCTGCGGATAATGCCATTCTCCTGCATGCGCGCAAATTCTTTCTTGGCTAAAGCCAATCGATCAGGCGGTAATCGTCTTGCTCGGGAATAGACTGGCGGTCCCGTCGTCTCTATGAAGTGCTTTGTGCTGGTTTGCATGTTTGTAGAAACTAAGTTAGAATTTGTTAGTGCAGGGTAATCTGCGAGCACTTGCTCAAACATGCACTCTTGTTTGAAAGCGATTGAGAAGGAATGCAAGACATTAGCTCTAGTTATGCTACAAGCGGGAATTGAGATCTGTGTCTCCTCGTCCCTAATACACCGATTCTTAACGTCTACAATTATGCCAAACTTGGCTAGGAAGTCAGCACCTATTATGGGCTCTTGGACTTCAGCTATCATGAAGGTAAATACAAATTTTCTCCTCAAACCCAGACCGCACTCTAAAATTCTCTCACCGAAACAAGGTATTGGCGTGCCGTTTGCGGCGCGTAATGTCGCCAACATTGGGTTGTTTTTGTCTTTCACTGTGGCTGGGATAATGGATACACTGGATCCAGTGTCAATTAAAAATCGATACTTAGTGACGGGATCGTGAATGGTCAAGAGGCGAGTAGTCTGGGAATGAGGCAACGCAGTACTCGCTACTATGCGTCGCTGATGGCGTTTCCCGACGTCATTTCGGTATAACGAGGACAGTATCTAGAGGCACATTTGCGAGCTTGGTCACCAAATTTCATGTGGTACCAGCATAAATTGCTACTAGCATCACGAGAGCGCGACCGAAAGCGGCGGTCTTGATTTGACCTATCATAAGATCTGCCTCTATCAAAGCGTTGAGGAGGAGGAGGAGGAGGATAGTTAGAGTGATAGTCAGAGGGATAGTCGTAGGCATTTTGGTGGCTTTGGAATCTCCCTGGGCCTTGCTGAATGTGAGCCACACTTTGACTCTGACCTATTTGAAAATTTTGGAGAGCTTGCTTTATTTCAGCGATGTCCTGCTGCAGCTTATCTATTGTGGCTGAGGATTGACTAGGCGCCGTATTTGACGGGCTAAAATTTGTAGCTCCTACATTCAAGGAAGCAACTTGTGGTTCTCGTGGCAAATTAATATTTCGGATCACCGTCTCTGCGGCTTCCGCTAATTTTTCTAGCGTTTGCTCGGGCCCTGCTAGCGATAGAAATGGACGCACATTCGGAGGCAACTTTGTCATGAAGACTTCCTTCAGAAATCCCTCAGCTACGGCAACACCCGTAGCGAGTTTCCGCAGCTCTTTAACTAGCGAAGAGGGAGAAAAGGAGACAGAGACAGATGGAATTGCTGAGGCATCCACAAGACTACGGAATTTGTCCGCATCGGACATCTGAAGCCTTGCTAAGATTTTGCCTTTCAAGATTCCGTAAGGATTATGATCTGGAGGGTTTTCTAAGATGTCATTAGAGTTATTTAGTAGTTTTGTGGGCGCAGCGCTCACAAGAGCATAGAATTTGTCTATCTCACTACTTATTTTATGGTACCTAAATACGGCTTCACACTGTTGAAACCAAGTGTGAGCGTCCTCCGGAATAAAGGAAGGGAGCCTAATGGGATTTGTGGGGGCTCGATCTTCATTATCTGATTCAGGCATGCTAGCGATCACTTTTGGGATGCAATTAATGATATCAGTGCCTAAGACTTGGGATGAGGTAGCAAGGGTTTGCGTTAATTCTTTACCTACTCAATCATTCAGGTTACGTTGAAACAGAAGCAAGGAAATATGAAATTGGAAACGAGAGAAAAAAAAAATTTTTTATGCGGTATGCGGCAATTTGCGTAGGCACGAAAATAAAGCAGGTGAGAAAAATTATTTTTCTACCTACTCAAACGATCAATAACGTTGGAGAAAAATGGAGGAAAAATGGAGAATAGAAACGCGAATTTTACGGTAGTCAGAATGCACGTAAGCACGGAAATAAGAAAAAATATTTTCCCTACCTACTGAGGCACATGAAACAAACAAACAAGGACAGGATATTGCTGGAAAAAAAATTTTGTTAGAGCTGCTCAGAGAAATAATTAGCACGGTCAAAATCGATAGGAACTCTCAAATTTCTACGACATGGGAAAATTTATCACCACAATGATACGCCAACACTATCCTCTCACAATCTCTCAAACACTTCGAGTTGAATTTTTATTTTTAAAAGAATTTCCCGGCCGATGCACCAGTGTCGGGTTTTAAGACCGTTGGGTGGTTTGAACCGGAATAATGTTAGTTCTTGACGGTCAAAACTCGATCGATTCTCGTAAGTGATTTGGGAAAAATTATGAGAGGGATAATGAAAAGCGGTTATGGACTCAGCTCGTTTTTAGGTGTGGTTTATTGGAAGAGGAAACCAGGAGAACTGGCTTGGATCTTGATCTCGGAGAGCTTGTCTAGGTAGGCAATCCTCGCCGGAGGACCAGGCTGGCGTTGACGAAGGCCGGCACGCGATGGAGTGAGCAGGGTGAGTGGGTTGTATTTGGGAATTTGAGTTTTTGGCAATTTGAGAATTTGAGCGCAAGTCAGTGAATTAGTTCAGGTAGAACTAATGACTCCAAAATAAGGTGGGGTGTGAGTGAAGTACACATTAGCAGGAGCAAGTTGAATTACTTGCTCAGATTAGTAGTAGCAGGTTTAGTCACTGCTTATGTGAGAATAGCAATTAACATGGCACTCAGAAAAGAAATACAAATCCAGGGAGATTCAATTTGTGAGTGTTGCGTGTATGGCGATGCTGTAGAGGTTCTGCACAGGAGTCCAAGATGTTGGATGAAACATTCCAGGAGAGACATCAAGACATTCCACCACTGACAATCCAAATTATAATGACAACTCTTCCCACACGGAGAAATCCGAAAAACTCCTACAGGTCTGACTCCGGCTACTTTGGGATTCTCTCTTTTGGCAACTCAAACGTGATAGGACAGACTTTTGGTTGACAGATTTGACTCAAGAAATAAATTGTTTAATCACTAATGCCTCTGGCTTTAAATTCTGAGTATTAGGTTTAAGAATTTCCAAGGATAAGGGTCGTGATTCCTTACAGAGACTACGGGCAAGTTAACACGAGATCTACGGAAAATGGTGAAAATATCACGTGACTGCACTTTTGAAAAACAGTAAGAAAAAACATAAAAATCCTAAAATTCGAGGATCTAAATCCTACTAAAAAATCCTGGTAGATAACATTTGCATTAATAAAGGAATTAAGGAATAATATATATATCCCCAATGATAAAAGGAAGGGGAAACCTAAACGTTGATTTCACAGGCGGAGAATACGCGAAGAAAGAAAACACGAAAGCACGAAGTTACGTGTAGCGATTTAGCCGGCGACTATACGCGTCGGCATCAACCAGAGCCGCCAGCAATTTGCACACACTTAAGATAGGCAGAAGGTTGGGTGTCTTTATCATCAGAATGCGATGAGTTAAATTAAATTTCATTGAAATGTTTCTCTATTGAAATAAAGGCGTTTACGTAAAAGTTTGCAAGGATATGGAATTAAGAAATGAAATTCCAAAACTTAGCAAGCATAGACATGAATACTTTTCATAATTTAAACTACTGCCAGTCGGTTTGTAAAAAAAAAGAATAAATGCTACTATACACATGCCTACAGTATTTATAATCACAAAGTAGTGACAAGAGACGGCGGTGTGAGGTTCCGCCATTTACACAAAGACGCTATCGAACGACCGCCGGCAAACTTCGCCGCGCTAATTCCAATGCAGAGATTATCGTAGATTAGTAGATTATCGAAAGGAAAAAAGGAACGAGCATGATTATGCTTCGTTAATAAAATCATGACACGGAAATGCAATGCACATCTGGCGCAATATCTTTCGCTAAGTCACGTTGAGAAAAGACAAACAAAGCACTGAATGAAAACATGCTACATCACAATTCCCACGCATAACTACGTATCCAACCAACACTGCACTGTCAACTATTAATACTCACTGAACACGAAGAAAGAACACGATTATTTTCTAACACGGATTACTCACGAGAACGAAGAAAGAACACGATTATTTTCTATCACTTATAAACTCACGAGAATTTTGCTGTAACACCGCTAAGGTAGAACACCAGAGTAAGAGTGGCTGTTTGAAAGAAAGGACGCGCAACTGCGCAGTGTTGCCACCAGAGGGCTCCTCTCTCGAAAAATGTAAATTGTTATTTTATCGTCTTATGTATTTGCCCTAAAACTTCAATGATTACGAATTAGAAGTAGAAAATAATTAATAATAAATTAGAGTAAGATTTTTAATGCTACTAATTAATTTATTTAAGTACGAATGGCAAATTTCTAATTATTACGTTTATGTAGCGGTATGCTACACACATTAGCAGGAGCAAGTTGAATTACTTGCTCAGATTAGTAGTAGCAGGTTTAGTCACTGCTTATGTGAGAATAGCAATTAACATGGCACTCAGAAAAGAAATACAAATCCAGGGAGATTCAATTTTGTGAGTGTTGCGTGTATGGCGATGATGTAGAGGTCCTGCACAGGAGTCCAAGATGCTGGATGAAACATTCCAGGAGAGACATCAAGACATTCCACCACTGACAATCCAAATTATAATGACAACTCTTCCCACACGGAGAAATCCGAAAAACTCCTACAGGTCTGACTCCGGCTACTTTGGGATTCTCTCTTTTGGCAACTCAAACGTGATAGGACAGACTTTTGGTTGACAGATTTGACTCAAGAAATAAATTGTTTAATCACTAATGCCTCTGGCTTTAAATTCTGAGTATTAGGTTTAAGAATTTCCAAGGATAAGGGTCGTGATTTCTTACAGAGACTACGGGCAAGTTAACACGAGATCTACGGAAAATGGTGAAAATATCACGTGACTGCACTTTTGAAAAGCAGTAAGAAAAAACATAAAAATCCTAAAATTCGAGGATCTAAATCCTACTAAAAAATCCTGGTAGATAACATTTGCAATAATAAAGGAATTAAGGAATAATATATATATCCCCAATGATAAAAGGAAGGGGAAACCTAAACGTTGATTTCACAGGCGGAAAATACGCGAAGAAAGAAAACACGAAAGCACGAAGTTACGTGTAGCGATTTAGCCGGCGACTATACGCGTCGGCATCAACCAGAGCCGCCAGCAATTTGCACACACTTAAGATAGGCAGAAGGTTGGGTGTCTTTATCATCAGAATGCGATGAGTTAAATTAAATTTCATTGAAATGTTTCCCTATTGAAATAAAGGCGTTTACGTAAAAGTTTGCAAGGATATGGAATTAAGAAATGAAATTCCAAAACTTAGCAAGCATAGACATGAATACTTTTCATAATTTAAACTACTGCCAGTCGGTTTGTAAAAAAAAGAATAAATGCTACTATACACATGCCTACAGTATTTATAATCACAAAGTAGTGACAAGAGACGGCGGTGTGAGGTTCCGCCATTTACACAAAGACGCTATCGAACGACCGCCGGCAAACTTCGCCGCGCTAATTCCAATGCAGAGATTATCGTAGATTAGTAGATTATCGAAAGGAAAAAAGGAACGAGCATGATTATGCTTCGTTAATAAAATCATGACACGGAAATGCAATGCACATCTGGCGCAATATCTTTCGCTAAGTCACGTTGAGAAAAGACAAACAAAGCACTGAATAAAAACATGCTACATCACAATTCCCACGCATAACTACGTATCCAACCAACACTGCACTGTCAACTATTAATACTCACTGAACACGAAGAAAGAACACGATTATTTTCTAACACGGATTACTCACGAGAACGAAGAAAGAACACGATTATTTTCTATCACTTATAAACTCACGAGAATTTTGCTGTAACACCGCTAAGGTAGAACGCCAGAGTAAGAGTGGCTGTTTGAAAGAAAGGACGCGCAACTGCGCAGTGTTGCCACCAGAGGGCTCCTCTCTCGAAAAATGTAAATTGTTATTTTATCGTCTCATGTATTTGCCCTAAAACTTCAATGATTACGAATTAGAAGTAGAAAATAATTAATAATAAATTAGAGTAAGATTTTTAATGCTACTAATTAATTTATTTAAGTGCGAATGGCAAATTTCTAATTATTACGTTTATGTAGCGGTATGCTACAGTCTTCACTGACGTTGCTTCGGAAGGTGATATACATTCTCTGACGGGGTTACTGGCAGCTGTTAGCAAGTCTCCTGTCATTTGAGCATTAGAATCTTGTGAGTGAGAGGATGTAGGTCTCCTACTTGCAGGCATTTTGTTTGGTAAGGCCGTATTTATGCCTCTGAGAGAACCATTTTTTTCGGGATGTTGTGTAGGGCAACATTTGTTCAGAAAACGGCACTTTCCGGCCTGCGAAGCGAGTCTTGTAATGATGCATCGTGCGTTATATTTGCATAGCTATGACTGGATTTTGAGAACTTAGTAGCTTTTTCATATATATCGCTGATACTGATTTGCTAAATTTTACCTCGCTCAGCAACTATTTTATGAAAAGTGAGGTAAATCCAAGCCGTTCATCGAAGTATTGAAGCTTACATCTGAGAGAAAAGGGGTTGCCCTTTAATGCTGGAGGAAGGAGGCGAGGAACAGGAGAGATGGGAGTTGGCCGTGACCGTGAACAATGACGTCTTCATAATGAAGGTTGGTTACGCTCAGCGGTGCTCTGAGTTCGAGATGTCTGTTTCTTGAAATTTGCTGTACGCCATTTTGCATTTTGTACGACCAGGTCACAGTCTCCGACACGAGTCGTGATTTTTTTTTCAGTTGACCGAGAGTTTCTTCAAACGAATAATATTTATATTGGTTGTTCTAAACTTAACTTATTCGTTTTGGCCTACAATTATTTGAATTCAAATCTGTAATAAAATTCCCAGTGTATCGTTTTGAAAAAACGTTTTCTTCAGTTTTTGCTAAAATCCGTCACAGATCGAAGTGAGACAAACAAAAATTGGTGTCCACCGTTACGTCTCAAATAGTTTTCCGATAAACAAGTTCGCGCGTAACTTGAAATCATTTTCACGTATCTGGCAAGCTTGACAACAGTGTTGTAGTGAATTTATGAGTTACTTCTAAATTCTCAAAGAATTCCAAATTAATTAACCGTTTTCAGTCACCAGTATTTGTTTACATTCCATCACTGTCAGAGTCTAATGCTATTATACATCTGTAACGTAAGCTATTTCTAACGACAGTAGTCCCGATTTCATCAATAATTCGAGTGACGCTGTAACACGTTAATGAAATGTTGAAATTGTTTATATATATCGTCAAGTGTCATTTTGTGTTGAATGGAATAGAAAATATTCAGGCAATTTCTTTGAGCAAGTGCCCCACTTGTTGTAATTTTGTGTGTATTTTCTGTTGTCTCATAAATTTTTTTTTATAGAAGAATTGTGTCTGATAACTTTTTGAAAGTTGTATATTACGTTACATGCACAACTGCTTTAGTCAGAAGAAGCAAGGGTAAATCTGAAGGAAAGAACAATAATTGATTTTGTAAATTTTGATGCCTAAGCATAGTTAATTACCTAGATCAAAATAAACAAGTTTTCTTGGTAAATCTGAAGGATATGTCAGTTATCGATTTTGTAAATTTCGATGCCTAAGCATAGTTAATTAGATCGAAATAAACAAGTTTTCTTCTATGCACTTTTTGTCTCAAATGAGTATTTTATTAGTTATAGCGGTAAATGACTTACCGCAACTCCAGTGTTTGAAGCGGCAAGTAATTCAAGGAGCACATCGGACAGCAACACTGCAATGCGAACTCGCTTTCAGCGCAATCGTCATCAAAGACGAAGCCAAACCTACCGCTATACCTCGTTAAATACTCATTTGACGTAAAAAGTGTATAGAAGAAAAGTTGTTTATTTCGATGTTATTACCATGATTCTAGCAACAAAAATTCAAAAATCGATGAGTAGGGCCTACTTGTTTATTCGAGCGCATTCGTCATCAAAGACGAAACTAAACCTACCGCTATAAATCGTAAAATACTCATTTGAGACAGAAAGTGCATAGAAGAAAACTTGTTTATTTTGATTCAATTAATTAGGTTCAGGCATCAAAAAGTGGAATATCGATAACTGACAAATCCTTCAGATTTACCGTTTTCTTCTATGCACTTTCCGTCTGAAATGAGTATTTTATTAGTTATAGGGTAATTCATCTAATATCGAACTGAACTGATTATTGAACAACTTTGAGAATATGCGCGTAATAAATTTAATAAGCATCCAAACTTGCTCAGTGCCAGTGATCTTACATCTAAAACTCCTATTTTTTGTGATAAAAACTCATTGCTGTGAGCTGCAAACTGCTACCAGCTGTTGGGAACAAATTTTCTGTACGACCCTTACAAATTGATTATATTTTTTCACTTGAAAAATCATACGCACCTCAGTAAAATTGCGACGGTTTAACTGTTGTCGTGCCACCGTCAACCCCCCCGTCATAACTAGAGAGTAGTGTTGCCATATGATGTTCTGTTGCTGTATTTTTTTCTTTCCCACTGCTAAAACCTTGATAATTATTCCATGTTCAATATTCAGTTCCTATTGCATGTCAGTATTAAATACTGAACAAAGGTGTTTGCTGTGATATATATCAATATAAATATAATAATATGTGAGATATACCTACCAATATAAATATTTATATTGATATATATATATATATATATGAATATAAAGGCTGTGAGATATATCAATATATGTAAGGAGCGCCTTCTTCTTTATACTACAATACATTTTCTAGATCTTAGATTTACGATTATGGCTAAGTACTGAAACGTATATCGTCTGGGAAGGTAGACCAAGCTTGTATACACTTGAGATTGAGATATTATTTTATTTTACTTATTTTCGTAACAAATATATTCTTCAGTAATTCAATTGACCTTTGACCCGTAAACTACACTCTGTAATGTTAAACACGTCCGTATATATTGCCATATATAGTTTTTATTAAGTTCTGTTTGGATTCAAAATTTAAACAAAAAACCTGTTCGGATCAAAATTCTTGTTCGATTCATGTTTGATATTGATGAAATTATGTTATTAAAGTGTTCCAATTTTAGAACAATAAATAAATTCTAACAATCTACATTGTCTTTAAAGCGACATCACAGAACAAGAAAGCAACTGTTCAAGAATAATCTTGAGGCCCGCAACAGTTAT
Organism: Morinoia aosen; assembly: GCA_030386875.1. Taxonomy (NCBI): domain Eukaryota; kingdom Metazoa; phylum Arthropoda; class Malacostraca; order Amphipoda; family Talitridae; genus Morinoia; species Morinoia aosen. Next base: position 3,315,971 of record CM059564.1, read on the forward strand.
TCAGAGCAAAAGTTACTGATTTATGAAGATTGTTTCTAGACACACGTGGTTTCTGTTCAAAATTTGATGAATTACCCTAGCAGTAAATGACTTACCGCAACTCCAGTAATTGAAGCGGAAAGAAATTGATCGATCCCATGGTATTGCATCACTGCAATGGAGTCTTGCTTCCAGCTCGATCGTCATCAAAGACGAAACCTAACCTACTGCTATACCTCGTTAAATACTCATTTGACGAAAAAAGTTTATAGAAGAAAAGTTGTTTATTTTGATTTTATTACCATGATTCAAGCAACAAAAATTTGAAAATCGATGAGTAGCTTTTTATTCGAGCGCATTTGTCATCAAAGACAAAACTAAACCTACCGCTATAACTCGTAATATAATCATTTCAGACAGTAAGTGCATAGAAGAAAACATGTTTATTTTGATTAAATTAGTTATGTTTAGGCCCCAAAAAGTCGGAAATTGATTATTGTCCTTTCCTTTAGATTTACCAAAGCAAGTGTCATGTCCACAAAACTTCTTTCCTTGCTAGCCCTAGCCTACTGCTGCAACAACATCAATTGTTTGATTATTTTACTTCCTGAATCATGCAGTATAATTGAACAAGGAAAAGCCATTTGTAGCTGATTTTGGTTTATGTTGAGGACTGTTTGGGAATCGATTATGCACTTTTCAAATCCTAAACATAGTAAATTAGATTAAAATAAACATGTTTTCTTCTATGCACTTTCCGTCATAAATAATTATTTTACGAGTCATAACGAGGAATTAGTTACCGCAACTCAAGTGTTTGAAGCGGGAAGTAATTCAAGCAGCATGTCGGATGGCATCACTGCAATGCTGTCTCGCTTCCAGCACGATCGTCATCAAAGACGAAACCAAACCTACTGCTATATCTCGTTAAATACTAATTTGATGGAAAAAGTGTAAAGAAGAAAAGTTGTTTATTTCGATGTCTTTACCATTATTCTAGCAACGAAAATTTGAAAATCGATGAGTAAATGTTTATTTGGGCGCATTCATTTTCATAGACGTAACTAAACCTACCGCTATAATTCGTAAAATAATCATTTACGATGGAAAGTGCATAGAAGAAAACTTGCTTATTTCGATCTAATTAACTATGTTTCGGCACCCAAAAATTAAATATCAATTCCCGAACAATCCTCGACATTAACACTGATTTTTGCAAAATTCAATCAATCCAATACCTGAGGCTCAGTTTTAAATTGCACTCTTGTAGGAAGTGTTTAGTTCAGTGGTGTTTCTTTTTATTAGGTATCCTTTGACAGAACATTTGTGAATAGATTCTACTATTGCTTCAGGCATATTGTAGTGGGAGGCACTATAAGCTCACGACACTTACCGTACTGTAGTCCTTGACCGCCCCACGTATATTATGGCCGGATCGTACAGGGGATTTACATCGCGTGCCGCGGGTCAATATTGTGCGGACCGGTTTCTCTAATGCCTATTACTTTATATACTATGAACGTGATAATGATACAATCCAAGATTCAACGAATGACACTGTTTTTTCTTTATTTTTGTAGAAATACCATCCGAAAGGATTACACACTTATATGGCCTATCTGTTACACTTTCTTTCTATTACTTAATTAACTTTGCTCGCAAGCCTAATACAATATTGAAACCTATGTTCAAAGCACGTGACCAGGCAACAATACAGATAGTAATGGTTACAGGATTACAAAAAACACAGGCACACGACTTAGCTGTGAACGAGGTAGTTGTCACGGAAGGAATAAATATCACAGCAGTGGCTAGGCCACCTTTAACTATAAATACTCTTTGAACCTTACGACACAGGTACGATAATACTCCAATTCCAGGATACCCGCGATGGACTCCAGGCAAGAGTTCTATTCCTGAGATCGTCTGAAGTTTATGAACTGCCCGCAGGCTGTGGACGCTAGTTGTAGATCGGCGGTGCTCTTTGATCTGAGTCCTCTTGGCACGATCAGGGCAACCGGTAACCGCCCCGAGGCTTTTAACTGGCCAAGCCACTGCGTCTAGGTGACACACGAGATGACTTTAGTAGCCGCCGATCAGCTGCGATGATGGCGCCTACACGGCCGACGGCATGCCACGCAGGTAGCTGCCCTCGGATCAGCCGACACAGCTGGACTGATTGGCGCACTGCAGTGGGAGGCCTTCCCTGGATATCAGGGTGTCATAAATTGCGCTGTCTAATAATTACGTCTGCTGCACATCGTTTTTACATCTTAAACCTATTCAGATAATCAGAATTACACAACACATGGATGCTTTTTGTTCTTGATGATAACGATTTACATATAAACCTGGTCAATCGTGCTACGCCACAAACTATCGCTCGATTTCATCTATCATGAACTGTTTCTATAATTCACACAACTAACCGACCATATTAAATTTTTAATTCACAAAAAAGTACAAAGTACATCTTATCAACCATATATCAATATCTACGTATTTCACAGCCTCTATCTATATTCATAGCAGTCTACTATTTATTACACTTTTCAACGCATGACTACATACAATTACAAAAGTATTCATTTTGAACGCCAACTCTAATAGATACAAACACATTACATAATATCACATGTTATCTCGATTATTACGTATCGTCGCAATTACATAAATTCATTCTTACCCTTTGGAGCTTGAACTCAAAAGATGCAGCCGTGCTACGGTTCTCTTCGTTTAGAGTCTGCCTATATTGAATTCTTATTATTTTTAGAGGAATTTGGCATTCCTTTACCTACGTTATTCAGTGACTTACTATGAATTTAATTTCTTTCTGTAAAAATTAGAACAATCATTAACATTATTACACTTTTGATCATGCCTATCTATTGAACATTTTCCTCAGAAACAAAACATAACTTAGATTAACTTTACATTAATTAGTAGTGGTCTTGCCACTACATACCCCCCCACCAAGTACAACCTTAGTTGTGCTTAAATTTATTCAAGTATTCTCTATATTATTTCAGCATAATAGAGTTCGGTTATCGGATGTGGCTGCTCCTCTCAAGTTCAAGCTTTACAAAGCCTACCGCATTTTCATTCACTTAGCATGTAAACCTTACAGACAGGTTCCGTAGTACAAACGAGAATACAACTTAATGTCAGACACAATTATATAAAAAAAATTACACATCACATGTTGAATAATCTTGCAATCTATTTTTAACAATAGACTATTACTCTTCGTATGAACAATACAGTTTCTCCTTAATGTACAAAGCAACTTTTTTGAAACGCTGACCGCCCTCCTGCGGTTATCTCGAAGACTGGAGACCATGTTCAAGCGTACCCACTGACACACCAATTTTATTTTATTTTATTCTATTTTTTTTCACAACTGGGTGAAAACCACTCACCTGCCAAAAGTCTCTCATCACAGGACTCTAATATTAAGGGAAAAGTCGCAATGGATGTCGAAACTTATCATAAGTATATTTACACATTGATACAAAATCTATATTTTCCAACAATATGATGATTGTATCACGCAGGCTTGAACTTTTAAGGGATCCTATTTACATAGAACATAAGGCACGTTACACGTTTATCAACAAACCCACACATATATATATATATACACACACATTTTTTTTTCATTGTATTTGTTTTTTTTACTTAGAGCAAGACACAATTGTAGGTTTTACTCTTCTTATGCTATTTTTTATACTCTAAAGTCTTAGCCTGTACATTTGGCAAGTTGAGGGCAGGCCCTCTTGCTCTGGTGACTCGTTGGTAGTTCACATCCCCATAACTCCTAGGAGTGCTCTCCAAACTACGCATTTTGGGGTCCCTAATATTTACATCTACCCCAGTCTGTGAACCTAAATATCGCTGCTGCCATACTTCTCTAAGAAACCCACTATTGGATCGTCTGCATTGGTCTGCTCTGTTTTCACCCTGTAAAGCAAGTTCCTTCAACCTCCTCAATGTTTCTAATTTATGTACAAACTGTGAAGGTGCACTTCCCTCTTCAAATCCTACAAAGTTTGGTTCCTCAAACCCAGAAAATTGCTTACTTTCTGGACTTTGTGCATTGTGATCAGTCCCGAAACTTACCTTTTCACTTACTTCCACACACTGTTCTCCTTCCTAATTTCTCTGCTCACCTTCAATCTGATCTATTATATTTTGAGCTAAGCTTGCTTGCCAACTCCACGCTCTCCCAGACCACAGCATAAAATTACCTATGGAAGACAAATCATCTACTTCATTGGGGTTGCCGGGTGACCCCCAGTCCCAAAAATCTACAGAATTCTTACTACTAAATACATGACCCTGTTCTAAATCTCTACTGGGTTTACTCCCCTGTACAACTGGCTTAGAAGTCTTTACATTACCATAATGTAACTCTGGCTCCTGAAAACCTTCCCTAGTACTTACCGTATCAATATTTACATCTTGAGCACTAGCTCACTACATCTAAACTGCCTTAAATCTACAATTTCACCGCTTATCGTTGGACCTTCAACTCGACTAATTCTCCGTTGTCTTCTCCTAGACTCGGTCACTCCCAGTACTCTGGCTACTCTCCCTCCATAACTACTGTTTTTATCATAGTGACAACTCTTACCTCTACCAATACCCTGGCTATCACCACCAGAGACACTCCCAGCATCACTGCTGTCAGTATCACTAAGACTAGAAGCACTACTAGCATATACTACTTGTTCATCATTATCTTCTGAACTTTCGTCCCTACCATAGAATTTCCTTTTTGTGAGGCTGGGCTCTGGAGCCTCATCCCAATGTACATACGGGGTCAAGTAAGCAGGAAGCTGCTTCCAAGGTTTCAATTGTTTGTAGTGTGCTCTGATGATGACATCCTCTCTTGAATTGAGCTTTTAATTCATATGTTAGGGTGTTAGACTGTACTTTAGTAATCTTAAGGGAAGCATTTTGGGAGCTTTTTGGTCATCTGCAGTCCAAAAGTCGATTCTCCCGATTTTTTTTTTTATTGCTTTAAATGAGTTTGAGATATGTCCCCGAATGTCTGTAAAAATATCAGGAACGTATCCCAGAGCTAACGTCCCCCCCGGGGGGGAGGGCATGCCCCTTACGGACCTATTTTTTCATTTTTGAACCTAGATCAATGAAATTTGGTATACTGATAGGAAATGCAATTTAGAATCATTTATCATCAATGACAAAATGCGATTTTCTTGAAAAGAAAATGGGAAATCATAGAAAACGACATTTTGGGAGGGGTTTTCTAAATGCCTCTCCTCCTACAGTTTTTGAGCTACAGTAATGATTTTGGTATCATTGAATGCAAAATAACGTGATAAAAAAAAAAAAAAAAAAAAATTCTCAAATTCTCAATTTTATTTCATTTTATTTTTTTTATATATTTCATCATTCATATTCCTCAAAGTAAGCAATCCCAATCCGAATATTTCTCTTATTATTGAATTTAGAGCAATGGAATTTGGTATACTGATAGGAAATGCAATTTAGAATCATTTATCATTTATGACAAAATGCGATTTTCTTGAAAAGAAAATGGGAAATCATAGAAAACGACATTTTGGGGGGGGGTTTTTCTAAATGCCTCTCCTCCTACAGTTTTTGAGCTACAGTAATGATTTTGGTATCATTGGATGCAGAATAACGTGGAAATTCCAAACACTTGAATGCTTTTCCTCAAATTTCCAATATAAAAATTTAAAAAATTAAAATAAACAAAAATCAAAATATTCTCAAGAAAATTCAAATTTATGACGTCATAACTTTAAAACAAGAATGAATTTTGTAAAACTTCTCAATACATTTTAAAGCCCTTGTTTTTCTGCATCCAATGATACCAAAATCATCACTGTAGCTCAAAAACTGTAGGAGGAGAAGCATTTTTTTTCTTAAAAATAGGTCTTCTAACAAAACTAAGTTTTCAAGACGTTTGTCATTATTACTCCGAAGTTTACAAAGCTAGAGCAATGCGGTTTGTTGCATTTGAAAGTGAAATGATTGCTCTATCTAATTTACTAGAAGATTTTCAAAGTTTTTTCTGTAAAGCTTTCCGTAGACTTTTTACCCTAAAAGTATAATTTTTGATCTGACCTTTACAAAAAAATTCATATAAATTCTGAATGAAATATATCAAAAAATGCCCTAGTAAATTAGATAGAGCATAAGTTTGACTTTCAAATGCAACAAACCGCATTGCTCTAGCTTTGTAAATTTCGAAGTAATAATGAAAAATATATGTATATATAATTTTTTTTTTTTTTTAATAATTAATTTTCTATGCCCCGGGGAAAAATTTTTCTTAAACAAAAGTTGTTACAAATGTGGAGATCTAGTAGTCTGCAAATTTTCATAGACGGAAGTCCAATAGAAAAAAAGTTTCAGTTTTTTGGAAATGGTTCCCTTAAAAGGGCCCTCATAGAGCTTAGACATTTTGTGATTCACACGGTTACCTATCTTTTGTACTTTCTTCAAGACCAATTGGTTCTCTTGAAAAGGTGAAAATGTTGGATGACCTTCTCTCCACGTAGAAACAACACCACGATCTATTGGAAGACTTTAGTTGGTGTCATGAGAATTTTGTTGCAAACACTGTGACGGGCTCATTCCTAACTGAGTGTGAAGTGTATGATTATAAGTTGTGAGTAGTTTGAGAAGGCAATCGTCCCATGATCTGGGATTATCATTGATTAACCCCTTGAGCAACTGGATAACAGTTCTGTTGCATCTCTCCACACACCCGTTGGAAGAAGCTTTGTAAGGTGTAGAATATGTGTGTCTTATGTTAAACGAGTCCAAGAGACTATTAAATTCTTCTGATTTGAACTTGACGCCATTATCAGTTAAAACCCTAGTTGGTAATTGTGCTAATGTAGGGAGAATATCATTCTTGAACACTGTAGTGACTGTATGAGCTGTCTTATTTTGAATAGGTTTGACCACTAACCACTTGGAGAAATAGTCAACTGCGACCAGAACTGCCACATTCCCTCTACTTGATTTTGGCAAGAGCATGAGGTCAATTGCTACCAGTTCAAAGGGAGATGAGGTTTCAATTTTTAGAGTCGGAGAACTGATGTGTTGTCTACTAGTTTCAAAATATTGACAATGAGGACAAGCTGCACAGATATCCCGAGTTACTTTGTCTAGTGCGGAGTGCCAAAAGCTCTGTTGAATCAAGTCAATTAATTTATGCCTACCTATATGCGGCATTTGTGTGTGAACTTGGAAAACGATTTCTACGATTAATGCAAAGGGAACAACGACCGAAGAGTACCTCCCTTTATCTCTAAATAGAAGGTCTAGGCTAACCCTCAAGTCTTGTCGGTATCATTTAAATTGGTTCAAGGCCCCTGGCCATGCTGATGAATCTAAGTTTTCTGTGATACTTTTCTTCAAATTACAAATAGCAAAGTCATTATTTTGATTGTTCCTTAATTCCCCTTCAGACACAGTGTAAGTAACTTTAGGGCACAAAGATTCAATCTCTGATTCAGAGACACTTCTGATTGAATGGGAGTCACCATTGTTACAGTCAGTAATGGGATATATGTTCCCCAAGAATTCCCCTAATCTGAGCAAACAAGATTCTGTACTCCTTTGCAAGGGATATAGTTTGACCGAGTCATCCTCGTCTTTCACTACAATTGTTGATGCTGCATAATTGAAAACGATTTTATTTTTATTAATGAAATAAAGTCCTTGAATACAACAACAGGGCATTGCGTCCTCACTAATTACCGCAAAAGGAACTGTTTCCTTTACTTCAGTTCCCAATAAGCTTGGTTTCAAGTTAAGGGAACCATTTTGATGAACTGGTCAACTTTGGTTCTATTGGACGTACGTCTATGAAAATTTGCAGACTACTAGATCTCCACATTTGTAACAACTTATCTTAAACAAAAATTTTTCATAAGGCCATAGAAAATTAATTATTTGAAAAAAAAAATTATATATATACGTATATTATTCATTATAACCTCGAAATTTACGAAGCTAGAGCAATGCGGTTTGTTGCATTTGAAAGTCAAACGTTGGCTCTATCTAAATTATGGGTGAACTTTTGAAGCATTTCAATGAGAATTTTTATGAATTTTTCATTATAAGGGTCAGAGCAAAAGTTATAATTTTAGGGTAAAAAAGTCTACGGAAATCTTTATAGAAAAGATTTTGGAAATATACCCATATTGTAGATAGAGCACATATGTCACTTTCAAATGCAACAAACCGCATTGCTCTAGCTTTGTAAACTTCGGAGTTATAACGACAAACGTCTTGATAAGTTACTTTTTTATAAAACCAATTTTTAAGAAACAAAATGCTTCTCCTCCTACATTTTTTGAGCTACAGTGATGATTTTGGTATCATTGGATGCAGAAAAACAAGGGCTTTACAATGTATTGAGAAGTTTTTCAAAATTCATTCTTGTTTCAAAGTTATGACGTCATAAATTTGAATTTTCTCGAATATTTTGATTTTTTTTCTTTTTAATTTTTTAAATTTTTATATTGGAAATTTGAGGAAAAGCATTCAAGTTTTTGGAATGTCCACGTTATTCTGCATCCAATGATACCAAAATCATTACTGTAGCTCAAAAACTATCAGAGAAAAAGCATTTAGAAACCCCCCCCCCCCAATGTCGTTTTCTATGATTTCCCATTTTCTTTTCAAGAAAATCGCATTTTGTCATAAATGATAAATGATTCTAAATTGTATTTCCTATCAGTATACCAAATTTCATTGCTCTAAATTCAATAATAAAAAAAATATTCGGATGGGGATGAGGAATATGAATGAAGAAATATATAAAAAAATAAAATGAAAAAAAATTGAAAATTTGAGATTTTTTTTTTTTTGTCCACGTTATTCTGCATTCAATGATACCAAAATCATTACTGTAGCCCAAAAACTGTAGGAGGAGAAGCATTTAGAAAACCCCCCCAAAAATGTCGTTTTCTATGATTTCCCATTTTCTTTTCAAGAAAATCGCATTTTGTCATTAATGATAAATGATTCAAAATTGCATTTCCTATCAGTATACCTTTGTTAATTGCTCTAGGTTCAAAAATGAAAAAAAAAGGTCCGTAAGGTGGATGCCCTCCCCCCCCGGGGGGGACGTTAGCTCTGGGATACGTTCCTGATATTTTTACAGACATTCGGGGACATATCTCAAACTCATTTTAAGCATTAAAAGCAAAAACGGGAGAATCGACCTGTGGACTGCAGATGCCCCCAAGTAGCTCCCAAAATGGTTCCCTTAAGGCCACCGAACGGTTTTTTCCTCTAAATTTTCAAAAAGTAAATAAAAATACTTCTGGAGTGAAATAGGCTTTGAGGTATTAACAGCATGTTTAAAACAGTCTAATAAACATATATAGCCCATAAAATTTTTTAAATTTACCCATACCCCCCTTCCCCCCCCTCAAGGGGAAATTTCTAAAAAATCCTATTTCTCAGCCAATATTATACATAGAGATGATTAGTTTTTTTTGTTCGTTTCACAATAGACTGGTCTACAAAGTTGAGATCCAGTTTTTTGATATTGCTTCAAAAAAACTTTTAATAAATATTTGAATTTAAAAAAATATATATTTTCAACCTTGTTGTCTTCAAATGGCGATAAAAAATTTTTTAATCAACTTTTTGAAAAGTTACATCTCAACTTTATAGTACTCACCTTGACCTTTACGATGCAGAAAAGATCTCCTTCATAAGTAAAAAACTGTAGGAGAAATGAAGCCGCACAGCCAAAAAAAATTTTTTTCAAAGAAAACGTGCTCAACTTTTTCAAGTATATCTCAACCAGTTTTTTACTTATGGAAAAGATCTTTTTTGCATTGTAAAGACCAAGGTAATTAATATAAACCTGCACAGTTGTGGTTTGATAAGTTGAATAGAATTTTTTTTAATGACATTCAAAATAATAACTGATATATAATATATTTTTTGATAAAAAATTCAAAACTTCCTAATTTTTTTTTTTGAAGCAATATCAAAAAACTGGATCTCAAATTTGTAGACCAGTCCATTTTGAATCGAACAAAAAAAACTAATCATCTCTATGTATAATATTGGCTGAGAAATAGGACTTTTTAGAAATTTCCCCTTGAGGGGGGGGGAAGGGGGGAATGGGTAAATTTAAAATTTTTATGGGCTATGTATGTTTATTAGACTGTTATAAACATGCTGTTAATACCTCAAAGCCTGTTTCACTCCGGAAGTATTTTTTTTATTTTTTGAAAATTTAGAGGAAAAAACCGTTCGATGGCCTTAACAATTCCCATGATGGCTGTAGAATTATTCCCTATTCCCCCTAGTGATTTACCTTCTCCATCAGTAAGTGGGTATTCTCCCTCATCTTTCACTGTATCCCAAACCTGCTTAGCAATTGCACTAACCTGAGCACCAGTATCTATGATGCAACAAAAATGATGTGATCCTATGGAGATGGTGTAGTTCCCTTTCTTTGGTTCATGCTTACAGGTACTTATCACAGGACACATTGACAATTGTGGACCATCTGCATCTAAGTCCCCATTGCTATTGTTGAAACTTTCCTTACTAGAGCTGCTATGTCCCTCAACCAAATTAATATTCTTTTCAGAGATTGTTGCTTTCATTGATTGGGGACTAAAATGAGACCTTGGTGAAAGTGGATTGAAATGAATACCCGCAAGGCACTGCAAATGAATTACTGGGAATTCCTTTGTCAACTCCCCAGCCCTGTAAACAATGGGAAACTTCATACCATGATGAACCCAAACCTCAACTTTGTACACTTCACTAGCAGCTAACAAAATTTCCTCCCAAGGCAACTCCCCTGGATTCTTCATTAGCTGCAGTTGTTTTCTTTTGAACTTATCTAACTGAATATTGAATTTCTTGGCATTATCTATTAAGTACTCGACTACTTGCCTTCGTAACGCTACGTGGTTATCAGGAAGCTCACATTGGTGCCCATCTGCTTCTAAGTCAGAAAGCAATACAAATAGGGATTCAAACATAGAATCGCCTCCTCCTTCCATCTTCTCACTCACCCTCAACCCTTTGGGCAAGTAAAACTGAGGCCTATCTCCATCCTCAACGTTTGACGACGGTATGACCCTTGAGAGTGTATCGGCTGCTTGATTTTGCTCTCCTGGCTGATATTTAATGACAAAATCATACTCCGCTAGCTCATTAATGGTTCTCATTAACCTAGAATTCTCACGAGACGTATTGTGCAAGTACAGTAAAGGCTTATGGTCTGAATACAAATTAAATTTGACACCGTATAAAAAGGCTCTAAACGTTTTACTCCCCACCGTACAGCAACTAATTCCCTTTCAGTTGTGGAGTACCTACGTTGTATGTCAGTGAAGGCGGTAGATGAGTACCCAATGGTTTTATACTCCCCCTCGTGTTTTTGCATCAGACAAGCTCCAGCACCGACTCCTGAGGCATCAACATATAGTTCTAACTCCTCAGCAGTCTCTGAGTAATCTGGGAATGCTAACGTTACGTCCTCTGCCAGCTTGGTTTTAAGTAAGTCAAAGGCTACACTCATTTCAGATGTCCAATTTATTGGTTTCCTTTTAGGCCCTCCAGTAAGTTGGGTCAATGGTTTTGCTATTTCAGAACATTTATCTATGAATTTATGTTGGAAGTTGATTAGACCTAAAAACTGACGCAGTTGTCTTACATTGGTGGGTTTGGGAAGTTTAGAACTTTTTCTACATATTCAGGAGATTTCTAAATGCCTTTATTGCCAATTTGGTGTCCCAGGAAGGTAACCTGAGTCTTGAAGAACTCACATTTGGGGACCTTTACTTTTATTCCATGTCTACCAAGGGTAGCGAGCACCTTTTCAACTAACACTAAATGTTTTTCAAATGTCTCGCTCATAATTAGAATGTCGTCAATGTAAACAATGATATTCCTGAAACAAAATTCCGAGACTATTTCTTGCATGTTCCTTCGGAATTTTATCCCGCTGTTCTTTAACCCAAAACTTAACCTCTTAAATTGGTATTGATTATGAACAGTGCTGAAGGCAGTGAGAGGTCTGCTCTCCTCATCAATTGGTATTTGGTAGTATGCCCTGACCAGATCTAACTTAGTGAAAATTTTAACACCATGGGCACTATAAACAGAATCAACTAAGTTGGGCATGGGAAATTTCTCTGGTTTGGTTACGCTATTAAGTTTACAGTAATCTACGCAAAGTCTAAGTTGACCATCAGGTTTTCGGATAGGTACAATCGGGGAAGACCAAGACCTGTGCTCTATTATATCAAGTGACCTAAGTTCTTCACACTGTTTCTCTATTTCTTCATTTATGGGTTCTGGGAAACGGCGAGGTTTTTGCCAAACTGGGGTGTAATTAGTTAATTCAATTCGTTGCGGTGTAACCATTGCAGTCCCTATATCAGAATCACCCTTACTAAGAGCCGAGTCAACTCCAGCTAACATAGAGTAGATTTGATGTTTCTGGGTTTCGTCTAAATCAGTTCCTATATCAAGTTCAGCGGCCATTCGCTCAGTGGTCCACTGACTGGCTTCCTGCTGCTCCTCTATTTCCATCACTGTGCTTATCCTCCCCACTCAGTCTCCCTTTTTAATTTTTGTAACTTTAGTCTGTTCTCCTGTTTTAGTACACACCAAGACCTGAGGTACCTCCCCTGTTAAAGATAAAATTCCATCTACTCCTCTGATCTGTTAATGTTTTAGATGGCCATCATATTCATAGATTTTACTGCTGCACATACTACATATACAGAAGTTTACCGTAAGAGGGACAGTTACTGGTTCACCAGAATACGGGACATCCTCAGCAGCAAACACTGGCAAATTCTCGTACATGATATCCTCAAGTTTACTCTCAGTTCCAACATATAAGTCAACTCTGGCATTGTATTGGTCGAGCTTAGAAATTTTCTTCATACTGGTATCTAGAATTAATTTATTTTTCTTTATAAAAGGAACTCCCAATATAATTGGGTAGCCAATTATGTCCTCAGACACTTCATGGAAATTAATAGTCTTCATAGGAATATGGAAAAGAGATAATTCTAGTGGAAGTGTTCCTAGTGTTTTGATGTTAACCATGCCTATCCCACAAAGGGTTGTGGACTGGGCGCTATTGAACTCCAATCCAAATTGTTGTACGACGGACAATTTAATTAAGTTGTCAGCTGCTCCTGTATCAATGAGAGCCTTCACAGGGTGTTTTTGCCATTCCACCTCTACAAAAAGGAGGGGTTCTGGTTCCAGAGAAGCTAAATTTGCTACTTAGCACTGATCTGAAGTAATCCTTTGAGAAATATCTGCTACTTTCTGTGACTCCTCAATACCAGAGGATTCTTTATCTTTAGTTGTTGAATTTGCCGTTTTTACACTGGATATTTGGTTTGAGTGTCCATTAACGGCGTCCATGCTATCCGCCGTAAGATGAGAACTGATCGGTTGGACTTCCTCATCATCATCAACAGTCCCTTCTTCTCCTTCATCCTCTATTTCTAAGCCCTCAAACCGGTTCCATGTTTCGACAGGACTAAATAACTGGTAGGGGTACTTATAGGCTACTGGCTTACCCCAGCTTCTACCAGAGCCTACTGGTTTGACAGGTTTCAGTTCAAGTGCTGGTCACCATTGAAATGAGTAGGCCTTGAATTTCTACCTCCCTGCTGATGATGTCCTTGTTCCTCAGAATTTCTGCAATATAGGTCATTATTTCTGGCAGCATTTTCACCCTGTGGGTTCAGACCATATCCCACTCGTGGAGTACGGGGAGCATGAACCGATTGAGACCTACGGGGCCCCTGGTTTTGTTGATGACAGTCTCTGTAAAAATGCCCATGCTTGCCACATATGTAGCATGCTTTGGCCAGGGTTCTACACTCAGATCTGGAGTGACCAAACCTCCTGCAGTAGTTGCACACAACATTCCTCTGTGCCAATGGTTTGTCAGGTCTTATACCTTCCATTCTTCCTCTAGCTGGTTCCCCTCTCTGTGCATATTGAGCCCTGTAAGATGTTGACCTTGGCAACTCATTAGAGGAGAGTCTTGACTCCCGTTCTTCAAAATTTAGAGAGTGATAGGTTCTTGGCTGCTTTGGGTATGCCCCATACTTACCTTTATAATAATTGCTGACCAAAACAGACGGGGAAGAACTGGTTGGATTCTGGGTGGAAGCATCCCGAGTGTTCCTCTTTTGTCCCAAGTTAATTACAATTTCCTGGGGCTCATTCCCATTGGACCGGGTACTTACCTCACTATCCGAATACTCACCTTCCTCCTCCACATCCTTGAAACGAGCACATTTCTGGATGCTTGACCATTTGATCTTCTTATTACTCAATTTGTCACTAATCATCTGGTTGGAAAAAATCCTCTTCATCTGCCGCGGAATAGATTTTAAGAACTTCTTCCTTAAAATATGACTAGTTTGCACATTGTGCTTTGGATAAGCTATTTTGAAAAGTCTCTCAAGCCTACTGCTGAAGAGATAAAGAGACTCTCCCGTCTGATACCTTATCTTATTGAAATCAATTATATTTTTATGTTTTCTCGTTTCTCCCATGTCTTTGTACCACCTTAGAAGCTTGTTTTTGACGTCAGGATAAGAATCTCCCACGTCTCTTAGGGATCGGAATGCCTTCAAGGTTTCACCGGACAACTGCCTCTCCAGTTCACCTATCCAAAAGGATCGGTCCCCTTTAAAGTTGTGTTCACAGTAGATTTCAAATTTCTGTAAATGCTGCTTCAGGCTTTGGCCAGATTTCTCAGTAAATGGTTCTTGTACTGGTACCTTCCTATTGTCAAGCTTGGTGAGCAGCTGTTTGAAAGTTTCTGAGTCAGAACGTTTGGAAGACATCCTAACTTTTCCTCGGGATGAAGGTTTCCGGTGGGGTTGGTCCTCCTCAGACTCCTGTGACCCAGAGTAACTCTCAGAGATATTGGAGTCATTGTCAGTAGCTGAGGAAGACTCACTATTTGAAGTGTCAGTTACCTCCTTAGGGGTGGATCTTACCTTCCTTACCTTTACAACTTCCTCCCTAGCAGATTGAGCCAACTTCTTAGGCTTAACACTTTCCCCTACTTCGAAATTCATTTGAGTAAAATTATCCTTAATGTCCTTCAATTTCTGAAAAGATGACTGTGATAAAAGATTCAGATCTATTTGTTTGATGTTATCAAGAAATTTGTTAATATAAACACAATTCCCCAAAATTAACTGCTCCTCCTCTTCTGAACCATCCTCTTTTTGCCCAGTGTCAACCACTTCTTCAGGCTTAGCCTCCCCACCTTCTGCCTCCATGACTCTTCCTTAGAACCAAATTATTGTTTCAACTTCAAACATTCAGCCCCAAAGTGAAGACCTCCCACACTCTTCTATTATTTTTTTTTTTCTCACCGGCTCACCTAAGAAATTAATACAGGTTACCGGTAACAAGTTAACACCTCGATATACTCAAGAAGTGCTGTGCTATTTGCATCGGTGTTTCCAAATGACAGAACAAATGACAAGATCAATAAAGTATACAAAAATGAAGCACAATATAATCAGGCATACACAAGCACACAACGACTCAACCTAACCTATCCTGGTCACGGCACCAAAGAAATAATATGTAGTGGGAGGAACTATAAGCTCACGACACTTACCGTACTATAGTCCTAGACCGCCCCACGTATATTATGGCCGGATCGTAAAGGGGATTTACATCGCGTGCCACGGGTCAATATCATTGTGCGGACCGGTTTCTCTAATGCCTATTACTTTATATTACTATGAACGTGATAATGATACAATCCAAGATTCGACGAATGACACTGTTTTTTCTTTATTTTGGTAGAAATACCATCCGAAAGGATTACACACTTATATGGCCTATCTGTTACACTTTCTTTCTATTACTTAATTAACTTTGCTTGCAAGCCTAACACAATATTGAAACCTATGTTCAAAGCACGTGACCAGGCAACAATACAGATAGTAATGGTTACAGGATTACAAACAACACAGGCACACGACTTAGCTGTGAACGAGGTAGTTGTCACGGAAGGAATAAACATCACAGCAGTGGCTAGGCCACCTTTAACTATAAATACTCTTTGAACCTTACGACACAGGTACGACAATACTCCAATTCCAGGATACCCGCGATGGACTCCAGGCAAGAGTTCTATTCCTGAGATCGTCTGAGGTTTATGAACTGCCCGCAGCCTGTGGACGCTAGATGTAGATCGGTGGTGCTCTTTGATCTGAGTCCTCTTGGCACGATCAGGGCAACTGGCAACCGCCCCGAGGCTTTTAACTGGCCAAGCCGCTGCGTCTAGGTGACACACGAGATGACTTCAGTAGCCGCCGATCAGCTGCGATGATGGCGCCTACCCGGCCGACGGCACGCCACACAGGTAGCGGCCCTCGGATCAGCCGACACAGCTGGACTGATTGGCGCACTGCAGTGGGAGGCCTTCCCTGGATATCAGGGTGTCATAAATTGCGCTGTCTAATAATTACGTCTGCTGCACATCATTTTTACATCTTAAACCTATTCAGATAATCAGAATTACAGAACACATGGATGCTTTTTGTTCTTGATGATAACGATTTACATATAAACCTGGTCAATCGTGCTACGCCACAAACTATCGCTCGATTTTATCTATCATGAACTGTTTCTATAATTCACACAACTAACCGACCATATTAAATTGCAGAGTTTCATTTAATTCACAAAAAAGTACAAAGTACATCTTATCAACCATATATCAATATCTACGTATTTCACAGCCTCTATCTATATTCATAGCAGTCTACTATTTCTTACACTTTTCAACGCATGACTACATACAATTACAAAAGTATTCATTTTGAACGCCAACTCTAATAGATATAAACACATTACATAATATCACATGTTATCTCGATTATTACGTATCGTCGCAATTACATAAATTCATTCTTACCCTTTGGAGCTTGAACTCGAAAGATGCAGCCGTGCTACGGTTCTCTCCGTTTAGAGTCTGCCTGTATTGAATTCTTCATATTTTTAGAGGAATTCGGCATTCCTTTACCTACGTTATTCAGTGACTTACTATGAATTTAATTTCTTTCTGTAAAAATTAGAACAATCATTAACATTATTACACTTTTGATCATGCCTATCTATTGAACATTTTCCTCAGAAACAAAACATAACTTAGATTAACTTTACATTAATTAGTAGTGGTCTTGCCACTACAATATTTTTATTATTAATTAAAAGACAAGTTTTCTGTACCACCTTGAGTCTTGAATTTCTATGTAATGCAGTGTGATCTGAAAGAAACTGATCCAAAACATTTACCCCTTTTTTGGTGTTTATATGAAAGCACATTCTGGAGTTTCATCTGAATACAGTTGCCATTTCTGTTACATTTTATCAATGGTACAGAGAATTGCCATTTTTTGGAAGTTGTTATATGTATATATATACATTCCTTTTGGCTTTCTAGTTAAAAAATTTGGTCAATTTTTACTGTAATGTTGTCAACGATTTTCATAATTTTGTTGCTATAGATAGGTAATATAGTCAATCTTAAGACGTTTTACATGAATGACAATGTGCTCGCAAATGCTTAGTTTTTGAGTTATTTAAGTTTGAAGTTATACGAGTGGTGGTGCTCCTGGATGGCCTTTTTTGCGCAATTTCAGAGTTGAAACAGAAGCTAACCCCCTTATTACAAATGTAAAGATGTTGGGTCATGAGGGGTAGCCACAGTTCTTCTAGTGAAAATTATCAATAAAGGTTTCTAGTGATGTCCGTTGACACCGGCTCCAAGATGGCGGCCACCATCTTGGGTACCGGGTGGCTGTCATTGGAGATGATGTAAACGGACGTCACTAGAAACCTTTATTAATAATTTTCACTAGAAGAACTGTGGCTACCCCTCACGACCCAACCTCTTTATGTTTGTAATAGGAGGTTAGCTTCCATTATCAATTGAATTACGCTTGGCATGCTCGCTTCCCTGGCATGCACAAGCCAACTTCAACGTTGAATAATTTGAAAATAACGCATCCGCAAGCAGAATGTCATTCGTTTAAAACGTTTTTAAATGGGCTCCTTTACTGATTGTTCGAAATGGAATGCTTCATTTCCCCACATCACCTAAACTCGATATTGACCCAATTGAGTTGTTAAACGAGTTATAGCGATAAATAACTGACTACAACTCTAGTGTTTGAAGCGGCAAGTAATTCATCGAGCGCATCGTATGGCACCACTGCAATAGACTCTCCCTTCTGACGCGCTCGAGTGGCCGCGTGCATTCCCGCCATCTAAGACAAAAATGAACATTGTAAGACATCGTGGCAGAAGTATGTCTTCGGCCTGAATACCGATACTCCTATGGCCAAGGTGTGGCAGAGAGTGAACAAAATGAAGGGAAAGTATGGACACAGGCCACAGTGTTTGGAAATTGATGGCTGTCTCACAGCAGATCCGGAGCGTGCAGCAGAAGTGTTGGCTCGGAGCTTCTGTCGTGTTAGCAGTGGGCATGCCTCCTTGGCTCTTAGATGTCAACAGAAACGGCCACCACTTGATTTTTTGACTAATTCCATCTATTCATACAACGATCCCCTCACAATGATAGAACTGTATAGTGCCTTAAAAAAATGCAAAAACACAGCCCCCGGGCCTGATGGCGTTCACTATCAAATGATGAAGAATATGGATCATATGGCAATATCATGCCTTCTCCATATCTACAACAAAATCTGGAGCACGCGCACATATCCGCAACATTGACGAACAGCAACAATCATGGCTTTTGCCAAGCCTAACAAGCCTGCCTACAACCCAGATAATTATTGACCCATTGCCCTGACTAGCTGTCTTGGTAAGCTGAAGGAAAAGATGGTAAATGTCCAGCTTAAGCTATGGCTGGAAGCTGAAGAGCTGGTGAATCTCGTAGTTTGGTTTCCGACATCACCGCGGAACCATAGACGCTCTGCTGCGCCTTCAGAACTACCTGGTAACTAACCTCGCAGAATGCTGACAGACTATATGTGTTTTCTTCGACCTGCACAAGGCTTATGATAGTGCGTGGAGGTATGGGATCCTCAAATCGCTGCATGGAGATGGACTTCGTGTTAATTTGGCCTTGTATATCCAGGAATTTCTTGGTGAGAGAACCTTCCGTGTTGGAGTAGGTGGTACGCTCTCCTCACTGAAGCTTCAGTGTGAAGTCCTGCCTCAAGGTAGCATCATGAGCTGCACGTTATTTAATGTTGCCTTGAACGGAATTACTTCAGTCCTTTCTCCTGGCATTTTGGCCTCTCTGTATGTTTTTATGCTGTACTTCTCATCTGCATTTTTGCCTGCGGTGACTCGCAAAATACAGAAAGCTATCAACAATGCGAACAACTGGCCTCTTGAGCACGGCTTAACCTTCTCTACTGAGAAGATTGTAGGCCTCCATTTTCAGGGCCTCAGCCGTTGTGATCCTCCTCGACTGGTGCTGAGGGAAGGACAGGTGGTTTTTGCATGCAGCATGAAGTTTTGGGGATGACTGTGGATGATAAGCTCACTTGGAAACCGCATTTGGCAGCCCTCAAGGTTGAGTGTGCTCTGAGAAGGAACCTCCTAAAATTTATATTTGGAGTAGCGTGGGGAGCAGATCGAGTGACGTTGCGACTATACAGAACTCTCATCAGGGGCAAGATAGACTATGGCTGTATAGTATATCAATATGCCAAAGAAACCACATTGGCTAAGCTGAACCCAGTGCACCATGCAGCTATCAGGCCAAGCACTGGTGCTTTTTGATCCTCACCCTCTTACAGCCTGTGCGTGGAGAGCAGAGAGCCTCCCCTGTCTCTCCAACGTGTGCAACTAACCTTGCAGTACCTAGCCAGGCTGGAATAAGTCCCTTTGTCTCCTGCATAGGCTAGTGTGCATGCACCCCTTGGACAACACCTGCCTTTCCCTTATTTCATACCCTCATCTGTGGACTACCCTGCGATTACGGCCGCAATGCAATTGAGTCTCATGCAAATACTCCCAGTACTCTTGGACAACTCTGCAACGTGGCGCGTTCCTATGCCGGATGCCTAAGAAGGAATCCATGCCAGATTACATCCTGAAGGGTATTTTTATGGACCATGTACTGGAAAAGCATGAAAACTCTTGTGAAGTTGTACACTGATGGATCAAAAACGGGAGACGCTGTGGGATGTGCTGCCGTGTCTGGGGAAAGGGTTAGTGTACGGAAATTGCTCCCAGAGTCATCAATTTTCACAGCAGAACTGTACGGTATGATGGAGGCGCTGAAATTGATTGAAGAGTACCCATGTGGCTTTTACTATTTTCGTTGACTTGAAAAGCGTAATCGATGCCACGCAAATGTATAATAGTACACACCCGCTCATTGCTGAGATTCTTGTAATGTTATAAACTTTGCGAGAAGACGTAAGAGTGTCATGTTATGCTGGGTGCCCGGACGTGTGGGAGTATCTGGCAATGAGCAAGCTGACCAGGAGGCTAAGCGAGCTGCAGAGACAAATGGGGAAACGTTGAACTTGATGGTCCCGTTCCAAGACTACTACCCTCGGATAAAGGCTGCAGTGAGAAGTTTGTGGCAACAGGAGTGGCATAGAACAATTAATAATAAATTAAGAAGTATTAAACCCACCGTGCATGAGTGGTTATTGTCTAGCTGTCACCCTCGTCGGATGGAGGTGATACTCTGCCACCTTTGTATTGGCCATACCCGATTGAGACACGGACACTTGATGGAGCGGCAGCCGCAGCCACGATGTGAGCGGTGCCACATTCCTCTGACTGTCAAGCACTTTCTTGTTGAGTGCCCTTGAGATGCTGCTGCCAGGAATGTATGTTTCCCGAGACTGCGAGGTCCTGATGAGGATGTAATGATTGGAATGCTCAAGGAAATCGAACGCTCAGCTTTCAGTGTGACAGTGATTAAGATGTTCCTTGAGAAGTGCAACTTGATATCTAAAATTTAACTGAAAAATAACAGCGTAAGCAAGAAAAACTTCTTCACGTCCGAGATGTGAATGACTAAAAACTGCAGTATGGCCGGGCACGCTGCGTAGATGCCTCTGGGGATTTCAGGATGGGTAAGGCGCCTGGCCATAAATGGGTAGGCAGCTGAAATCCCCTATAGGGTTTTTGGCTGTCCTGTGCTTGCGGATTGTGCGTGGCTCTGTAGATGATCTCTTCAAAGACCAACTTGGGACTCTTATAATATGACAATAGTGTGGGTGGCAATTGGAGCGGTTTTTGTGATGGCTGTTGCTATGTTTCCATAATGGTGATTGCGACAGACTTTGAACAACGATTATATGGTGTGCTATTTTGTGTAACGATGTGAATTTTGTATTTTGAACTGTGAGATCTACGGCGCGATATAGTGTGAATTACTGAAGCGCTAGTAAATCAATGCTACTACTACTACTACTACTACTGACCCCAGCTGTGCATGAATTGTGTGACCATTAAATAAGGTATGATCATGCATCGTTTTTTCAAATTTCTGACTCTAATCACCCTTTTCAGTTTTTTTGGGAAAAGTCTCTCATGTTCATATGTATGGATAAAACCTACAGTAATATGAGTTTAAATTGAGCTGGGGTCATTTTGACTCCAGCGTTTATTCACGGGTTAATTCAAATGAAAGCCTTCCCTTTTTCCTTTGTTCACTACTGCTACCACCACTTGAACTAGCCTTCTTAAGACCTATTATAATGGAATTCAAGCAGATGGTAAAGTCCTGATGCGGTCGTGTCAAACAAATGGAACTATGGAAAAGAATAAAAAACGCTATTTGTTGCTAAAGAAGAGCTGATCACCAGAGAAGTTTACCGAGTGAAGCGCAACTGTAAACTGACCTTGATCCCGTCGTGAGTGTTGCCGCAGGGCGGGCTTCACCACGGAACCATGACATCATAGCGTGACATAGTGTGACCATTTTCCATTGGGTCTAGAGCTGATAATTTGATCAAATTTTACATTGAAAATTGAAAAATTTGTATATTTAAGCAGCCGTTTGTTGATGTTTGTATTACTATAGTTAACTTTGCTGACATGTGAAATAACAAATAGATGCCATGTTTTATGCCATGAGTGTCCAAATTCTGTAGTATAAGTGGGATAACTTTCAAAATTTTAGTAGAATTTATGTATATTAATGGAGAATTGCCAGCAATCTAACTTTGTTTGTCATTGTAGGGATAAAGATCGCTCAAAAACAAAGGATGTGCTTGTAAAGTTATCCAGGTCCTTGAGCTTTTAACAAATAAATTATCTCGGTGTGTAATGCTTGATGTTCAATGCTTTACTTGCACTATGCAAATCTCTTTGATATGATTGGGCTTAGAATTATGTCCAAATATTTGTGAAGTACAAATATCTCTTCATTAAATTTCATACTTTATTTCATCATACGAGTATTTTAATACCCATGTTTCCCTGCATAGGATTTTGTTGCTAAAAATATTTTGAGCTAAACCATTACTTGTTTGTAAAAATTGAATCTATGTTAATTTTGGTAGACATTGTTAATGATTCTTCTTATACTTTTTTTTTAAGGGGTAGCTTTGTCTGTGTGAGCATTAAATGAGCTTACACATTGAATCACTGTTTCATTAGTAGGCCTGCCACATATCAAGGCTTGCTGTTCTATCTGAGGAAGTATGTCAAGATTATCTAAAAGTAATTTGCCGAGCAAATGTACTCGTCAACAAAGCTTATCAGATTTTTTTAAGTGTGCTAATGAAAAGCCTAAGAAATCCCATTTCCCAGAGGTGCAGGAAACCTGCCACTTTGCTAAGTCTCCCATCTCAAGTTCAAGTTGCACTAAGAAGCCTGTGGCTACTGTGTAAGTTGCTCATTTTTTATCCTTTCATGCAGGTGCAGCTTTAGCTCTCAACGGTTTGTGTATAATTTACAGTTCGTATTGGACTTTTCGAGTTATTCCTATAGTTTCTCTTGCAAATTCTGCTGTTATGACAAGTTAATGCATTTCAGATTTTCAACTTGTTTTTATGCAATTTTTTGATGAAAGCAGATGATTTTGATTAATCCAATCTAATTGTCACAGTAAACTGTTACACAATGCTATAACACTGTGAACTCTTAAAATTTTATACTGTTAAACAAATTGTACCGTTCAGTGGATTTATCTCATTTCAAAATCACCAGCTGATTATATTAGCCTGCTTTCTCTAGTAATATACTTGTTAGTGATAATCTGCTTTCACTTCAATTTGCTGTTGCCAAGATAAAGACTGACCATGGCAGGATGTTGAACATTAAGACTACGTGCACAGCTCCTATAGATGGTGCTTACCACCAGTATTATGATGTGCTCTGTGCTGAAACATCTCAGTTTTATACAACATGGAGAGAAACTGCTGTGTAGGCTTACCAAGTGCTACTGTAGCACTGAAGGGGCTTACTTTCAACCCAAGTGTGCCTGTCAGGAGGGTAGCAAATGTTTTAGTGTAGAGGACTGCTTAGCTTTGACTTGATGTTGGTGTCATCCTGTATGTTCTAGGGGAATTTATTTAGCTCAAGATATGCAGTTTTGTTGCTATTATGTGCCAAGTTTAACTTGTACAATTTGCTCTTAATTTTTTTTTCAAAATTGTGAAATAAAACTAATTGAAATAGAATTGAATTTAGTTGTATGTTGATAAGCTGTCACTTTTTCACCAGACTAACAATGGCTATTGTAGTTTGAAGTATTGCTAAAGTTTACTTAAATACCATTTATTTTTGAGTAGTATTACCAAGCAGTATCAAAATTATAGATGTGCATTTTGCCTTCTACCAAAAGTTTTTTCAGTTTTGTGGAGTGTTAGCTTCATGCATTTGAAGTAGCATTTTTTGCAGATTGATTTTTAAATCCAGTGAGTTTTAACGCCTTTTTAAAATTAGTGATATACCGATGTATCGGTATTGGCAGTATCAGTCACTTTTACTGCTATCGGTATCCGCAAAATGAGGCCGATAATTTACTGATACTTCGCATTAATATGTATTTTATCATGAAAATGGTCATAAATCATGGATGTAAAAGTATTATCAAATAAAGACCCTATTCATGCCTGGTAAATTAGTTAGCTAACTGTTGAATTACAGCATTTAATCAGGCCCGCTAACTAAATTTACTACTTTGAATTCCCGATGAGCCACGTAAGGTCACTAAGTGAAAGCTGTGTAGCATGAATAGTTAAACACAGTAGCGACATAAAATTATTATACTTTTACAACTAAAATCTATATAGTTCAACCCAATTTCCATTTCTTGAAGTATGTGGCAGGCTAACAAAAATCAAACCAATTTATTAGTGTTGAAGGTGAATTTTTTTTTTTCAAATTAATTATGGAAGTAGCTGAAAATTCTATTTGTATTTAGCTTGTGAGATTTTTAAGAGTTCATTTTGGAACCATTTTTGTTATGAAAAATTTGTTCTGAGAGATTGTTTCCAGAGATGGTTTTGGAACCATTTTTGTTTTGATCTGTTTGAAAAGATTAGTTTTGAGAGTTTATTTTGGAACCATTTTTGTTCTGAGAGATAATTTTGGAACTATTTTTGTTTTGAATTGATTTGAGAGATTGTTTTGGTCCACTTTTGGAACCAGTTGCTATTATAGCTAGTCTACATTACGTTGCAATACGATTAGAAACTCTTAGCTATCAAGTGGATTTCATTTTGTTATTGTTCTCAACAATGAAGTGGACATAGCAAGAGCAGTTTAATTATTCCTAATCAAAAACTTTTTTTTCAATATTTTTACATTATTAGATATATTAGTAAATAATTTTATTATAACACTCCTGTAGGGCCTATGATTTAATTTTAATATAATTGTAAAAGTACTGGTATTTCCAAGTGTCTGAGTATCAGTATCAGCCAAAAAATTGATATCGGTATCTGCCAAAAAAAGGATATCGGTACATCACTATTTAAAATATGTAGTAAATGATTCATTTAAAATAGCAATCTATGTGAACTAAACCAAAAGTTTTTTATTTTAAAAAATCTGATACGTTTGTAACCACTTTGTGTTTGTAGTACTGAATTCAGCCAAGAATGCATGAATATTTGAACCTTGCAGGTCTCCTCAGACTGCCTTCATTCCAGCACCCCGCAGCTCTGTTGTTGTGGCCGCCAGCAGGGACCCTCCTGCACTATTTGTTCATGGCCCCTCATCAGGTGCTGTGCAAATTGTTTCGTGTAACATTTCTTCTCATTGGTGGCGTGTCCTGTTGGTTATTTCAGTAATTTGTCATATTATTAATGAAGCTCCTTGAAGGCTGTCTTACAAAAACTAAACTACTTTTTAGAAGCTTATTATTGGTAATTCATTAATCTATTGTAATGTATGGTATTCAGTTTGCAGCACAAATTTGTTCTTTGCAGCATCCTGTAAAAGATTGTGGATATTTTTGTCAAGTTGGCTCCTACAATACATATGTAAGGAAATGCAACACTACTTCTATATCAAGCCTATGCTATCAATGAATTGATTACCTTTTATTTTCTTAATCTTGAAATGTCTATTTTAATTAGTTTTTTTCTGGAACAGTAATAACAACATGGAAATAACATAACCATTCAATTTTGAGTGAATTTACTGTTCAAATTACTGTTCTCAAACCTGATGTGAGAAAACTCAGGCTTATCTTATTTGTCATTTTTGTAACTAATCAGATGGAACGAGAATTCTATTCTATAAAAGTGTCATCACAAAAGAAACTTCTTGGTCAAGATCTTCTCAGACATACTTTTTCTCTATGGTTCACAAATTCAATAAGCTGAATTTTTCAGGTGATGAGTTGTTGGAGATGTAGCAGCTTTTTACAAGAACAGCAAACTGAAGAAGCCAAATGCATAGCAAATGAGGCCATGGAAAGCATTTCCAAATTATCAAATTTTGACAGCTTATCTATGTAGAAAAATCATTTTCCTTCAATTGAATGTTGATTAGGAATTTAAAAAAACACTGCTCGTATGTTAAACATTATTTAGTATTACACATCGTCAAATCCATCAAACGTTTCAGAGTCCTGTTCCATTCTAAGGTGCAAAAAAACGTAAAAAGACAAAAGTTTGTCAGACATGTTAAAAGAGAAAATGATAGAAAAACTCATGTAAAATCTTCCTGCAAATAAGAACTATTCATGCTGTTTAAAATGGGATTTTCTTTGGTTATGTACAATGATTCCAAAATTCTTAGCTCCAAATCATTAAAAGCATTGCACAATATTTCAAGTTGATCTTCAGCTACTCTAGCACCACACTGCTCTGCATGGAGTCCCACAGAAAATATGGTGGTTGTGCAAGAGGCCTCCCGGGACGATGACTAACTCCACGATGGTGGGCAATCCTTATATAAAACGGCAAGGTCGTCATACCAACAGCCTGATGTACTCAGTACACAACTAAATTTGTAAACTTAGGATGCCCTCATTTGCTTCGGAAGTATATCTTTATATTGAAAAAATGAGCCTATTTTAAATGAATTGACAGAAATTAGGCACACTTTTACATCAGAAAAATAGCGATTGAAAAGCAATTCCAAATCTCGAGACATCTTCTCACACAACTGGCCAAAGAAAGGAAAACTGTAATACAAACATTGAACAGGGTTGGCATTGTCACTAACTTTTGAATACTTTTTTGCCAAAAACCTCTTGATATTAGTGTAGATTACAGAAGAAGGAAACCAGTTCTTACGGAAAAAAGAGTGCAGGAAATTGAATTCATTGTGAAGGTGGTTAAAATTGAAGCAAATATTGTAAGCTCTGTTTACAAGCGTCCTAATTGCATTCACTTTGAACCTGAGCTACAAAAGCTAAAAAACTCAAGCACAAACTTGTGAATGAAGGTTTTCAATATACAGAGGTGGTGAAAGTCTTACCGGTTCTTGCAAGATTTGCATCTAAAAAGGGATTCAATTCACAATCTTTGGTTTCAACAGTAGTTTTATGGAATGGTGTTTAGAATTCAAGTATCAAATAATGAAACATGGCCAGGATCTCTAAGCAACACAAAAGTGTTGTCAGTGTATCTACGATAAAACGTGGGCTTGAAATCCAGGGGACAATCATCTTTCAAATATATTTATTTACATTCAAATATATATATATGTGCCACTGTGAGATAAAGTGGCTTCATGATTGTCCCCTGGATTACAGTAAGACAGGTTTTTCTGGTTTGGGATCCAGTTTTTTCAGTTTTTGTCTGTTTCAGTTTGAAGCTAACAGTATTAGAACTTTTTTTCAAGCATAAAACACTTGCTCATCATTTAACTCACTGAATTCCAAATTTGAATTGTTGGGCAATTTTTTCAAAGCTGATGGTTCGCCTCTCATGGTAACCAATGCCAGAATAGGTAATATTTTGAACAAGAAATATGAATGAGAAGCCTACCTTAATAGCTGATAAACTTAAAATGTTCATTCGTATTCAGTATTTTGGTTTGCAGTCAGAGCAATTGAAGCGTAAATAGTTGTCATTGATATTGTCCTTTCTCCCTCATGTGCCTTTTAGAGTCATCTTAGTCAACGCATTCAATTTGATTATCTTTTCCCGTGTAAAGACAAAATTCCCTTGCATCCCCATTCTAGTCTTGTCTATAAAAACAGTTGTGCACAGTGTGCATCTACGTATTTCAGCTCAACAACTTGTACATTACGTGTCAGACAGGCAAAGCATGTTGGAATAAGCTTGAGAACTAGGGCTTGTAATGCTAAACCTCCATTTATAGTAAGAATTTTGGTTATTGATAAACACAAAATAGTATACTGGACATTAACTAATCTGATATGTATCCTTATCAAGGTATTTCTGATAACTGTCTCTCATTTTCTGGATGACTTGCTTAATAGCATGTGCATTGTTCTTTAGCATATTAATTTCAGCTGTAATATGTAGTTCAAATTAAAGTTTTCAGTGGTGGTATGTAAACCTTTAATTTTAAAATGACCCTCAACAAATGTCATAGGGTGTACCGTGTTAGGTTTCATAATTCGGGGCCATTCCTGTTCGTATTTTGTTGTAACATGTTCTTAGTGCAAAGTTGGTTTGAAAATAATTACAACAGTCCAATGACATGATGCTCCATTGTGCATCAACAAAATCTCATTGAACTAACCATTATAGGCTGTTTTAAGCACTGGAATTACTGTTTTGTTTACCTTTTGAAAATAATTTTCACTAGTAAGATTACTTTTGTTAAATATTTATCTTTCATTCAACAAAATTCAACCTACATGGACACCTCTTGGCTCACTGGTACACCAAAAACATTTTCTTGATTTTTGTTTGGAGAATAGTGGTAAGCAGTCGGCTTGTACAGTTTACTGTTCTTGTGAAAAGCTGTTTCTTCTCCAACAACTCAACATCTGAAAAATTCAGCGTATTGAATTACGGAACCATAGACGAAATGCATGTCTGAGAAGATCTTCACCAAGAAGTTTCTTTTGTAATGACACTTTTATAGAATAAAATTCTAGTTCTTTCTGATTAGTAGCAAAAATGACAATTCAGATATGCCTGAAGAATTTCCCCAGCAGAGCACATAGGGTTTTCTTAAACTTGTTGTCTGATGTGAGCAAGACTGACCTTATTTCAATTAGAATAAGTATGGTACTTAGTGATGAAATTTATTTACTGTATTATTAGTAGTGCTCTTTAAAGGAGAGATCTAATGGGAGGGAGGTCTTCTTTGAGTTTTTCTCACATCAGTTTTGAGAACAGTAAATTTGCTCAAACGTGATCCTGTGTCTCATAAAGGTAAATTGATTAGATCCAGTGAGTTAGGTTGAAATGAAATGTTTTTGTTATGTTAAGGACCACCTTTTTTTGGTTCATTGCTGTCCTGTTTTTCAGCACCTACTGCTTTCTTCTTCACCTTTTATCTTATTTCATTAACTTCTTTCTCAACTTTTACTGTTTCTATACTCCATCTGCATATGTCACAAAACAGATAAGTCTCTGTCTTTGATAAAGGGATTGAAACCTCGATAGTCAAAGAGAAAAGGAGAATTAAAGAAGAAAAATTCACAGGAGACAGGATAGAACTGGTTGGGATTTAGAAATAGCAGGAAGTAGCAATTGTGTGCATTTACGTGTCCACCTCAGTAAACGTATAACCAGCACGGGATAATAAAAACTCTCAGGGGTGCATTTTACTTAAAATTCATTTTATATTACGAATTGAACATGTTGACTGAACACAAATGAGAGAAATGCAAATCTTCAAGGTGTGATAGCGAATGACTATGCAAAGCAATGTTGCACACAAAATGTTATGTACCTAAAAAATCAAAAGCGCAACGAATGGAATGAGATGCAAGTATAGAAGGCCGATTCAATGTGAAAATGAATTTTTGAATGTACACATTAGCTAATGTTCTACTGGAAAATATCACATTGAAAATAGTCCAATGGCACAGTTATAGAAAGGAGCTATCACAATGGCACAACCACAAAGAAAACAATACAACTCACCCCAAAAGCATTATGAAGGAGAATTCGCTTCCCAAAATGAACCTGTTAATTGTATCCGTGACAATTGCCCACACCAACATGACATATTTTCACAATGAACACGCATTTTTACGCACACTGATTGCTGACCAATCTGGGGGTGCCTTCACACGCATTTTTGATGAAACCCCTGATTACCGTCAATCTTGCATAAACTCGCCACGAATTCAAATTTAGTTAATCTCGCAGCGCAGGTGCTTAGACGCGAGTACGATGCATGTTCTGTTGCCATCTCTCCTTGGTGTGCTGAGGGAGCTTGGTTATTGTAAATCTCGCAGGTTGATTCTGTATCGCTGCAGACTTCACGATTGCAGGGTTCCAATCTGCAACTGAAGGTACTTGCTAGCTTGGAGTTGACATAGGAAAATTTTACAAGCTTCCGGTAGAGTAGTTGACGTGCTGTGCCGCGTGCCATTTTCACTTCTTACGCTTGGCGTTCACCAAGGCAAAGCTGATGCGCTTGCTGCCTTTTTTAGTGCATTGGTACACTGGTAACTGCTGGTGAGATGATGCTATGCTCTCGAACCATCGATGTTGTTCATTGAACTCAAAATGTTAATTTTGAGTTACTCTCATGCAAAGCACGCCGGCGGAAGTGCTGGGTGCTTCCCCTTACGCTCACAAGTTTTGTGCTTCTTGCGTAACTCACAGAAAAAGACCGCTTCCGATTCTTGCGCATTACTTCTATGTATTCAGCTTTCTTCCTTCTAGAAGGTTTTGAATCATTGTTGTTCTGATGTCAAGATCCTGCTCTTGATTGGTGAAGCTCTTGTTTGTTCTGAGGAATTTGCGGCTCATTGGTCACAGTATTGTGCTTGTTGTCAACTCGCGAATTTCTGCGTTTGCTATTGGTTGGCTTGTGCGTGATCCAAGACTCTGCAAAATCCCAGGGCCGTGGCTGACTCATTCATGAGCGTCTGGTAACAATCGCTTCTATCGGTATTACCACGCACATCTCTTCCCTAACACCAAATCCCCTTGTTTTCTAGCACGTTGTGAATGGTTTTAACCCCTTTGATTTTCTATGCTATGTATCAATGTTTTAGTTATAATCGGTCTCTTACGTTTGCTGCTACGTGTACTAGCTCCACATCTTTGTACAGTCCCTCACATGAGCCCCCTTCTCTTGGTGAGACACACCCCTATTCCCCTCACGCAGGCCACACGCTCGTTCTTCGCCTGCATTTGCTGCTGGCTACGGCTGACATGGAACGAGCGTGTGGCCTGCAGCAAATGCACGCGAAGAACGAGCGTGTGGCCTGCGTGAGGGGAATACGCTCGTTCTTTGCGTGCATTTGCTGCTGGCTAAGCTCTCGTTCTTTGCGTGCATTTGCTGCTGG
The DNA here is from genome assembly GCA_030386875.1 of Morinoia aosen. Lineage (NCBI taxonomy): Eukaryota > Metazoa > Arthropoda > Malacostraca > Amphipoda > Talitridae > Morinoia > Morinoia aosen. The sequence goes on from CM059564.1 coordinate 3,346,869, forward strand.
CTACGGCTGAGATGGAATTTGTTGAATATAAATATATTTAATATAAATTATTACGCTTGGATTCCGTGTTCTCTTATCTCCATACCAAATGGTGCCTTCCTCCTTTCTCTCCTTGGAATGCTTTTTGTAGTGGTTATGGTGGCTGAAACTAACATTTAATCTAAAAAGTTTCATGCGTGGATTTTGTTTAAAAACGTAGCCGCATGTGAAGTGTTGAGTGCAAGATTGTACCTACATTAATGCTGTAGCTTGGCATACCTGAAAACGTATTTTTATGCGTTGTATTTATTTTTTATACCACTAGAATTTTTGGTAAGTAAACTTATAATTCACATTTTCAAACAAAATGTAGCCCATTCTTCAACACTTTTCTCTTCTATGTATGATATTCTATATTTTTACAGGAATTTCCAAAGGCATGGACGAAGTCATCATCAGCTCTGACTCGGAGGACGGCCTGAGCTTTGGAGTTGGCAAGAGGAAGCACGTCCAGGAGGCTGATGGTGTGTCTGAGAGCTCTCAGCAGAAGAAGTGGTGTGGCTCCCTCAGGCCGGTAAGGAATACCTTCCTTGCTGTTTCGTTTCTGCTGTTGAGCCTCCATTGAGCCCAACGAACGTTGGTGCTGCTGGTACATGAGCTTTATGGAGTGTTATTAAATGAGTTCGGTGGAGTGTTGCCTCTAAGCTGGTTACAACAATTATATCTATGCGAATTATTGCTCCCAGAGGGGAAACGTGCGGTCCTGAATTGAGAGTTAGGTTCACCTTCTTTTTGTGGAAGTGAAGTGAATTTTGTTTTGTTCAAGACTAGAGATGTGACTCAAAAAAAACCATGCCGTTTTTTAAAAAAAAACACGTTTTTTTACAAAAAAACCGTGGCCAAAAAAACGTGGATATTTTGGTTTTTTTTAAATATTTTGTCTGAAAATAACTCAGCAAGAAAAAGAACCACATTACATTATTTGTTTTCATGTCAAATTACAAAATAAAATAGCATACTTCTTAATTGATGGTTTTCCATGGTTTTATGAAATTTTTCATTTTCTGCGGTTTCATGCTTTGATATTTCATTCATTTTACAATACATGTGAATGAACTTCAACTCCCAAAATGGTATGTTATAATAACATATCTTTACTAATGGTCATTGATAGAGATGTGACTAAAAAACCATGCTGTTTTTCAAAAAAAAACATGTTATTTATACAAAATTATGAATAAAAACCATGGATATTAATATATTTATGTGACCTTATAAATCCAATGCTGTTTTTTTTAAAACATTGTTTTTTAACAGAAAAATCTTGACTAAAAAAACATGGTTATTAAATTTTATGGGACCAAAAAAATTGTTTTTTAAAAAACATTTAAAAAAAATCATGACTAAAAAAACACGGATATAAATATCAGGAAAGTTATTTTTCTTTAATCGAATTGTCTTTAGAAACTTATAAACAAAGAATGCTGTTAATATTGAAATCATGTTTATTAGAACTGTACTAGGTCTTAAAATAAAATATCTACAAAGAATCTATTCACTCCATAAAACCTTTCGGAGACCAGCTCCATCCTCAGTCATTGAGTAAAATTTGGTGAAATGGACAGTGAATTTTTGTTCCTTTGAAAAACATTTGACTGAATGACTTACTGAGGATGGAGCTAGTCTCCAAAAGGTTTTATAGAGTGAATAGATCCTTTGTGGATATTTTATTCTAAGACCTGGTACAGTTCTAATGGATATTAATATATCTTATGTAACCAAAAAATCCATGCTGTTTTTTTAATGTTTTGTTACAAAAAAGTCATGACTGAAAAACACGGATATTAATATACTTTATTTTACCATAAACAACCATGTTGTTTTTTTGAAAACATCTTTTTACAGAAAAATCATGATCAAAAAATGTGGATTTTATTATATTTTATGTGCCAAAAAAAAAACATGCTGGTTTTTTTATATCATGTTTTCTTTACCAAAAAATCATGACTAAAAAACAGGGATATTAATGACTTTTTGTGAAAAAAACATGTTTTTTAGAAGGTCATGTTTTTTTGGTCAGATAAAATTTAATAACACTCATGTTTTTTGTAAAAAATCTTTTTTTCAAAAAGCATGGTTTTTTGGTCACCTAAAATAAATTAATATCCTTTTTTTTTACAGATTAGATTAGTCATTAGTTTTAGCCTCCCTACCCAGCAACAAATGCGATCCAAAGAGAGGAAGGAAGATTATGAAACAAGATCAAAGTTGAAGAAGACAGTAGTAGGTGCTGAAAAACAGGACAGCAGTGAACCGAAAAAAAAGTGGTCCTCAGCATAACAAAAACATTTTATTTCAACAAAAAGGAGGCCTACCTAACTCTCAGCTTGGGCCCTCACATTGTCCCCCTGGGAGCGCTAGTTCCCATAGATACAATAATTGTATCCCCCTGAGGGGGTGTTTTTTTTTACAAAGAAGTCATGACCAAAAAATGAATAATAACAACTTTTTAATAAAAAAACATGTTTAAAAAAAACAAGGATTTTTTTGGTAACAAAGTATGTTAATATCCATGATTTTAAGACACGATTTTTTATGAAAAATACATAAAATAAAACAGCATGGTTTTTTGGTCGCATAAAATACATTCATATCCAGGTTTTCTTATACATCATTGTGTGTAAAAAAAAAAAATTTTTAAAAACAGCATGGTGTTTTTTAGGTCTCATATATATATTCATGTTTTTTTAGTCATGATTTTTTAGTACAAAAACATTTTTTTGGTCTCATAAATATATTATTCATGTTTTTTCAGTCATGATTTCTTAGTAAAAAAAATGTTTTTTTTTTTTAAACTGCATGGGGCTTTTTAGGTCACATAAAATATATTGTTTTTTAGTCATGATTCTTTGTAAAAAAAAAGCATGGGGATATTTGGTACCAGAAAATACATTAATATTCATTTTTATTAGTCAGAATTTTTTGTAAAAAAAACATGTTATAAAAAAAACAGCATATTTTTTTGGTCGCCTAAAATGTATTAATATCTATGGTTTTTAGTCATTTTTTTGTAATGAAAACATAAAAAAGAAACCATACAGTGAGAGTGGTGGCAGTTAACCCACAATTACCTAGAGGAGTCTAAGAGGTACAGCAGGAGCCACAGAACTTATATTGATGGAGTCAAAATTCAGAGCTTATTATCTCTGCAAAGTCTGATTTTTTGGTCACATAAAAATGAAATCAGACATAGTAGAGATAGTAAGCTCTGAATTTTGACTCCATCAATATAAGTTCTGTGGCTCCTGCTGTTCCTCTTAGACGCCTCTAGGTTATTGTGGGTTATCTGCCACCACCTTTACTATATGGTTTCTTTTTGATGTTTTTATAACAATAAAATGACTAAAAAACATGGATATTAATATATTTTAGGTGTCTAAAAAAAAACCAGACATATACTTAACAAAATTAAGGTATGCAAAAAAAACAAAAAAAAACACATAAAAAACATGTTTTTTTTTTTGCAAAAAAAAACCAATCAAATAAAACCGTTATTTTTGCATCACTATTCAAGACCATCATTTTTCAGTTCACTGCTATCCTTTTTTCAGCACCTTTGATTTTTTTTCTCCAGCTTTTGTCTCGTTCCATAACCTTTCTTCTCAATTTGTTTCTATGCGCATGGGATCTTGTGTGGGAACACACGTTCGTAGATTCTGCGTTTCCTTAACTCTGTACTAAATGGTGCATTCGTCCTTCCTCTCTTTGAACATCTTTGTTGAGGTAAGGGAGGCTTGAACGGACTTCTAATCTAATCATATGGAGTATCACTGGAATAATTTTACACTGGAATTTTAATAAAATCAATAGATGATGACGAATGAAATGATTTTGATGGAAGATGCCAAGGCAGTTCATTAGAATTTTACTAAGCAATTTCTTGTAAAATTTTCACAATACACTAAACAAAATTTCCAAGTACATTAATCTCTGAAATTGATACGACATTTAAGTTTATTCATCTAAGATGATAGATCAAATTTTTACCAGAAGGTTAGGTAACAAGATCAATAATTTACGACGTACGTCGGACAAGAATAAGCTTTTGAGCTTCCCGCACTACGCTCTATATTGCATGGGGAGTTGTCACTAGAATATGAAATGCAATTTTTTTCCTGTTCTGCAATCGCTTTGAGTGAGACTTCTAGATACGTAATTAATTCGTTACGGAGTGTCTTTTGCATCATGACTTTGTCATATTATGAGGGAAATTTTGCATGTAAATGGCCTAATTAGTTACAAGCCCTACAGAGTGCAAGAGTAAAGGGCCGTTTACACTAGGGGACATTTCGGCCGTGAGGCGCGACACGTGTATACGAGGCTCACCACTGTTTCTCATATTTATGTGTGTTTATACAAAGTTTCCTATTTGCCACAGTAGTTACGTGGCTCATGAGTGTTGAGCATTACGAATTCGATCACAGCATATAGGGAACTTCGTATACACACACAGGTATGAGCCTCAGTGGTGAGCCTTGTATACACGTGTCGCGCCTCACGACCGGAATGTCCCCTAGTGTAAACGGCCCATAAGCCTGTCCTTCAAAGGCTGATGCCCGGGTAGCTTCTTCTCTTTTGCCGTGCTGTGTGTCCAACAAGGTTTTTATTTCATAAAAAGTCCAGTTTCATCTCAGTTGAAGACTTGCTGGGAACTGTAGCCTTCCTTGATAGTTATCACGTCAAACGTCTTAGTCTAAACTAAGGCTCCGGCCGCTTTCGTGTCCGGGCTAGCAACCTCCCCGTGCCACACTGCTGAATGAATGCCAGACCGTCTCTTGAATTTTTCAAACCACCCTGGTGAAGCCTTGAACTCTGGCGATGCTAGCTGAGATGTCCCTTCTCCTGCATCGTCTACGGCCTGAGCTTGCAAGAGATCACCGAAAATGGTGCTGGCCTTGTGGAAGACTGTCCTCTTGGTGATCTTGTCTCCAGCGATTTTTTTTTGTCTCTAATTCATAGGAGAAGCAGTCTCTCTCTATCATTATGGACGTAAATTTTTTGCTTGAAAATACAATCTCTCCCTTGAATAGTGTTGCTTCTTTGATGGACTGACTTTTGTATGAACTTTTTCCCTATTATGCAGATCAATCTGAAAATTGCACCGCATATGTATGTAAATTTGGACTAGAAGCGTTTTTGCTTCCCAACATGCTCCCAGGGGGATAACTGAGGGCCCTAGCTAAAGGTTAGGTAGGCTTTCTTTTTGTTGAAACAACATAGGTTTTTGTTTTGTTACGGACCAACTTTTTTTCGGTTCACTGCTGTCGTGTTTTTTCAGCACCTACTACTTTCTTCTTCAACTTTGATCTTGTTTCATGAACTTCTTTCTCATCTTACTGTTTCTATGCCCTTTCTGCATAGATTCTTTGTTCCCTTAACTCCATACTAAATGGTGGCTTCTTCCTTCCTCTCTTTGGATCTCATTTGTTGAGGATAGGGAGGTTTAAACTAACTAATAATCTAATCTGCTTCCCAACATTTTTCGTATTTTGCATAGAAAACCAGTTATTCTAAAAAGAAAGATAATAGGGGGTGCATTTCAAAATGCTTCGGAAGCCTAAATAACTGATTTTGTGTTTCTAATAGTGTCATCACACTCAGAAAACAATATTCTATGATCTGTATTTTGGGAAATTCCAATTTGTTTCTGATATTTTAAGAATGTAAGAAAAAATTTGAAACAAATTATTTTTTATTACGATAAAAAATTATAAAAAAGAACAAAAACCTACATTGAAAATGTGGTAATACAGATTATAATAAATGTAATTACGAATAAAATGAGCCCTAAACTAAGTTGCTACTTCATTGTGAACATGACTTGCAAAAGCCCTAGCAATATAAAAACCAATATTTTTTCATAAGAGCCAATTGAATGAAAATATCGACCTATGGCATTTGCATACATTTTCCAAAAATATAAGTAGGAAATGTTATGCAGCATTTGACAGACCAGTCAATTACCAGTATAGTGCATTTTGAACCAAGTCGCTATGTCAATAAACGTTGAAGATATGCTAGATAGAAATTTACAATTCATCACTTGTGTGTATATAAATATACTTTTACAACTGTGGAAGTGAAATATTCTATTTATTTTCCCTATTGGGAAGATTTTCTGAAAATTGCACGACATGCGTAAATTATGACTTCAAAACGTTTTTCTCACATTTTCTGAATTTAGTAAAGAAAATGAGTTATTCTAAAAAGTAAGGTTTTATAGGGAACTTCTCAAAATGTCCTGGAAGCCAAACCAATTGAATTTAAAAGTTGCTTTTAGTGTCCTCGCACTCAGAAAACAATATTCTATAACCTCTATTATTTTGAAATTCAAATTTGTTACTGATATTTTAAGTTTATAAAAAAAACATTTTTATGATATAAATGTAAATAAAAAATATAAAAAATGATAAAGAAGTAAAAAGCTATATTGATAATTTGGTAATACAGATTATAGTAAATGTGATTACAAATAAAATGAACCCAAAACCAAGTTGCTACGTCAATAAACATAAGCTGCAAGGTCCCTAGAAATATGAAAAAAAATTCTGCAGTAGAAAGCAGGAAAAAAAAAGTAGTGCAACCTCCCACCTCGACAGTTGGTGGGTAACTGACGAGGCTTCTTGAGTCATGAACTCTTATTGGCTAATTGCTAAATAGTTTTGAACTGTTAAAGGTCGCTTTTACCAGTGCTTCGCTCTCATCAGTTCATTGACCGGCTGATTGCTGGTCAATAATACAGCCCTCTGTCGCAGCACGCTGAACAACTACGCAATTTTGACGATCGATATCTCCCTAACCATTTCATCTAGAAGCATGAAATTTGAAAAGCTCAACGAAACCCTTGCACACATATTTGAACAAAAAATGATTTTCTTCCAAAAAAAATGTGAAAGGCTCCTTATTAGGATGGTGCCTGTTATCTGGGGATACCAGCCTCATCCTTCTCGATTATCTCCAGCTTCGTCTCCACAGAAGCATTCTCTTTTTTTTCCCTGAACATTGGCTACATTTTGGGGATCCATGAGTAGAATATCGCAACACAAAACTAAAAGCACGATAGCAAAATCACCAACTCGAACTCAATCTGAACGATAGCGCTGCCAAAACGAAATGGTATAAGAACTCAACAATATGCACAAAAGGATAGATGCTGACCGATAGGAGAGCGGTAACTAACATCAGAGGGGAAGGATAACCAATAGTAGTGCGGGACGATGGTGGCGAGTTTGCAGGTTGGCAGCGAGAATTTTAAAGGTATTCTCGGCGGCTGTGCAAATCTCGTGCTGAATTTTGTTTTGTATCATGAAGGCTTTTTTGTAATAGGGGATAAAATCTTATCTCGTTTTGTATCATGAATTTTTCGTACACAAACTTTCGTTTCAAAGAGTGTCGCTGTATCTTTTCATGAATCGTAATGCTGCCACAAAGCCAATCATGGTTTAGCAATCTAGATGCATATAAAATCTTTGAAGATATTCTATACATTGAGACATGTACGCATACAAACTACAGTCGTGGAACATGTTTGTGTGCGCCCGCCGAGTATATAAATAGAATCGGCAAGGGTCGTCGCCGTTCATTAGCGGTGGCCTGCCGTAGAGGTAGCACTGAGAAAGGTCGTCGCTGTTCATTAGCGGAAGCGCGACTGTCGAGGAAGCCTGTGTCAACTCTGAATAACCAATAAACGATAACTACGTTGCTGCTTCGTCACTCCCGAACCTCATTCGCGTTAGTTTTCGACCTGAATACTGAAAAGCCCGGAACATTTTTGGTGGCCCGTGTATGGGGAAGCCACATTAAAGATATCCACATTGCCACATTGCCCATTGAAGAAGGAAGATATCAAGAATTGATCTTCGGTTCTGCTGATCCGTGATTTTAACCCTTTAACGCCCACATTTTTATACTCATATTACCGTTATAACAACCACTATCACGTAACCGACACTGGCATTAGGTAGTCACTGTTATCAAGATGTGGAAGGAACTGCCACTCGGCAGTGAAGTTCAAAAGATACATTAGTGAACAAATTGAATAAGAAATACAATATGTTATTGTTATTTTTGAAAGAGGACCGTACAGTCCACTTGGGCGTTAAAGGGTTAAATGTGAGGAGTGTCACCCTGTTTGGAGTAACGTCGCATAGTTATTACATTACTTCAGAGCATCGAGAAAAGGAAGAAAGACGTCAGCGCAGAAAATCAAAGTTCTTTCCAAGAAACTCTTTGAGAAAGAAACTCTTCGAGGAAGAAACACTTCGAGGGAGAAAAAATCGAAAATTTACACGCTACGCAGTCTTCACCAGTCTACTCATCGCTACTCAAAGGAGAAGATGAAGTGAGGGGTCCAGACCAACAACCTGGTCTGTCGACGAGATCTACGCATTTACGCACCGTCATCTGCAACGAGGAGACCGACGAGAGCTACGCATCGCCAAAATATTAAGTTAAGTGTACGCCGATAATGTTGCTTGCAAATTAAAAATAAGCATGCGCTCAAATTAATGGTTAAACATCATCATTATAAAATTAATGAGTAGGAAGTTAAGCAGTAAGCATTGCAAGCGCAAGCTGATTCCTGGTAGCGGGAGAGCGAGCAGCATGGGCATTGCGAAAGCGCAGTAAGCAAGCTGATTCCCGGGAGTGGGAGAGCGAGCGTGTACGCGGAAACGTTGTGTGGAGAGGTAGTCCATTGTTCTCTAGAACAGTTGAAGGAAGTTGTAGCCATTGTCTCTAGCACCCATTGTCCTCTGGCGCCCATTGTTCTCTAGCATATAAGAGTAAGCTGGAGCAGCTTGCCTCTGTTCAGAGTGGTGCCAGCCTACACGAGCAATTAGCAATTAGCCTGTTTTAAGTCCACTGAAAATGTAAGTGTTACCATTTTATTGTATGTAGAATATTTTCATTTAATGTGTGTAGAACATTTTTCTCTTAATGGTAACTGGAGGTCTAGGAATATTGTGTTTTTATGTCGGACAGTGATTCTGACGGATACGAGTACATAAGAACGATACCGTATGTGACTAGATTTGGAAGGGTATCAATTCCCATTTTTTCAGCGAAGTCGAATTCAAAACCTGTCAGCATGACGACCACCACCACAGTCACCCCTGTTACCAGTGCAGTCGCTACCACAGTTAGCTCTGTAGCTAGTGCGGTTACGAGTGTGACGACTTCTATTGTCAGTCCGATACCTAGTGTTGTAATTGCTGGGCAGGATCTGCCGCAGTACCGAGGTAGAAAACGAAAAAATGACCCTGACTTCATAGAAAATAAGTCACTGGAAACGCACATAAAGAATGTGCGAGCATATTTCAATATGCTGTCAGATAATTCGGAGGAAGCAAAATTAAACTTATTGTTGCGAACTGCAGACAAGCGGGTAGGCGATTTCAATACGGTCGTAGCCTCCATAATTAGTGAAGGTTATGAATTAAGTTTCGAAGAAGTCGTGCACCTGTTGGAAAATATCTACGTCTCGAAAGGTGAAAGATCTCTGCACGCGGTCGCCTGTGATCTAAATAACGTACGCCTAAAACGTAATGATGCTTTAGCGAGCCAGTTTGTAGCTATCTTATCCAAAATCCGTAAGCTAACCCACAGAATAATGACCAGCCCGGAGTGTTCGAACAGAGCCCATCCCTATGTAGTAAATTGTCCCGATCCTGTTGCTCTCGATAAGTATGTCGAGAATACTTTAATTGTTGCGTTAGCTATGGCCATCATCAACCCCTTAGTAACAGAAGATTTTTCCAAAAAACTATTTCACAAACCGTTTAATTCGTCGGAAGAGCTCCTTCAGAGAATTGTAACTGTAATTCGCAATTTTCCCGAGGATAAGCAAATATTAGCGACTCGATCTGAGAGATCTATGGAAATCTATTGTGCCGAAGATGACCATTCGTCCGAATCAAACTTTGATGCAGCCTGTGATGAGGCCGAAGTGCATACAATGACAAGAGGCGGAATTCAAGGTAGAGGTAGGACGCGTAGGCCCTACTGGAGACCAAATTTCCCGAGACCAACTTTCCGTGCTAGACCTCACGTAAAATCTTTTGTTGATCGTGAATTAGGAACTCTAGAAGTTCAGGCATTGGAGACAGCTGAAACAAAGCGTTGCTCGAATTGTTACAAGCATGTGTGTGTCTGCCAAGGACAAGGTGTGTCGGTAACCACTGTGGCTAGGAAACCGACTGATTGGTACAAACCGGGTTCATCTCAGACAGCCACCGAGCATTCACTGCGTGATGTAGTTTGTTTTCGTTGTAATAAGTTAGGACACTACGCAAGAGGCTGTAGGTCCAGCCGAGAATATTTCAACAGACCAGCTAGACCTTATCGTGTCCGTGCGCGAGGACAGCATAAAACTCGTGTACCAGAAAAAAGCCAGGTAGAAACTTACCAAACTAATAGTGGCGACGATTTTTTAGCGTAAACTGCGGAGACGATTTCATTTCCGATAGAAATAACGTCTATGGTGAAAATGGAATTGAAATTGAAATAACTAATGGTGATCCCGGACAGGCCCCCTGTGAACCCGAGGAGAATTCTGGTGCTGAAGATTCCCTCGTTAAAAATGTCGAGAGAATTGATGTGTTAAACATGTCTGGAGGTTCCCTCGTTAAAAATGTTGAGTTGATCCACTGATTAAATGTCAAAATAGATATGAATCGCTGGGAGAGGTGGATTTAAGCGACTTAAGCGATTTAAACGCTCATGGCACTGATGATTATGAAAGCCATTTTACGGCGAACGTTTGTAAATACGAAGAAGATGAAGAAGGAGAAGTCACAGGACAAAATGAATTATTTGTAATAAGAAAAAGTCATAAGCCCATGATTGTGCTTAGAAAAGATGCAGACCTGTGGAATGCATTGATTGATTCAGGATCAGAAAAATGTCTAATCAGCTACCACAGAATTAATGAGATAAGTAATGACGTGAAGCCAAGTTCTCTGACTATAAAGGGCGTTAACGCTAAGAGTAACGTGGAAGGCGAGGTGGAGCTTGTCCTAAAGTTAAAAAACGGTGTAAGTTTAAAGACAAATGCTTTAATAATTAAAGATGGTATTTACAATTATGACGTCATTATTGGACGTGATTTATTAGACAAGAACGCCGTTGTAGACTTAAAACAAAGATGTTTAATTATCAAAGACGAGAGAATTCCCTTTGCAGAGGTAAAAAGACGAAAAAAGAGAAAGACAGAGTGTCTCGAGTATTTAATAGAGAATACTGAGTGTCTCATGGCGGACACGATTACTTCCAGAGCTAAGAAAAAAGTCCTGAATAAGCTAAGAGAGAAGAAAGAAATTATCAGGACGAGTAATGCCGCGAGAGTAGGCGAGGAAGTAAAAAGGGATGGTAAGAGAGAAAATCAGCCTGTTCGAGGCGTAGTTGCAGTTACCAGTTCCCACAGGCCGTTAAGAGTGCATACTCAAAGAATTGAGATTGCTCCCAATGTAATTTTGAAACATGTTGGACATGTTGGAAAGTGTAAAAATGGAGAATATATAATAAAGAAAGCAACTTTAAAAGAAGGCATTTGTGTCGCAGAAGCGATTGTGAGAGTTAATAATAGGAGAAAGATTCCGTTGTTGTTAATTAATAGCTCCGACAGAGCGATTGTTTTACCAGAGAATGCAATTATAAGTACTTTAGAAAAAGTGGAGAAGGATCACATTGAATCCGAAGTTTACTTGTCAGATGTACAAGGAGAATTAAAAGGAGGATTAAGTACCTTTGTGCAGGCAGCTAGTGTTCAGGACAGTCATTTAGATGTCGAGAAGAAAGACACTAATAGTAAATCTGTCGGGATCACAGGAGTTGTCGACAAAGGGTACGTTTCTGATTCCAAAGAAATAGCCCGTGGTCGGCGGAAATTAAATAATGATGATATCAAGTGTAACGATGACGAAATGAAGCCTGAATTGCTGAGTTTGTTGAATGAATTCAGAGACGTTATTACTATAGAAAATGAATCGATCACCGCTGCTGCGATTAAACCATACAAAATACGTTTGAAACCTAACGTGGATGTCGTAAATGTCCCTCCCTATCGTATTGCCCACCGTTACATGGAAGACTTGAAAGTCGTTAACGAAAAAATGTTAGACGACGGAATTATTAGACCATCGATTTCAGCTTATAATTCACCGATAATTGTAGTTCATAAGAAAGATGGAACTATACGTCCGGTAGTTGACTTTCGCAAAGTAAATGAGGTAATTCATGAAGAATCATTCCCGCTGCCGCGCGTGGACGAGATTCTTTATAGTTTAAATGGTCAAAAATACTTTTCGAAATTAGATCTTAGGTCGGGATATCATAATATTACACTGACCGATGAGAGTAAGGAAATAACAGCGTTTACAGTTGGTAGTAGTAAATATGAATTTAATCGTTTACCTTTTGGTTTAAAAACTTCACCTGCATATTTCCAGTCAGTAATGACGCAAACGCTATCTCCTGTTCTAGGAAAACTATCTTTCGTCTTTATGGACGACGTGCTAATATTTTCTAAAGAAAAGGCACAGCATCTTGCCGATATAAAAGTTGTACTTGAACTATTAAGAAAAGCTAGATTGTCAATAAAAACGGAAAAGTGTGAATTCTTCCGTAATGAGATTGAATATCTCGGACATTCCATTAGCGGAATGGGAACCAGAAGCACCGGTACTGACAAAGTAAAGAATTTAGAAATTCCTAAGACTGTGAAACAGTTACAATCATTTCTAGGACTAGTAAATTTCTTTCGTAGGTACATAAAAAATTTTGCGAGTATCGCAAGCCCGCTCTATAATCTTCTGAAGAAAAATGTTGAATTCAATTGGGCAAAAGACTGCCAAAACGCTTTTGAAAAACTAAAGGATGAACTATGTGAACATACAATCTTAAGTCACCCAAACTTCGATCAAAATTTTCATCTGTTCTGTGATGCATCGAATGTCGGCATAGGAGCTGTTTTACTCCAGTCATCTACTGATAAAGTTCGAAACATGAGACCTGTCGCATTTTTTTCTAAAACGTTGAATTCCACCCAACGACGATACTCAACAACGAAAAAAGAGATGTTTGCTATAGTTGAAGCATTGAAGTACTTTAAATATCTTGTTTTAGGCTATGATCTGGTCATTTACACCGATCATAAGCCTTTAGTTCCTTTATTTTCAAAGAAATTGCCTGAAGACAACACGCTCGCTAGATGGAGTATTTATGTCCAAGCTTTTGATGCCAAATTAAAATATTTTTCTGGGAAAGCGAATAGCGCCGCCGATGCATTAAGTAGATTAAATCATGACAAAAATCCCTTAACAGAAAGAGAACTATTAGAGTGTTCTGAATTAACCCCGGATGTAGAGACTTTTCCCGTTGTAACCAGGCTGCAAGCCGCTGCTGCGGGTAGCAGATGTAACAAGCCGGTAACTGAGGGAGAGTTCGAGGAGACAATGCCAGGAAGTGAGGATGGAAGAAACAACAACAGTACTGCTGAACAGCAGACAGACCCCAGACAAAAAACGAGCTTATGCAGACTGGATAAAGTTAACAAGACTACAGACCATTCAAGTATTAACGACAACTGGTCGCTAGACGAATTTAAACATGAACAAGATAGTGATCCCTTTTGTTCTGAAATAAAGAATGCCCTAGAGAATGCAACTAAAGTTATTAATACTGACATGAATGAATTTCTGATTATGAATGACATTTTGTATAAAAGACGAAGAATTGACAACAGACCCAGTACCATTCTGACTATTGTGGTGCCATATACTCTGCTACACAAGACAATTCTATTCATCCATAATTTGTCCCATACAGATTTGAATGATACCTTGTTTAAGTTTAAATTAAAATATTTTCATCCGTACGAACGGACAATTACACGCAAAATTGTTGAATCTTGTGACATCTGTAAGATTTTAAAATCACGAATATCGACTCCGATTAAAATTCCAAATGCTCCAATTGGAACACGATGTTTTCAAACGGTCAGCATGGACTTCTACGGTCCATTAACAATGACAGAAATGGTAACAAATATATTCTTGTTGTAATCGACCTGTTTTCCCGTTTTGTTAAATTATATTCGACTAATGACCGACGTACAGAGACTGTTACAGATTGTCTATGGAATTTTTGCTGTTTGTTCGGTACCCCGGACGTGTTGTTATCCGACAATGCTGTTGAATTTAAATCATCTAATGTGGGAAATTTCACAAAAGGACTTTCTATCTTGAAAAAGGAAGTTCTGGCATATTCCCCTTTTTCTAATGGCATTGTCGAGCGATGTAATGGAAAAATTCGACACCTGCTCAAGTTGTATCTAAATTTTCTTACTCATAATGAGTGGGATAGATTACTGGATATTGTGGAGAATTCGATTAACAATAGTTTTAATGAAACATTAGGCGATACCCCCGCTTACACAGTTTTCGGTAGAGATACTTGTGTGTATATCAGTTCTACTAATTTAGAAGATTTAAATGTTGCGACTTCATATGAAGATGTTCAAAAACAAAAATTTAAAGAGTCATCTATTGTAGTGAACAATATTAGAAATGCAATCATTAACGCTACAATCGAAAGAACCAACTATAGAAACGTAAAACGTCGCGATAAAAATTTAAAAGTGATGGACCGTGTACTAGTGAAAAATCATGCCAAAAAACACAAACTACAGCTAAATTTCTTAGGACCAGGTATCATTGAAAGGCTAGGTAAAAATTACGCAGATATTAAGATCGGTAACAAGATTATCCGAACGAACTTAAACCATGTACTGCCTTTAGATAAGTTAAGAAGGTGAAATTGTCAACCTAGTTTGTAATTGTTCATTCTCAAATATTCCGAATTTGCCATTCCATATATGCGTTCTATGAGTTTTTAGCTTATAAGTGCGTTCTATGAGTTTTTAGCTTGTAAGTGCGTTCTATGAGTTTTCTTAAGACCTTATGTATGTCTTGCGTTAGGAAATATTTTGTTGCGCAAACACCTTCGGACGAGATGTCGAGCTTAGGATGTTGTCATACTGTTATTGCGACATCAAAGGCTGTGTTCGTCAAGCCGTCAGCTAGAGTTGATAAACTGAGATGCAATCTGGAAAATGTCGACACGAGAGTGCGAGCGCGAAGCCGCGAGATCTGCGCTTCTGCCGCAAATTGTTTGGCAACAATGCTAGGCAGTGTAGTTGAAATGAATGTGTCTTAATGAGAATGAAGCGTTGCCTTATTATGAAACGACAATTGCTTACTTAAACTCGTGGCCATGCTAATTTCCTGTGTCGTATCCTTTCAGATTCCTTGGACGACTCCTGAACAATTCCAGAACATTGCACATTCCGACTCACAAGATACACTTGTTTAATTCCAATAATAATTCACTCATAAACCCCGATGTGTAGCGGGGGACACGGTCAACTCTGGCGGCCGCAGGAAACAACGATAGTTTTCGGAATCAGGGTACCGAAAGAAGTATTACAAGAAGCCTACTGCAACTTCACGGTGTTCCTGAACCTCGATTCCCCGTTGCGTACTCGAATTCAAGTGTATGAATCCGGAGAACACGTCGAACTCGTGTTCATAATCAGAATCGCTGCATTCCCAGCGAACATCCGGTGAAGAATTACGTTTTCTACATCAACGTGGTGCGCAGGGATAGGGGGGCGTGCTCAACCGTACACATTAACCAACAATACTGTTGATTTATAAATTTATAATTTATTTATCACATTTATGTGATTAAAATTAATCACAATTTTAATCCCTGCTATAATAGTCGCTTTGTGGCCCGCTAGGATGGGAAACAAAGTTTCAAATGTTAACGTGGATGCCATTTTAACTGCAATAAAGGCCAATAATGGTCAGATTTCGGATGAACTCATCCGCCACGCAGAGGAGACGAGAGTCGACCTCATCCCTGATCGATTGAGTGACATAATGTTGCCCCTTTACACAATAATCACAATTATAATTACTGTAATGGTTATTTACATTAAACGAGATCTCAACAAAGTCATCGGACGACTAAGCGGTGAGGACGTAGCATTGCGTCGATCTGCTTGGAAAGAAATCAGTAATAGTCCTAGGCAAATAGTTGCACTTCCACCTCAAGTTAACGCGTAACATTACAACGCTAGACTCCGACATTCTGAATCTGAATACCATAGATCAGAGTATCATGTTCCGATTATCCAATCTGCAACGGAGTAGTAACCTTCCATTGTCTTAGATTAATTCTATTTTATACGGAAAAAATCTCTATTATATACGGATTATGTATTCTATTTTATAGATTATTTTGTTCATGTACTCACGTGAAATATTGAGACGAAGTATTATATTGCGAATAAAAAAAAACCAAATTGCACGCTTGTAGTTTAGTTGAATTGAAATATGTTAATTTAAATCGTAGGACGATTTGAATCCTATTCCACTTTTACCTTGCCAATTTTGGTAATGTAATGTACTGTTTTGCGCATTTAAACCTCTTTTCTATATTTTTATGTAACATAGTCTTATGATGGATTTTTCCTTCTTTATTTCCAATTGCATTGAAAATTCTGTTCTCGAAATATGTTAATATGTTAATTCAAAATAAAAATTTTGTTCTCGATCTGACGGTAGGTGTCCAGTTGTTCAAGAAAGTGTACCTTATGGAAAGGATTTATTAAGTACGCGTTTTGATGTTTGATTTTGATATTTTGATATGTTAATAAAATTGTGTGGTGTATCCATATGTATCCGAAATATCTGGAGTATCCATGAATTCTAAGAATCAATTGATAAATAACTTGATAATGAATGAACAAATTGTTTGAGCTAAGTGCGTAGAGTGATTATTTGGTTGATTTTGGGTAATAAATCTAGTATTGAATTAACACTAAAATATAGTATTGACACTAAAAATAATGTTTAACAAGATGTAGGATTGCCGTTGAATTTTGTTGACTTTATGCTTTGCTAAAGACAGAAAAAGCCATACCTGCCTGCCTCCGTTCATAATTCATATGCATGTTGTATCATACGTTCTGATCTGTTCGAATTAGACGGAATGTTAGATTAATTGATAGTCAAGGGAAAATCAAGGTTACTTGAATAACGTTTAAAAATTTTTATTGTCATAAAGAATTTTTAAGTATGGGGGGAGCATTATGTGCGCCCGCCGAGTATATAAATAGAATCGGCAAGGGTCGTCGCCGTTCATTAGCGGTGGCCTGCCGTAGAGGTAGCACTGAGAAAGGTCGTCGCTGTTCATTAGCGGAAGCGCGACTGTCGAGGAAGCCTGTGTCAACTCTGAATAACCAATAAACGATAACTACGTTGCTGCTTCGTCACTCCCGAACCTCATTCGCGTTAGTTTTCGACCTGAATACTGAAAAGGCCGGAACATTTGCTTGTGCTGGAAAAAGTACATTTAAGCAATAATGAACACCAGGTTTCCTTATTTTTCTGACATTGTGTTCAAATTAACGATATATTTTTAGTACTTTCATAGTAGTCAGCATTTCTCCTGTTTGTTTTGAACTCTGTGCTGTTAATTTATGTTCAACTACGGGTGTATGGGCGCACACTGTCAAAGGTTTTTCCATATTTTGTGAATGACTATGTGCATCTTTCTGCTAGGGGAAAAGAAAAAAAATGAAGTGCTCAAGAAACATTTATGATTAGCGCATTATGCTTGATAGTGTATAAAGCTCTCTTTGTTCTAGCTGAGGTCATTTGCATTTATTCCCGTGAGTATTTGATTGCAAGCATTTCCATGTTTTATGGCAAATCATAATCGGCCTCATTTTCTCTTTTTGCGTTTGCTTCTAAAATTGCATGTAACTTATGAGCAACATTAATTATATATTTGTTTTGTAAGCCATTTCTGTGAATTATCTTTATGGAACAAAATATTTTGTGTCTTTCAGGAAATGAATACATCCCCTGTTTTAAAGCCAACACCGGTAAGCAAAGCATCATCTCATCCCTTCTCCTCAAGTGGCTTGAAGCCTTTTTTATTCAAGTCAAACCCTGCATCTTGCCAAGCAATTGTAAAGGCTGGTGATAACCCAATGGGAAAAAGCTTGAGCAGCAGCACAGTTAACTGCAGAAGCAGTTCCTCGGTGTCATTTGACCTGCTGGCGAAGGATGCAGCGGATGGTGTCAGCAGCTCTGCTCTCTCTCTTGAGAAGCCACCCAATACGCGGATAGCGCATGCGGCCGGGATTCTGTCTCCTATTTCAAGATCTATACATCCACAAAACCAATTAGGCTCAAGCTTAGAATCATCAAATGAAAGCACCAAAAATTTGAAAGTTCCTGTAGATCGTTTAGTTTCAGATAAGTCTCCAGATGTTGTTGCCGGTAAATGCCAAATTAGTGATGAGCGGATACGACTAGATGATTTCATCTGTGATCCTCCTGATGAGGTATGTGTTGGTTTCATTGTTTCCCGTTACCTTATGCGATGGTAGTGTGTGACGCTCATAAATTTTGTGCTCGTTCATTAGGTTAACTAGCTTTTGAAATTTGAAGGAGTGTGGCCATAGTCGTCAACGATTCTGATATTCATGTGATATTTTTTGCATGCATGGGCGTGTTTATTACATATTATTTCAATTTTCAGAAGTACAGTATTTTTTGTGCAGGACATTTGGCCTCCTCCTTATGAAATGGAAGATTCCTTGGGTGACTTTCCTGAGGACCCAACTTGTGAAGAGTACACTCCTCTCTTCTCTCATTTGGCTGATAATCGTGCCAGCACACAACCGAGCTCCTGTGCCGAGGGCTCTGCTAATTCAAGTCAACCTGGTGATTCCTCAATCAATCAAATACCCAGCACATCACCTCCGCAGGTGCATGAAAATGTGTCGAATATACCTCCAGTAGCAAATCAGAAAACACCTGCTGCAAAGTTCTCTTTCAAAAGGAATTTAACGACTGCTTTGAGTGCACCTAACGCAGTGAGCACGTGTGTTAGTGGGACAATGCCTGTACCGGCAAAAATTCACTCCTCCCCCAAGCCTGTCAAACCCTCGAGGCTCAGTTTACAATCAAAGCCAAAATTGAGTCCAGCAGCCTTAGCATCCCATCAAAAACTCCCTTCTTCTCCTAAGAAATCTGCTATAAATTCTGGCGTTTCTCCTAAAAAATCTGTCAAAGATGAATTTTTTTCTAAAAAATCTATTCATAGAGATAATTCCCCTAAAAAATGTAAGACTAATGAACTGTCCCCTAAAAAATGTAAGACTAATGAACTGTCCCCTAAAAAATGTAAGACTAATGAACTGTCCCCTAAAAAGAGTAATGAACTGTCCCCTAAAAAGAGTAATGAAGTGTCCTCTAAAAAGAGTAATGAAGTGTCCTCTAAAAAGAGTAATGAAGTGTTCTCTAAAAAGACTAATGAAGTGTCCTCTAAAAAGACTAATGAAGTGTCCCCTAAGAAGTCTGCTGAAAAGAAGCTTTGGAACGGCGATTATGCTGAGTGCAAAGCTAATGTTAGGCGGGGAATGACACCAAATCTCGACGGACGTGCGAGAGAGGCAGCATTAGTGCCGACTGCAGTAGTGACGTCGTCAGGATCTCGTGACACTTCGTTTGAGAGGAGGAGTCCCAAGGGCGAAGTACCGCCGTCAGCCGTGTGTGGCATGGGGCCGCCTCCTGCTCCTGAACGCACCTCAACCGACGGCCTCAATGTTGAGGGTATCCTCAAGCATTCTGTGCTCAGGGTGAGCTGCTTATCACCAGGAATTCGTTTTTGCTTGCTTATTTATACCGTTTCATATGGGCATTGCCGTAACTTTTCTGTCCGAGTCTAAAATCATGTCAACTTTCATTGCTAGTCAGTTGTGAATATTTTATCTCTTGTAAAATTATCCATACAAAATTCCAAGTTTATGATTAAGTTTTGTCTTACAGTCAACAGATGAAGACAAGTAACATTTGAAGCTCCGCACTGTTCACTCAGATTTGTTCTCCCTGTGTTCCTGTACGCAGAATTCCATGTAATGATGCTCCATGCGCAGGTATCGCAGATGGAGCCGGAAGACGCAGGCGTGCTGCACAGCCTGCAAAGCAGTATGCACGAGCTCATAGTGCACATGTTTGAGTGCGTGCCGCTGGCCGTGCTCAGGCAGCACGCACCCAGTTACGATGCTCAGTATCACGAGAAGCTCTTGCTTGCACTCAACAAAATACGCCAAAGTAAAGATCGGTGTAAGACTGAGACCCTTCACATGGAAAACACTTCCCTAAACACGAGTGTATCTTCTGTTGCTGTTGCTTCCAGCCCTTCTGATTCTGGTTCAGGTGCTTCTGGAAAGAGAGGTGAGCATTCTATCTTAATAGTCAATTTTTTTTTTAACAAAAAACATTTGGCTTTCTCCTGTCATGTTTCGTAGTTTCCACATTCCATGAATGTAATTTTCTCCAATGTTAGTTAAATTAGAGTGAAGTTACTTTTATCACTATTTAGGCTCCTTGTCAAATTCTGTCCTCCTTTTAAGTTAACGTCTATTTTTTTTTTGAAAGATTCCTGCTTTTCTCATCAATAGTGGGAAGTATGAATTTTCTATGTGTGGAACTGTTCAAAACAAAACATTCTAAATGAAATCTAGTGCAAGAACATTTTCTTCGTGATCTTTATCATTTAATTCAAAAGTTTTAGTAGAATAACTCTTAATAATGAAAGAGGGAACAAAGTGATGTTAGTTTGTGTGTTCGTCTCGCATTATTACTATTTTGGTTTTTTGAACAATACAGAAGCTGCTCCTGGAGGAATATCTTGTTCTCATTACTATTAGTTGAGAGAGAGGACTAAGAAGCACTTAATTTTTAAGTGGAACTGGGCCGTCTAGGGAGTAGGAATGATTGAACAGGCTCTGTAAGACTTTGAATCGGCTAACAATAATATACTGGGGAAAATTTTTGAAAAAGACCATGAAACCCCACAAGGAGATGCAGCTGTTGACCCTATGGGAATTAGCACTCTCTTTGGGAAAACATGCAGTCCCGACTTGAAAGTTGAATAGGCCTTTTTGTTGGAATAGGTTAGGGTTTTTGTTCTATTTTGTTCCATGACTTTTCGATTCTTTGCTCTCATGTTTTTCAGCACCTATTAATTTCTTCTTCAACTTCTATCTTATAACGTTGAATTTCTTCATAATTAGCTGTTTCTTTGTGCAGGGGAATCTTGCGTGGGAACACACCTTTTGTGTAGCATCTCCGTGCCCTGAAATCCATACTAAATGATACTTTCATCCTTCCTATCTTTGGAACAATTTTGTTAGGGTTAGGAAGGCTTTAAATAACTTGTAATTTTATCCAGGAGAGTATGAAAGTGATACGAAGAACAGTAAACTACGCGCTTGAGAATAAAAGTGTATATTGGGGATGCATGGAGTACAGGCTAATTTAGGATGATAATGAGCTACAGTTATGATAAATTTACTACATAGAGAGCTAAAAACAGATGACTTAGGAACAGTGAGTCAGCAGAAGCTGGTATGTATAACGTATGATAGTCAGGGAATGAGGGACAGTAGGGAGGGAATAAAAAGGATGAGCTAAGATAGGAAACAAACAGGTAGGACAATAAGCAGCTCGTGCTGACAAGAAATGGTTGTTGAGGCTCAAACTCGCTGCAGTACTTTGCCTACTTTAATAACTTATGCTGGTATATTTTTGAAACTCTAACAAAACTTGATTTGCTCTCAAGAGATTAATACATAAATATGAAATTTATATAGTCCAGTGTTCTTATTTAACTGCACAACACTGTAGAGCTCTACTGCTATGTAGGTGCGTTTAGGCCCTGAATTAATTTAGTATTGTAGGTTATCTGTGACAACTCATAATTTAGTGTGTGAGAAATGAGTAGAGTGTTGCATGAAGATATGATGGAAAAATGGCAGATATTTCTCCAGTTCATATTTTTTTAGTAAACACCATAATTCCTGCCCTCCTTAAATTCTAGTGAGAAATTTTTAATCTTCAATGCTGAATGTACTAGAAAATATGTGGCATTAGAAAGTAAAAAACAGTTGAGATATTTTACCTGCAATGAAGTCTATTGTAACATAAAATTCACGTATGAGAATGCACTAGATCCCCCTCAAGGGGAGACAACTATTGTGTTATGGGAATTAGCGCTCCCTGGGATAAAATGTTGGCCTTCTTTTGTTGTGATAAAAATTTGTGTAGTTTTGTTAAGGACAATCTTCTTTTGGTTCACTGCTTTCCAGTTTTTCAGCCCCTCTTACGTTCACATTCAACTTCTATCTAATTTTCTAGCTTTACTTCTCAACTTACTGTTTCTGTGCACGCGGGATTTTGTGTGGGAACACAATGTGTGCGTAGATTCTGTGTTCTGTTAACTCCTTGGTAATGGTGCTTTCATCTTTCCTCTCTTTAAACATCTTTATTGTGGTAAGGGAGGCTGAACTAACTTGTAACTAACTTGTAATCAATCATGCACTGGATTATATATTCTTCAAAAGAAATATGCCTGCCTCATGTAACTCACTACAGATAGTAACAGATATTGATAATAGGTTTCAGAACTAAATGGTTTATTGAAACTGAAACTCTTCTGACAATAATTATCTGTTGATCTGCAAAATTGATATTTTCACAGGATTTATGCCTTTATAGTAAATGAGTTTTACTTCAAGATGAAACAAGGGTACTGCAATTGTATAAATCTGTTAAACGTGAGATGAAGTTATTCAAATTATAGCCATCAAATGAAGGGTAGGTTCGATGTGAACAAATTTTTCTTGTGGTTCAATTTTATTCGTTTTTTATTCTCAGGTGATGAAGTAGCGAGCCTCCATAGGCAGTCTGGTCGGAGCAGCAAAGTGGCGCCGAGCTGCTCTGCCTCTCCTAAGCTTCCTTGTAAAGAGAGAACCGGCTCTCAGGTGGTGTGTTTGAGATTTGGTGGACTGGTTGAACTGGCCATTGCTTGTTGGCAACCGATGGAGTTTTATAATGCCCCTCGTATTTGAATTCATGATTTTTTCTATGTAAGCCTGTTGATTGCACATGTCTTGTAGCCAATCGAAAACCTTAGATTTTTTTCAAAGTTTTGACTGAAATCCTGACTGGCCATTCCGATTTTACTCTCAAGTTTGATGAAGGCTTTTCAATTCATATAATATGTATAATCGGAATTCATTAGTTTGCATTGTAAAATTAGACGCTCGTTGCGAGTGATGTTCAGCTAACTTTTTCTACTATTGACACTGTACCGATGGTCTTTCCTAAGCTAGGGTCTGTGGAAGGGTACAATGTAGGCTAGTGTTTTCGGCCGCTTTGTATGTTTGCGTATTTGGAGGCTTATGCATCGGTATGTCTCCACCAGGGCTACAGCAGAGCGTGGGACAGCTTTGCCAGCGGTTTTGACGATGACGAGGCTGATGATGAGCTCGATGAATCGGTCACTCTCGGCTCCCGATTGCTGTGAGTAGCGTTGGTGTACAGGCTCTGGATGGGATGAGTGTGGCAGTGTGCCAAGTTTTGGGGAAGGGGATAGGCTTTAGAGCACGCGATGAAACAGCGTGCGCTATCTTGTGTCCACAGTCGAGAGTTATTGTTATATAAAAACACTGTTATACTTGAGAAAAATGATGGTTCTCAAGTGCCTACTAAATATAAGGTTTTCAAGATAGCAGTCACTCAATGTTTAATTCTGTAGTAAGAAATTTTGAGCTGCATATTCAAAATTGTAAATTTAGTAAATAATTAAAATGGATTCATAAAGCTGTAATGGACTGGCTGTGAAGGCAATGTCAGAACTATACCAGTGTTAAGTTTACTGCACACGAAGATAAAACTGGGGAAGAGTCTGAGGTGTTGAAAATTTTGGTTTTTGTTGCCCTGTGTTCTTGATAAAGCCATTGTTTATGATTGAGAAAATCTTTGATGAGTCAGTAGATCGAAATATCGGCTTTTGAATGTATCTCAATTGTAAGATTTTCACACTTGCAGGAGTTCAAAAAACGAATAAAGGTTTCATTCACGTTAAACTGAACGATTTTAAAAGAGTCGCAATGGCCGAATATAGTTTATTGAGTTTATATAGAAGGAATATTTATTTATTTTTGTTATTTTATTAATTTATTTTATCGATTAGTGCAAAGAGCGCTCATAACACGTTAACCGCAATGAGTTAATTAAGTTCAATATTCAACTAAAATTCAGAGTCAATTGTAGTAATCAATTTTGAAAATAGCAAATATTATGTGGATCGGGCCCTGACGTAGCTTTGATTAAGAATTTATGTAAATATAGTTTGTGACTTTGGGTTGGTCTACAGCATTATGAAAATTCCCTCCGTGTGCCACCGGTGGTACATGTGACAGTTAACGTGTTAAAATAGCTTTCGCTTTAACTCAAAAAATGGCATAGCTGACACGGGTGCTCGATAGATTAAAATACACTTAAGTAGCAGCTGCTGTAGCCGCAGTTGTAGGTAAGTCATGAATTCGATTAAGAAAGAGCAGCAGGAACTGGTCTCATTAGCTTCCTGGAAGAACAAAAACAAAACAATACTGTAAGTAAAAGAAAGACTAAACGCCGTAGACATTTAGGAACTCAAAATTGTGCACGAATATTAGACATCAAGCTGCTAGAACACACCCCACAGTAGCGCCAGCTAATCTCAGAATTGCACACGAGTCCAGACAAAAACCTCGCGGCAGCGTTAGGGGGAAGTATCTGACCGCAGCCTCCCACGGTGCGTAGCGGTAACTATATCAGCAGCAAAAGATTCTGGCAGCAGAAACAAAAACAATACAAATCAACTTGGGTCGCCACTACGGCGAAGTAGAGAAAGAGCATTTCAGAGCACTAATTTCATAACTAAAAACAGTGAGCTCCACTCACCCAAGTTAGTTTCCACTCGGTGGGTCGGTAAGCCACTTCAAGAGGTTTTTAAAGCAAAGGAAATAAGATGAAAACAGAGGTAGGAAGGTGTTCAGGCGAAAATTGGTTTAATTGGTTTAGATCTCCCGTCAAAGTAGTTAACTGACAATTAGCCATTTAATTAAGTTAGAACTAATTCTTAAGGACCTGAACACCAAGGAAATAACTCAAAAATAAAAATAACCAAGTTCTTAATCACACACATACAAACTTAAACACAGGAAGATAAATAGTACAGTAAGCAAGGAGAAGTAGTACATAACCTCGTGGCTACGTGTATGGTAATCACTGGTGCCCTCCAGGTGCTGCTCAGACTGCTACTGCTCCCGTAAAATTGTCAAATGCCGAATCCTATGCTAAAAAAATCATCTCCCCACCATACCTCTCTTCAGCTCAAAATTCGCGGCAACAAATGACAGCGCAAAAGCGACGCATGGCTCTGCCTTTAAAGGCAATACGAGGAGCATGTGGGAAGAATTTTCCACTCACTCCCGGGCGGGAGGATTGATCAATTTACTTGATCTTGAATACGATCTAGACACCGAGCAGCCGCAGTTTTTCGCGGCAATTTCCTTGCTCTGGAACAAGTGGAGTAGGGTTAGGTTGAATTTTACAAACTTTATCAGCACTCAATTCCAAAGAATATATCAAAGAAATTGCACAGACTCCCGAAGTCATATCCGATCTCGTCACCTCTGCAGATCGTGTTTTTCCATCTGCCCCTGTGAACAACCTGTCAATTCTACCCATTGACCACCAAGGTCTGGGTTTATTTGGGGGAAGTAATTAATGTCATTTCACTGACTTTAATTCTATCTTCCAACACAGGCTGGTAGATATTTTTGTTCGTTTCATGGAGCGAAAGTAAATATTCATCGTACCATAATTGTTTAAATTTATCCAAGGAATCCTCCCTAAAATTTTAAGTCTTCTACAACTCTGCCTAGGAACATCCATTAATGGTGCATTAACGGAAAAAACAGAGTTGCTAGTTGTACTTATTGTCAGAAAGGAATTCGGAGAAATCAAGGTTTGGGGATAAGTCCTCGGTATTAATATAGGTCAAAAGTCTATTATTAACTGCATTTTGCACTTGGGCGAGTGTAGTCAAAAAGGAAAAATGTTCTACTCTACTTTTACCGATCGACTTATAGAGATAGCTTTTCACCGCCCTTATTAGTCGCTCCCACGCAGAATTCAAGGGAATCTTCACATGCTTTATGTGGTTCCGATCAAGATGGTCTGAAATCAAACTGTCTGAACTCGACGAGTTTAAGGGGATCATCCAGACAAAGCCCCTTTGCCAGGCCCCTGTTGGTCCGGTAAGCTTTTCTGTTTTGTTGTTGGTGTCACGAGAAATTGTCCCTTCACCTCCTTGTTAACAATTCATTAACAAGAAGATCAGGTTCTCGGAATAGAGGAATGGCACACCTCCAGGCTATATACACAACACAAATTAAATGAATAATAATCGGCAATCACCGTACATATACTAAAAAAGAAAAGGTACTCACCGATTAGTTGATACACGACTTATATCCGCGCGATTCTGTGCGCACCTGTGTCGATGGGCTGCCTTTGCATTGACGGATATTTATATACGCCATATGAATTCAACATGAATTTATAATTACGGCAGAATTGATACAATACGATAACATCGACTCACAATCCATGAACATGTCATTAGAACCCAGTTCAATTTTACAACCTGCCTCAAAGCCTACCCTACTGAATTACACACAATTGATATCCCAGTAAATCTGGCCGGCCAGCCCTTCCCTCACTTTCCCACACATGAATATAACAGAATACCCCTCAATTATTGTGGCGTTCAGCAGTACAGATGTGGTCATAACGTTCGTTCACACGTTCCTTCTCAAAGGCACGAATTCAGTTCAGTCTCCACAAGTGATTCTCAGTTCAAAAAATTTATGACGACCACCTTCCAAATCTCCACTTCTGACTTCTAGCGCGTAACCTCCAATCACGTTAGACATCTGCGACGACCGCCCTGCCTGCAAATGATTTATCAGCTCGTTACTTCTTTTAATTGCCAAAATTTGTGCTCAAAATTATTTTAAATTTTTACGTTAATGTGACATTATTTTTCATGACTTTTATTTCAAAACTTCTTTTCAAAAGGAACTGTATATCTTATGATCCGAAATACTCCTTACCCGCCCAACTGTCGTTCAAATTATTACTTCATATACTGCACAGTTTGGTTACGATGTTTTCATTTCTGGAAAATAGACGTGACATTTTTTTAATTTCATTTTAATTTACGGGCTCAAAACAACTTATTCAACTTCCTCTATACGTTCAATATATTCAATATTTTCACTTATATTTTTCAGAATGCTTTTCCAGTATGACACTAGGTTACACGTACTTCTTTCTATGATGATGCACCGCGTTAGACTGATCGCATCTAATCAGCTCTGTCCCTCCGTTCAAAAGCTGTACTCCCCCTTTTCTTTGTGAGACCAATCGTGTTCTCACGGGCTTCTTGAGCGTCCTCCTAGACTTCCCTCTAACGTTCCCATTGGTTTTCCCTGAGGCTGTCCTTTTCTTATTTGCTGTTGAAATGTTTTGCCAAGCGCGCCGTAATCTCCGCCTTCTTCTGAGGTTGTTTGCTTTTCGATAATATCGCTCGCTCTCTAACGGACCTCCTAAGCCTACCATGGTGTGTCATAAATCTGTCACCCTCTTCTGTCCAGCGTCCTCAGCCCCAACGCTTACAAGTGCTTCCAATAAATTTCTCTCCATGTGGTTCAGCCGAACCCTCTCAAGTTTCGCTGGCCTCTTCTCCTCATGTTATTTTAAGATCGCCCTGTCTACAAACACTTTTGTGGAAAGGTTTCTCTGCCCTGTAAGAGATCTTGTAACCAAGTTCCCTCACACATTCCTTCGTGGTAAAATAAATACAAAACTGCCCGATGCTCTTCAGAATGGCCTTACCAAAACATTCTTTCAACGAACGTGTGGACTCGATCACTCTCTGTACTGCTGAATGCGCACCCTACAATGTTTTTACAACACATAAAGCAAAGCCCACTGACGTATTTTTTTTTTTTTTAAGTACAAAATTTGTTACACGTAAATTTGTTACACATGATCAAAAACTCGAATTTATTACACCTGGTTAAGATTTTCCCTAAATTCTCATTTTTAATTCGAAAATTGATTATTCTTAACAGATTCTCGACATTGGGAAAGGACCCTTAGGTGATGAACTATTTGGTCCTAAAATTTTATGACGGACACTAGTTCCCCCCTCCCACCAGGGGGGGTAAGAGGACTAAAAATCCTGAATTTTTGACCCCATATAATAACAAAACGGGAAATGAAAAATTTAATACCGTAACTTTGTTCACAATGCTTCAAGAATTCTAAAACTGTCTTTGGTTTTGTTCTAGCATACAAACTCATTGAGTTCTATCCATTTGAAATATCAATAAAAATGAACTGAAAAAACAATATGTCCTATTTTTTCAAAAACTAAAGCCTGAATCGAAAAAATGAACAGAAGAAATTTTGTTTCTTTTCAACAGTTGCATATAATAGTGAAATTTCATTAGAATCAGACTATAAATATAAAATTTCATAATTTTTATAAAAAAATGAATTAATTTTTTGTTTTTTCTGGAAATAACATTTCACAGTATGAATATGAAGTTATGCATGGAGATTATTGAAATAAAAATGAAAACAGCATTCTATTACATAAATTGTCCATTATATTACACTTCAACAAAAAATTTTGTTTATGGCTTATACCCAAAACCTCCAACTTTCAACATTCAAAAGAGGACTCGTCAGTGAGGTCGTGTGCTAGGAAAAAAAAGACGGTTTTAGAATATTTGAAACATTTCTAACATACAGAAGCAAACTTCCAAATATGAGAGAAAAAATCATATAGCTTAAAACCCAAAAAAGTATTTTTGGTGTAATGATAAAATATTGCTTATCACAAAAAAAATTTCAGATGTTCAAAAAATGATCTGTACTTTTGTTAGAAATGCTTCAGGGATTCTAAAACTGTGTTTAGTTTTCTAGCATCAAAACTCAATGACGAGTCCTATTTCGAAATATTAAAAATGTGCCAAAAAAACTAATTTTGCGTAAAAAAATAAGACCTAAATCAAAAAACTTACAAGATTAAAAAAAGGTTACTTACAAAAAATACCTGTACTGGCCAAATTTCAAACGAATCGGGCGAAAAAAGTTGAAAAAAACGGATGATCCCCTTAATAAACGAGCTGAAAGTTGATCTCCAATATTTCACGATATTTCCTGCCATTCATATTATAGTTCCGTCAATGGTGTGAAGTTTACCTACCCCTGATGAGCTGAAACATCGTCACACCCTGATTGAGCCACCTCCAAACTTAGCAGTGGGAATGGTGACGTTTGGTTTATACTCTTCGTTTTGTTGCCTCCAAACATGGGTTGTGATGTTTCTCCCAAATATTTCAATTTTGGTTTCATTTGACCACTGTACTGAGATCCGAAACGTTGCTGGCTTGTTCAAATGGTCGTTGACATACTTTAACCTTGCTTTGACGCAACATTTCTGGAGAAAATGTGTCCTATGAAGGGTGCAGGAGCAAAGACCTTCACGGCACAGTGCCCTGTTGATCGTGTGTTTGCTGGTTTTGATCCTAGTTGCCTTGAGATCATCCTTTAATTGTTCACTAGTAGTTCGAGGCCTCTGCACTAGTGTTCGTACCAATTTTCGAAGAGCACAGTGGTTAATCTTCCGTTGATGGCCAGTTCGAGGCTTGCTGTGAGTCGTATCCCGGCATTTCCACTTACGCATTATGGTTCCAACCCAGGCGATAGGAACTCACTTGTGCACATATCTTCCAATATCCCAAACCTTCCTCATGGAGCTCCACAGTACGTTCGTGAAGGTCTTGGCTGATGTCTTTATTCTTACCCATGCTTATGACCTTTCAGAACGAGAGCTGCTGTTCCAATAAAATGTTATTGGAGATGAATGCTGAGGAAACTTTGGTTGCCAAATAGTAGAATGAATTAGAACATTCTGCAATAATCCTGCAAGAATTTTAATGTATGATATTGAAAAAAGGCGGATATTGTAAACTTTTCTTCACGTATTTATTAAAAATGTCCGCATATATTTTTTCTATTTAATATTTGTGGATTGTAGATATATTATTACCCTTTTTAACCTATTGTATATATAGTCCAAATTTTGTAATTGTGCGTGGTTTAGAAATGTAGAATCTGGCAATTTAATCAACATGTATTTTTTTGCTTCCCTCTTTATGTTCAATAAATTTCTTGTTTTCAGGCGTGGTCCTGACAACGAGGTGAATTACACAAACGTAATTTACCAGCCCAGTCCTGTGAAGCCTGCCGCTGCTGCGAGCACTAGACCATCCTCCTCGTCTAGCAAGAAGATGAAGGGGCTCACGCCTACAAAGCCAAGCTCCTCTCTAGCAGCTGGAGTTGCGGACGCCTCCCCTGTACGCTTCCGTGGCAACGTGCGCAACGACGGGCCCACGGGGGAGTTCAGCGGCATGAACTACCCGCATACGAGGCAGATGTTGCAGGTGGGGGCGTCAGCGGTGTGACGCGATGCTGCGCTGAAGTTTGGCGGTGCAGCGGTTGTTTTGTCGTTCTAGTGCGTTCTACGCTTGTGTCACTCTGATTGTTGTTTTTAACTACTTATGAATTGATGTCAGTTGAGAACGATATCATTCATCTGGAAAATGTTATTAATTAGAGGAGAGGTCGTATGGACTGATAAGTTAGGCACGAATGGTTTCCGTTTTTATAAATTACATAACGAATGATTAGGCAACGCCAGTAATGCAAAATTTCACTTTTTCCTAGTTTTTAGGTTTGTGATACTCGTTTCATGGAGTACTAAAAAATACATTATTAGAAAAACTTGAATACCATGGAATCAGAGGTCAACCTTAATATTCTTTTAAAAAGTTATTTTTTAAACATCGAACCCAGTTCATAACTTATGCCAATACATCTACGATTCTGCGGTTGTATGTAGGAGTACCTCAGTGTTCAGTGTTAGGCTCTCTGCTTATCATTGATATACGAAATCAATTTGGTTTGCTAGCTATACTGTGTTTAATGTCAGGGGTTGATGTTACGTTGATGGATGCAAGTGAACGATGATGATCGTACAATGATCGTACGACGATCATCGCCTAATCTTATTTCTAAACAAAATGATGGACATGGTGAAAAATAGCTTTTCTAGCCCAGTATAGAACAAACAGCACGATCAGAAAATAAATACTAAAACACAAAAAACATCAAGCATACAGCACTTCAAAATTGCTTGCGTGCGGCAGTAATTTTTTGGACCATGTGATTAATTTCAGCGTTTGTATGAGAAATAAGTATTTAATGAATTCTTGTAACACGGTATGTTATCTCCACAGCAAATTATAGACTTGGTTGTTTGTGAGGTAAACCGAGCTAAACGTTTGATAGGCCTTCCTTTTCTTGAAATAGAGTATGTAGTTTTTTTGTTTTGCTACATATTCTATTTTGATAGTATTTGATATTGTTCCCAGCTGTCCTATTTTTCAGCACGTACTACTTTCTTCTTCGGCTTTCATCTTGTTTTCTAAATTTCTTTCTCAACTTCTTATTTTTATACACCTTGTGCATAGTTTCCACGTCCCCTCAATTCCAACTTGAATGGTGTTTTCCTCTCTCCTCTGTTTGGAACGCCTTTGTTGCGGTTAGGGAGACTTAAAACTAACATCTAATCTAAACTGTATTTTTCAATGTAGGATACTCTTTTTTCACTTTTATGGCAATCAATAGATGTCTTTAACTTTTGATTTGCACGTTTCACCTGGAATATAATCCCATTCTTCTATGTCTTTCTTCCTCAGATCCTGGGTGCATTTTGGATATTAGGGTGGAATATTAACTTTCAAACAACTGCGCAAATTTCAGTAGAGTTCAAGTCTGTAGACTGGCTTGGTCAATCGAGTTCTGCATCCCCTCAGAGGGATACAATTATTGTATCTATGGGAATTAACGCTCCCAGGAGTAAAATGTGAGGGCCCGAGCTGAGAGTTAGGTTGGCCTTCTTTTTGTTGAAATAAAACATTTTTGTTATGTTAAGGACCACCTTTTTTCGGTTCACTGCTGTCCTGTTTTTTGCATCTACTACTTCCTTCTTCAACTTTGATCTTGTTTCATAATCTTCTTTCACAACTTACTGTTTCGATGCTCTTTCTGCGTAGATTCAGCGTTTCCTTAACTCCATACTAAATGGTGCCTTCCTCCTTCCTCTCTTTGGATCGCATTTGTTGCTGCGGGTAGGGAGGCTAAAACTAACGACTAATCTAATCTAACTAATCTCGAGTTCTGCATTGTGTTTATTAAGTCATCGGATGGTAGAATTTGCTGTTTACAAAACGTGTTTATCTTCCAAGAAGATTCTAACTGCTGGAAACTCCTACCTAGCATTTGAAAAGTGTTAGTTTTATGTTGGAAATACCTTTGTATATTTCTTTGTACAATCTATCGTCTGTTGTTTTTGTATCTTGCCAATTCCTTTGCGATAACCCCAGCCCATGTTGCCACCTCCGCAAACCTTTACAGTAGACCTTGTGTTCTTTGCTACAAAAGTAGTGCTGTCTTTCCTCTAATCATGGTTTCGTGAATTGCAACCAAATAATTCCCTTTTTTCTCTTCTCTACATCAAACACCTTTCCAGAATGTTTCAGATTTTTATTTTCTCAAGAGAATTTCAACGAGGCATTCTTGTGTTATTTTAAAGCAACTGAGTTTCTTTTGGAAAAAAATAGTACCTCAATGACTAAATGTTAATTAACATATGTTATGTATATTATTGTGTACAAATTTTCTTCAGTGATGAAAGGTAATGATTCTGATGTGCACGATTTTAAAGCAGGGAATTTTTGGCCAAGGGAAAAGAAGTATCACTTATTTTAGTCCCATAAACTAGAATATCACATGGCTAGAGGAATGTCAGGTCAAAATTTTTTGACCTAATGCCAATAGTTGAATTTAAACTAGATTTTGTTCTCCTTCTCTGTTGTGAGCAGGGGTGAATAAAAGAAAATTATTATTGATAACTCTCCACTTACGTCCCAACCCTGATTCTTCTCGTGTGGTTGTGAGCAGGTGTTCCAGAACTGCTTTGGCCTGCGTCGGTTTAGGGAGAACCAAAAAGAAATCATCAATGCGGCACTGCTGGGCAAGGACTGCTTCGTGCTCATGCCTACAGGGGGCGGCAAGAGTCTCTGTTACCAGGTGAGGGCTAGTGGTTTGTGCTCTCCTTTCTTGCACTGAACACTATTGCGTATCTGCTGTTCGTTGAATCTCCATGTGCTTCTCAACATTGAAAATTTTACATCGTACGTGCAATTGTGCATATATTTGAAATGTTTTCGTGTTGTCTATTTGGTGGACGCTCATTAGCTCGCGACATGTTGCATTTTACATGACGTGCTTTTCTAATAAATTCCTTTTTTCTGTACTGTTAGTAAATATTCTGGTGAATACTAATTTTTTTTAAGTCTTTGGGTACAATTTGCGGTGTATTTGTGGAACTGCTGAACGTGAAGGATGATAGGGTTGCGAGAGTGGTAGCTGATGGAAGTGATGTTAGAATGTCTGTGTTTGGAGAAATGAATATTAGTCCAATAAGAAGTGAAGAAGTGAAAGGTGCGTTGAATATGAAGAAAAATGGGAAAGCTCCAGGTATGGATGGCTGCACGGTTGTATGTCTAAGGAGAAAAGAAAATGCGATTGTAGAATATTTGGTACGTTTGTTTAATGTGTGTTTTGATGCTAGTAAAGTGCCTGTAGATTGCAGTAGCGCTAGTGTAGTTCCGTTGTACAAGGGGAAGGGTGACAGGTATGAGCGCAGTAATTTCAGAGGTATAAGTCTACCGAGTGTCGTTGGGAAACTGTATGGAAGAGTGAGAGTGATGACGAATGGTGTGCTTGCTGAAGAACAATGTGGTTTTAGAAGTGCTAGAGATTGTGTGGATCAAATGTTTGCTGTGAGGCAGGTGAATGAAAAATACTTGGCAAAAGGAAAAGATGTGTATTGGGCATTTATGGATCTGGAGAATGCGTATGATAGGGTGGACCTTGAGACATTATGGCAGGTTGTAGGCTTGTATGGAGTGGACCATTTCCGACGTGCTCTCATCCAGGCTTTCTCGAAAGCTTGAGTCAACGGTTTAATTGTCTTGTGGGCTGGACTTGCGTGGCTTCCTCCTGAAGCATCCCCTGATAGAGAAGTCCGTGTGGTCGTTGCTGGTGGTAGGCGATGATCGTACGACGATCATCGCCTAATCTTATTTCTAAACAAAATGATGGATATAGTGAAAAATAGCTTTCCTAGCCCAGTATAGAACGGACAGCACAATCACAAAATAAATACCAAAACACAAAAAACATCAAGCATACAGCACTTCAAAATTGCTTACGTGTGGCAGTATTTTTTTTGGACCATGTGATTCATTTCAGCGTTTGTATGAGAAATAAGTATTTAATGAATTCTTGTAACACGGTATGTTATTAGGTTAGGCTTGTATGGAGTAGGTAGGAGACTGTTGAATGCGATCAAGAGCTTCTACATTGATAGCAGAGCATCTGTGAGAGTAAGGATGAGGTGAGTGAGTGGTTCCCAGTTGTGAGAGGCGTGAGACAGGGATGTGTGATGTCGCCGTGGTTGTTTAATTTGTTTATGGATGGTGTGGTGAGAGG
Source organism: Morinoia aosen (assembly GCA_030386875.1). NCBI lineage: Eukaryota > Metazoa > Arthropoda > Malacostraca > Amphipoda > Talitridae > Morinoia > Morinoia aosen. Next base: position 3,381,581 of record CM059564.1, read on the forward strand.
AGTGAATGCGAGAGTGTTGGGAAAAGGTGTGCAGTTGGTGGGATAAAATGGTACGAATTGGGAAGTGTGTCAGCTGATGTTTGCAGATGATACAACGCTTGTGGCTGATTCAAAGGAAAAACTGAGGAGACTGGTTGCAGAGTTTGGTAGAGTGTGCAAAAGATGTAAGTTCAGAGTGAATGTAAATAAAAGCAAGGTGATGAGATGTTCGAGAGGTAGAGTGTTTGGAACATTGGATGTTGTTGTTGTTGTTTTGCCCCGACGGCCGCTCGAAGGGGTCCGCCGCGGCCAGGGCCGCCCCAGACCGGGCCCGGCCCGAGGCGAAGAGGGGTGTGGTTATATGGGCCTCTGGAAGACGCCCGCGTCGTGCAGAAACCTCACGACATCCGCGGGGCGAGTCCAGAGGTGCTCCAGTGCATGTATCTGGTGTGTGTGTCGGTGTGCGTGTAGGGCGGGACAGTGTAGGAGGACATGCTGAAGATCGCCCACGTTGGCATGGCACCAGACGCAGCTGTCGTCCTCAGCAAGTCCTATTCTGTGCATGTATGAGGGGAGTGAAGTGTGGTGCCCGCACCGCAGCCGCGCCAGGTGGACTCGATCCTGCCGGGGGAGGGATCGCTCCGTCGAGGGGACGGGGGGGGGGTCTCACTCCGAGGAGGGAGTTAGGGGGTAGGGCAGCGAGGGCGCGTGAGGTGAACTGTGTGTGTATGTGTGTGCGTAGTGAGGTGTCAGGAGGGCAGGGAGGGAGGGAGTCATATAGTGTTTTGAGGTGTGTGGCCGGGGTGGTGTGTAATGTTCGTTGGGTTGGCCGGGGTTGTTGCATGTAGTGTAGCGGGTGGGCAGGGTCTTGTGTGGAGGTGTAGAAGTTTGTCCCTAGCGTGTTCATGTGGTCAAGGAGGGGGTGCTATAGGGGATCGTGTACAGCCCGTGGCAATGCGCAACGCTGTGTTTTGTGTGGACTGTAGTTTCTGTAAGTGTGTGCGAGCAGTGTCTGCGTACCAAGATGTGTGTGCGTAAGTGAGGATGGGTCTGATGAACTGTTTGTATACTGTTGTTATGTCTTCCTTGGAGTGGCCGTATGTAGTGTGTGTTAGTGCTCGGAGGACGTTCAGCCTAGTGTTGCATTTAGTGTTGATATTGTTAGTGTGTGGGCTGAACGTAAGACCTCTGTCATATGTAACTCCAAGGATTTTGGGTGTGTCTGTGTAGGGGATGGGGGTGTTGTTTAATGTGACGTGGGGATGGATGTTGTATTCTCTATTATAAGGTGTGATGAGTGTGAGTGAGGATTTGTTTGCGGAGACCTTGAGTCTGTTTGTTCCTAGACAGTTCTCTATTATATGGATGTAGTCTTGTAGTTGAGTGGCGGCGGTCTCGTGTTTAGGGTGTAGGGAGAAAATGGTTAGGTCGTTGAGGATGACATCCATCGTTGAGGATGACTCACATCCAATTAACATTGGATGTGAGGATGAATGGCGAAGGTTAGAGGAGGTAGAGCATATTAGGTACCTCGGGTCGGACGAGGCTGTGAATGATAGAATGAAATGGTGGGTCCTGTCATGTGCGGGGGGGAGCTGCGTGCAATGAAGCTGTCGGGGTAAACCAGCTATGGCTGTTGGGCCTGACTGTGGAAAAGGATTATGCTGGGCTGCTATTGATCCGGGCAGTTTTGGAGCGGCCTTGTACTGCCTCTCTCGTCTCCTGGTGACTGAGGATGAATGACTGTGGCTTGCTGTCGGCTACCCTCCTGTAAGGAGGAAAAGCCCGTTATATGTATGTATGGATGGATACAAATTGCTTTTGATTCGAAATGCTTAAAAATATTTGGTTTTGCTCTCTGCCTTCTTATGTTCAAGCATCCTGTCATTCCTGTCTTGCCTTTTTTATTTACATAGTTGACAACACGAATAAGATTTTTTGTACGCTTGATTGTTGGTGTGCTTCTCATAGTCCACATCGCTTGCAGCAGTGACACGAGTCAAACATGATGCCCTTCTTTCTGTAATGACAGGAGAAAACTTACTTCTATGCTTTCATCATAGAATGGACACCCTTAGTATATGTAATACTTATAGCTAAAGAGGAAATTTAACTTTCTTTTGAATTTCATTTCATAGAAAATTTTAGTTTTTCTCTAATACAAAGAAAGTAGTTCATGTCGTTCTTAGCCCAACTTTTCAAAATAATTTCCTCGAGCTCTGTTCTGAGGACAGACTGCTGCAAATCTCTATTTTCAAAGCTATATTTTTGATTGTCTCTTCAGTGAGTTTTTAATAAAAGAGTTTTAAAATGGTATTTCTTTTTATGCTTTCGTTAAAAGCATGACTGTTAACTAATTTCCAGATTAAAATTTTAATTACAGCCTTATCCTGTGGGTTCCGGATGGCCTACACATGTTCAACTTTATGCATTTCCAACTCATGTTTATATTAATCAGGGTTAATTTCAAGTGAGTGCAAGTCTAGTTCTGATTAACGTAACGCATGTTCTAATTAGGTATACTAGTGTACTATAATTTACCTCAAATTCAAATTATTCAATGTCAATTGATTAACTATTTTTAGATATACATACTGTTAGTCAAAATTACTTGGCAGAAAGGTTGAAGTAATGAAAAACTTCAAGGTCCCATTTAAGGCTCAAACTACAGCCAGGATGAATGACTTTGATTATTATATTAATGAAATAACATCAATCGAAACTAGCACTGATAGGATGGAGGGGAATGTTGTTGCAGCTCATTATGTAGATTTAGGGAAAACATTTGCCTTATATCTTTCTACTATATCAATGCAAAAAAGTAATTGTGTAAAAAAAGTAATAAAATATAGTGTGCAAGTTGTTCAATAATTATCAGGCTAATGAAAACCTTCGCTTCTTGAAGATAGCGGCGTACATTGTTAAAAAAAGCATGCAAACAATCACCTCAATGTGACCATCATACTATTGTATCATTGTAACCATCTATTTAATATTCATAAACAAATAAATAACACAAGTGTGTGCTGTAGAATAATTAGGGAAACATACATCGGAAAGTGACGGGCGAGTTGCGTATTCTACCATTTAAACTAAATCAAGTCTCGTAGTCAGTAAAAATTTTAACACTTAAGAAAGCGCCGGATACTACCGATGTTGGATAACAACTCTTATTTATAGTCTTAACGCCGCCACGAGGTCTCTTAGGATGATATTGTTTTGCTGAAACGATTGCAATTGTCAATAATGAAATGCGTTTTAACCTATGGTGAAATTTCTTGCATTCCAATAAGCCGTTAAATTAAGGAATACCCTGAGTGGCAACACTTGATTTAACTAAAAAAAATTGATGTGCCTATCAGTATGAATTTGTATTTCACCTGGAGCAATTCGACCTTGAGTTGAATTAATACAACTTGAGCTTGATTGATATGGACTGGAATTTGATTAATTCTCGTATAAGTTTGCATGATTAATTATGGAATTAGTTAGACTCCCTTGCCACAAAAAAGGTGGTCTAAAGTCAGCTCAAAAAAGGGACTATTTGGTATGAACCATGAAAAATGAGAAATATATGCATAAGGATTGTGAAGAAAAGCCTAAGAAGAGATAACAAAGAAGGTATGAAGACTATAAGAAGCAAAGTAAGCACGGGCGATAGAAGTCCCGAAGGCCTATATATATACTCGTAGCTGAGATTAACTGACAGTATCCCCTTGTGTATGCCAGTCCTCTTTTCATGCCAGTCCTCTTAAACAAACCTAACCAACCTAAATCCATAAGCTCTCTTTTGCACTTTGATAGGAATTTGGATTAATTAACTTGATTTCAGTTTGATTAGTTTCATTTGAAAAAGAGTTCAATTTTATATTGATGTTTGTTCCCGAGTGCGGAGTGTTACATAAGGGAAATACGACTATAATCAGTATGGGAATTAATGCTTCCAGGAGGAAGATGTGAAGTTCCGAATTTAGCAATATGCAGGTTTTTTGTTTAAATTGGATATATTTTTTCTTCTGTCATGAACTTTTGAAGGTCACTGCTGTTTTCTTTTTCAGCCTCCTGTTATTTTCTTCTTCAACTTTTACCTTATTTATAAACTTCTTTCAGTCTTGCTGATTCTGTGCGCAGAGTGTAAGGAGACAGTCTCCATTCGTAAATTCTCCATTCCCTTGATAATTCCACATTGAATAGTGTCTGCCTCCTTCCCCTCTTGGGAACACCGTTGTAGTTGGGCCGGCTTAAAATAACTTTTAATTTTTATCTTGGAGAGTTAAGTTCACTGTGACGCGAGTGGTGTGTGCGGTTGCGTGTCGCCCCGCTCAACATGGCTGAGATGAAGTGAAGAGAGAGTAGGAAATGAAAGTGTATCATGACCCCGGAAACTGGGAGGGCCTAGATTTGAAAAGTTTAGGTGTAGCAGAACTGTCCCTGTGACTGGGAATTGCTGCCCTGCAAAACTGTTGCTTGAATCGTTACGATATCTGTTCCCATACCTGTTCACTGTATGTAGATTGAGATCTTTTAGTTACCTGGTGTTGAGGACTTAAGACATTTGCTTGTCCATCAGCTACCGGCTTGCATCAACGAAGGTGTGAGCATCGTGGTGTCGCCCCTGAAGTCGCTCATCCATGACCAAGTGCAGAAGCTGACCTCGCTCGACATCGCTGCTGCGAAGCTGTCGGGCGATATGAGCATGGCTGAGGAGAACGCAGTGTACGCGCACCTCATGAAGCGGGAGCCTGGTGAGCGTTAGCCTGCGGCGCTGTTGCCCGATTGTGTAAAGATGAGTAGCCGGCACTCGTGACAAATAGTATGGAAATGCCTGTTCAAGAGAGCATTTTGCTGTAGGTCGATTCTGACTTGCCTAAAATCGGAATGTAAGGATATTCTGCTGCACTGTGTACCAGGTACTGAACAAAAAAGTGTAGAGAAATTAAAACGACTGTTTTACAATGACATTGGCTAAATCTTTCTGTTCAAAATGCGTGCACTACAATGCTACTCATAGTATTCGCATTTTTTATCAACACATCTACGAGTTCTCATTAATGAGTAGAGGACGAATGCTCTGATAATGCTGTACTTAGAACTGCCATGGTATTTGTATGAAACTTGTGATAATGGAAAGGAAATGAGCAGATCATGTTGTACTTATTTCTTTGGACTCAGATTAAAAGTACAAACTGAAACTCCATGATCAGCCACTATTTAACAGAAAATATAATTTTGAGCTCATAGTATATTCGGGTATGTTGCATTTTCTACCCGTGAACGATTTGATATCAGTATGCCATTACTGCATGTTTTGGCCAACTCGTCATAATAGGTACAAATACCTCTCGGGAGCCATAGGCTGGGCTATGGGTTAAGGTTAGATATTGCTAGATTACCTCAACTCTAGATATGCCTACTTTACTTCCGCCAGTTTTCATTCCATTTCGCTATATGTGCCTATGCATAGGGATTTGCATGGGAACACACCGTGTGCGTAGATTCCTCTTCTTCTGTTATCTGCGTTATATGGTACCTTCTCTTTGCTCACTTGATTATTGCCTTTATTGTGGCTAGGAGTCTTGAATTAACTAGTAAAATATGACGGTAAAGCAACGATGACTGATTTCCATGCTGTATTCTATTCTAAAGTGTAGTCATTTTAGAGAGAATTGCATCACTTACAACTAGAAAAGCTTATTTTTTTTTTGCTCCAAAGATTTTATCATATGGTGTGTCTATTAAACTACCTGCCAATTTGTAAAGGGTGGGGCCGAAAAACCTATCCGATTTCAAATCCCTTTTTCTCAGAAGAAGGAGCAGGTAGAGTAGTGGGGTAAAAACCGTTAGAAAGCCGGTTTTATGCCATTTGTCAGTAGTCAACATGCCTTGGTCTGGTGAACATCGTGCTTTTGTTATTGAGCGGTTTATCGAATTCGGCGGTTCGATAATTGCTACACAACGTGCTTTTCGAATTCATTTCGGACTCGGGCGTCATGATCCTGTTCCACATCACGCTACGATTAAAGTGTGGGTGTCAAATTTTAGACAGACGAGTTCAGCATTGAAAAAGAAGTCGCCTGGACGTCCCAGGACAGCAACAGGACCTGAAAACGTGGCCAATGTGAGAGCCGCGATTGAACGTTCCCCGCGTCGTTCGGCGCGAAAACATTCGCTTGCTTTGGCGATTTCCAACCGCAGTATTCGGCGCATTTTGCACCGGGACCTCAAAATGCATCCCTACAAAATGGTTGTTGCACAGGAATTAAGTGAAAGGGATTTTGAAACCCGTACGAACCTGTGTCGCGATCTCCGAGAACTCCCAAACGACGATGTTGTGCTCTTCACGGACGAAGCCCATTTTCACCTTTGTGGTGCCGTTAACAGGCAGAATTTTCGATATTGGAGTGACGAAAATCCTCGAGAAATCCATCAGGAACCCCTCCATAGCCCAAAAGTGACTGTGTGGTGTGCTCTTTCCCGCCTAGGCGTCTGGGGGCCTTACTTTTTTGAAGAAAATGGGCAAACCGTAACGGTCAACAGCGAGCGCTATTGTTTCATGCTGGAAAATTTTCTTAGACCCAAAATGGAAGAAAATGGCGTGGAAAATGTGTGGTTTCAACAGGATGGTGCAACCGCCCACACATCTCGACGATCAATGGACATTCTCAGGGAACTGTTTCCCGGTCGCCTCATTTCCCTGAGAGGTGATCTTGGCTGGCCGCCGCGCTCACCGGATCTCACTCCATGTGACTTCTTCCTTTGGGGTTACCTCAAATCGAAGGTTTACCAGCATCGACCAAGGACCCTTCTTGCTTTACGAAGGGAAATTGCTCGGGCAATTGAAGAAATTCCTGTGGAAATGACGGTGAAAGTCATGGAAAGCTACCGCGAGCGCCTAAATCAGTGTATCCGCTCCCAAGGACGACATTTGAGTGATGTGCTTTTCAAAACTTAAATTTAAAAATGGCATAAAATTTGCGATATGCTAATAAAAAATTTTTTTTGACAACTTCAGTCGTTTTAATTTTATAACGTTTTGAAATCGGATAGGTTTTTCTGCCCCACCCTGTATTTATAGGTAAGATTTTATTTAGTCGTGCAGTATTAATGTTTCACGGGGCATAACACCTTTGACATCATGTTCCTTTTTGTCCAACTTGGCTCCACAGAAGCATCGTACTGCGTTCTCAAGATGTCACCTGGATTTATTTTCCACAAAAAAAAACATTTGTTTATTATAACGTAGTGAAGTTCAAATTTTTCTATTGAGAAGTGCAGCTGTTTATAAGTTCTGTATCTCAAAAAAAGGGTGTGAGGATTTATTATCTTCCATTTTTCATGTGCATTATCTGAGCCGATTAACTCTCATGCCTAGGTTTCAAACTACTGTATGTGACCCCGGAAAAAATAAGTGCAAGTCAGAAGTTCGTCGGCATCCTGGAGACGCTGTACAAGCGGCAGCGCCTCGCTCGCTTCGTTATCGACGAGGCTCACTGCGTGTCCCAATGGGGCCATGACTTCAGGTGTGTCTCTTGTGTGTCCTAGTGGGGCGTGACTTGTGGTAGTTTGGCTCACTGCGTGTCCCAATGGGGCCATGACATCAGGTGTGTCTCTCTTGTGTGTCCCAGTGGGGCCATGACTTCAGGTGTGTCTCTTGTGTGGGCCGTGACTTGTGTGTCTATTGCTTGGTCCAGGTGGGCCATGACTTCAGGTGTGTGTGTGTGTGTGTGTCTCTCTATTGGGTGTTTCAGTGGGGTCTCACAACAGGTATGTACGTCTCCATTGTGTGTTCTAGTGTGGTCATTGCTTCAGGTGTGCCTCTATTTCTACCATTTCTGGCCTCAATGCAGTGGATTCTATCTCTTTTGTTTTGTCTCAGTTATAACTCCAATTAAAGATTTTTAATTTTAAAAGAACATTTGTTCATACGTCAGTATTCTCCTAATTCTCTTCATTGATGCGTACTTTAATGGGTTCACTGTCCTGAACACAAATTCTGACTCTTCAAATGATTCTAGTGAGGCCAGAACCATTAGCTGCTTCACTAAAGGGTGGTCGGTTCTGTATGCATAAAATCTAACGCGTTCCTCAGCTAATTTACTTCCTTCATATTCCTTCCTGAGAAGTTTTTAAACTGAGAGTTTCTCCTTCAAAAACCTTGTAGAAGCAAATGTTCTGTTTACTTGGAATGTTTCTGTTATTATTTATGAGCTTATTAATTAAAAACAACAACATGCTAACAGTTCATGAATATGTATTGGAAGAACGACGGCCTAAAGGGGATTCATTTGCCAACTTAATGCATGTAGCATTATGGTTTTGAGTGTTTTTAGCTATCGATTTTACTGCCTCTGTCATGCTTGGTGCTTAGTAACCTCTCTACCAATGCCGCTCTTAGGACCGTAAGAAATTATGGCACCTTATGAAATCTGCGCACATGGTAGTGAATAATTCTGTTTCATTTGTGACGGAAAAGAGAGAAATGTATCACGACCCAACCGTAATTCAGCTTTTTAATGATTCCAACTTGTGTGTTAGTGTTCTTTACAATAGTTCTCATCTTGACTGGTGAGGGAATTATCACTCACGTTGTTAAGGCCCCCTCACACGCGCAAATATATCTGTAGACATATCTGAACTGGTGCTGAATTTGTGCGTTTGTACGCTCATTTCAGGTTGGCACAGACTGTATGAGGCAGATGAGCTATGCTTGATAATTTTGGAGCGACCGGCTGCAAACCTTGACATGACGTCAGTGTCACGCCAGCCGTCGTGTGTGATGTACGACTGTACTCTGCCTGTTTCCCTCCTTATGCACTTCAATAAGCATTTTCACACATGTAAATTCACTACTTCTTAGGAACCATTCTTTAGCCCATTTTGAGCGAGCTTTTACATCTCTTTTTTTTCTTATTCATTGCAACTCTAGCGAATCCCATCAACTGTACAATCTCGCCGTCTGGAGTCGCTATTCTTGTACGTACTCTCCGCCTAGCTGCTACTGGCATACTGAAGCGTGTACCAGTCAATGTCAAGTTTGCAGTCGTTGTTTGCATCGTGTGAGGGGCCTTGAGACCGACAAACCAGATTCAGTTCAGATTGTCTTCCGACATATTTGTACGTGTGAGGGGGCCTTTAGAGCCTGCTTTCTTGAGAGTTGTACTATAACTCTGAAGCTCTGTACTCATTGGTTACCTCGCCCTCGTTAAAATTGAGCTTAAATGACTAGCTTGGGAATCTATCTCGGAGAGCCCAAAATTTTATTCCCCAACTTTCTGGCTGTGTTTGCAATACGTTGTCAAAGAGGATAGCTACCGCGGAAATTAACGAGTTGTTCAGCCACTGTCAAGTTGACTCGAGAGGTAAATGAGTCGTGCAAGGTACTATTCCATTCCTCATATTGATCATTCACCTGATTGCTTGCATACTTATTTGAAGATTTTTCTCATTTTATCGAACCACACTTTACGGAGAACTTAGTAGAATTAATATTTTATAGCCCCTCTGGTGAATACAGCTATTGCATTTATGAGAATAAGCTCTCGTAAAGGAAAATGTAAGGTTCTGAGCAGAAGGTCAGGTAGGCCTTCTTTTTGTTGTAATAGAAAAGGTTTTTGTGTTGTTACAATCGACTTTTCCTGTTCACTGCTGTCCTGCTTTTCAGCACTTCTGACTTTCTTCTTGAATGTTTAGCTTGTTTCAGAATCTTTCTTCTTAACTTACTGTGCACAGGATCCTATGCAAGAACACACCTTGTGCATAGATTCTGCGTTCCCTCAACACCACACTAAATGGGGCCGTCTTCCTCCTTTTCTTTGGAATGCCTTTGTTGAGGTTAGCTTCCTGATCCTAATAATTTTTTTGAAGATTTTATTAAAAATTGGTCGACTATCTGAGTTATTCCACAATTGAGAAATGGTCAATTTTTTCCACTCGTTAACTCCAATGAGGAAAATTGTGTCGTCAAGCCTATTTAATTTTTATTTACCTTACGGTTTCTATTATTTGCTTATTTTTTGTTTCTTCCCATAATTTGTACACTTATAAATTTCTTTGAGCATAAAATCGGGCGAAAACAGACAGAAAGCTGAAACCCAATTGATAGTCACCACCGTAGTGGGCATGTCTCCGTCCATCAGCGCGTTTCATTTATTAAATAGGGTTTCTTTAGCTTTGAGCTCTGCGGTCTTCATCCTCTCCATTCTTGCTGCTATCTTCATAGGGTTCAAACAGTAATTTCACAGAATCCTTATTCGGTAAATTTTCCCTTGCCGTGTTCTCAGAGTGACTTCTCCTCAATGCTCAAAGGGGTTTGATGTTACCAGTTCTGTATTCGTGTTTGTATGACGTATACGTATACATATGTATAAGTTAAGCATGATTTAGATTACCCGAAAAATGTTTTTATGAAGTTACAACTCGCAACATGTTCTAACACCCACCGGGAATACAGGATGATAGAACGAGTAGTACTCTCATTCAAAAGAATGCAACATTGGTCTATGACAGTGTTTCTCAAACTTTTGTAACTCATAGCACATTTGTCAACCATTACAAATGTCACTGCACACATACCGCAAACGTAATACTATAGCTACGTTTTTTTAAAGATCTCAACCTTGAAGAGAAAATTTTCAATGCGATTAAGAAAACGTACCATCTAAATTTGCTTAAAAAATTTTAGTGCAGGTTGTTTCCACTTGCCGTTATTAGTGTAAAACGTGTGCTTGGTGCTGTTTTGCAATCACTTCAATGCTTGGGCATACATGGGATACGCACACTCGCATTTCTTCATCAGTGGAGCGTAGTCTTTCTCTTTTTTTAGTTTTATATTGTGCAATTTAGAGAACCCTAATTCACACAGATTAAATGTGGAAAATTGCAAGCGGACTGCCAGAACTTTATCTGATAAGGCTGGGTATTCTTTTTTTTTTTGTGGAAATTTAAAGGTGTCGATAAAATTGTTAACACTCAAACACACTCACTTACGTATTCCATAACAGGCAGTGGTAAACTAACTAAGTGGCAGACAGTGGGGACAGTCACGCCGCTGTGCTAGCTCTCAAATTCAGCTTTAAATTATGTTAGAAGAAGCATTGAAAAATTTATGAATTTGCGATATTCATAATACATGACTTATATGCAGATAAAAGTACTTTGTTGACTTGATTTATTGTCTAATTCCCCTTGATAGTGAAGGTAAAATGATAGCGAGCAAGTAATCTGAATTCATTCAAAGTTAAACGAAAATAACTGACATGACTAGAACGATAAGCTCGTACTGCATTGAAGTAAGTGTAGGTCTCTATTTGTTCTCGAGATATAATAATTATAATAATAAAGTGCCTTACTGAGATCCACAATATTTGCAATAACTACGGTACAATTTAGCATTCGTGGCACTGCTTGCGCTCCTTAACCTGAACTTTTAACTCACTAAAATGTAACATTTTGAATAATAATTTACATTGTTCAAGCGTTGGGAAGAAATTATTTTTAAACTTTATGAAAGGTATACGTAAATTTTTATGACATGTTCTTGTTTCGCGGCACCGTGTTTGAGAATCACTGGTCTAGGGCACCATTTGTTTTACTCCTTCGACTGCGGATGTTTTATTAATTGGGCCTCTGTGTGGGGCAGCCCACGTGTGGCCAGCCGCAGAGGAGGAATTAAACGTGCTACATTGTTTTTATCCGCACAAAATTCAACTTGGTTATTCAAGATTGTAGTTGTGATTGTGTTATTGGATTTCTGTACAGAGAAAGTGTGTGTCAAGTTATTAGCGTACTGATCCAGTCTGGCCTGGCTCGCGATGCCGGCATAAGTGGGATTCAAACATCAGTCAAACACCTCATTTATATTATACCTTTATCATTTGTTAACAAATTAACACGATAACTGCGATGGGTTAAACTGAAGTTCAATATTCAATTCAAATTTAAAGTCAATTGCGCTAATCAACTTTGAAAATAGCAAACATTAACTGGATTGGGTCTTCGTTGAGCTTTCATTAAGTATTAATAAAAAATGGGTTAGTGACTGTAGGTGGGTCAAAAGCATTATGAAAATCACCCAAGTGACCACCGGTGGGTCACTTCGCAGGAAATGTGTCAAGTGCTTAAATGGGAGCTCATCAAAAACCTTAAGATTCCTTTTTTATACCCGTTCTGTTTATATTGAATTTATGAAATTGTGTTGCACAAGTTTTCTGTGATTAATGTTTATTCTTCAAATTTATTGAACCTCAGAATGTGATAAGTAAAACCTCACAGAGGTACAACTATTGTATCTATAGGAATTGGCACTCGTAGGAGAAAGATGTGAGCTCCCAAAATGAAAGTTGGTAGGCCTTCCTTTTGTTGAAATTGAACGTTTTTTGGTTTTGTTTCAGACTATCTTCATTGGTTTACTGCTGTTTTTTCAGCACCCATTACTTTCTTCAACTTTTATCCCTTTTTTAATTATTAACTTCTTTCAATTTTGCTGCTCCTATGTGCAAAAAGTCCTGTGTTGTGAGGACACTTGTGCCTGTCACATAGATGGTCTGATCGTATTTTTTTTTCGAAGAAACAGGTACATAGGACTCCTGACCTACTCTTAAAGAATATACTGATTATTTCTGCCCAGTGTACCTTGAGGTAGCTCTTCTTAATGGCAATTCTAGGTACTTACCACAAAACTAGCTTCATTAATTTATGAATATTAACACTCTCGCCACAACGTGCGCCACCTGTGGCCACGGATGGGATTTTCATAATACTGAAGAAAGTATTGAAAAAGTATAAAAAGTCGTCAACTAAATTTTTGTAAGTACCTAATTAAAGCTAAATGAAGACACGATCCAGTTAATGTTGGCTATTAGCTTACTACAATTAGCTTTAAATTTGAGCTGAATATTGGACTTCAGTTTAACCTATTGCGGTCAAAGTGTTACGAAGTTTTGTACTCCGGCGGGCTTCATTTTCCAATGTTTACTTCTGTTTTTCTCGTCAGGAGGCCTGCCTACCGTGGAACCAATCTCCTTCTCGAGTGTATCATGATGTGATTTTATTCTTGTTTCACTTTTGGTCTCAGCGAGATGCTTACGCCTTTTTCTGCCTGCGTAACGGCTGTGCCAATATTAGTACTAGAATTTTTGCCCCCTGTAGTGCTGCTTAAACTTCAACAAGTTTCTCTATGAACTCGCTGAAGTGAACAGAAACCAAGATTATACGTCATTTATAATGCTAATAATAATGCTCCTCGGTGGCTTTGTTAGCTTAGTTTTTAATTTATGAAACGAATTGACTTACAGCCTCCATATTCAACAAACGTAATTGCAGGTCCAATAAAACTCTTCGACTATAATGGCTGAAAATACAAGATGCAAGTAGACGTCACCACGAACCAATTTCGTTGTGCTTCTAGTAAAGAAGATCTATGTTGTGGTGTTTATTGTTTCACTTGGTAATGGCCCTCCCCCAGACCGGACTACAAAAAGCTGCACGTGCTGAGAACCAAGTTCCCCGGAGTTCCGTTCATGGCTCTCACCGCCACCGCCACGCCCAGGGTTAGGATTGATATCCTACACCAACTCAGTCTCGCCAACCCCAAATGGTGAGAATATTACCTACTCCAGTTCCTCCCAGCTCGCCCATGCTGGTGAGGGAGGGTTGTCAGTGCAGTAGCTCACTCATGGAACTCGTTTGTAGAAATAGGCTCAGGAATATAATGCTTAGCAATTGCATTGATATGATTCGCAGTTTTAGACGCTGTTAGTACTATGACTTGTGCTCAATTCATCAGGCTGTGAAATCGAATGTTATTCATCCTAGCAATATGTTGGTGTCGTTTCAAAGCTCTTCAAATTTGTGTTAAATTATTTCAAGCTGACTATTATGACCAAAAATGAATGATGCCCAAAAGTGTTTTCTTCTTGTTGTCGGAGTCTAGGATATACGCAGCTGAAATGAGCTTGCAATGCATAATGAGACTTGAATTTCTTCCGGCCAGGCGATCGCTTGTTGATTGTGAGGTGCATCAGCTTTCCACCTCCCCGCAGCGTGATAAAATGGGAAATTATAGTGATGGGCGTTTATATCCCTCAAGACTCCCATGTTAAAGTAACTCGCTCGTATTGATCAAACAATTGTTTTCCAAAATGTGACTGTAAAATCTAAAATTGCAATGTAAGGAGATAAGATGTGTGCCAATTACGTATTTTGCAGCAATCGTTCATGAACCTATCGCCAAGGCTAGTGTGAACATAACACTGGTCTACCATCCATTTGTAGGTTCTTGAGCAGCTTCAACCGCAGTAACCTTCACTATGAAGTTTTACTGAAGAAAGGCAAGAAAATCTCTGACGAGATCGCTGAGTTCATCAACTCGCGCTACAAGAACCAGTGTGGCATCGTGTACTGCCTCTCGCGCAAGGAGTGCGACACCGTCGCTGCCGAGCTCGCCAGGTCCGGCATTGCCGTGAGTTGCACCCCTCGGATATCGGTAGTGTCGCTCGAGCTGTTTACTTCATTACTTCGCCTGTCATCACCATGGGCTTGCTCACCATCATTTGCGGTGACGCAACCAAGACGTGAGACGCTGACCACAACGCTCGTAGTTGAGGTCGGTGTATCAGGTCTTGATTGTGAGCAATCTTGTGGTGATTGCAGTGAAGAATGCGTGCCAAAGTTTCCCGGTTTAAAACTAGACTAAAACTTACTGGACTGACGGACAATTTCTAGTTTCTGAATATAATGCAAGTGTGGGTAAGCAAATCGAACGTAGCTTATGACCTACGTTGAGGGCATGGTTCTATGGTCTGCTCAATTTTTTGCATATTTGATCTACGATTCTTACTGAAATCTTAGTAACTTTTGAGTTTTTTTAAGAATTACTTTGTTAGATGTAGTCAATTTTCCTGGAAACATATAATCACCAATGATTGATAATTTAATTTGCTGATTTCTAAGAATCTTCCATATTACAGTACAGAAATACATCGGTGTACACCAAAATGAGTGCAGCTTCTATTTTAGAGAAATTTCTACTTTATTCAAAACGACGATAAAACATACTCATTTTTGAAGCTCTTAGAACTTTCAATAATGTGGTGTCGTGTTCACTACACTGTCACTTAGATTTACTCATGGATTGGTGTAGCTTAATTGCTAGAAACCGGAAGGAATGGCTGACGACGAGTGTGGTGAGAGGTGTTGTGAAGATGAAATTGTTGAGTATTGAGGTTGTGTAAGCACTTAAAGGCAATGAATGAAGTACTATACCTAAAGTTTTAAAGTTGGTGAATTTAGAAACGAGATTGAAAAGACAATTACTACCAAATGAGTGAAATGTATATCATTAAACTCACGTCCTTGATAGCCTTGGTTCCTAGTGTCTCACCCTTGACTGTCTCACGTCTTCTGAAGACTTAGCGCGGGAAAGCCACTCACCACGATAGTGAAGCATTGGTAAACCAACAGAAGGTTTCATCTGATAATTAGGTTAAGCGAAGGATGTAGAGAAGGAAGGTTAAGGACAGCGAAGGCTGTAGGTTAAGCGAAGGCTGTTTGATGAGCAAACTGCTACTTGTGATTCCGATCCAACTGAAGCATGATGTGTAGTGAACGTGTGTTTGTGCTTGGTGTGGTTGATACGCCGCGTTTTTGGCGAGTTACTAATGTGAGTGCAAAGGAGAAGAGAGGGTACTATTTTATGTAAATTGTCTCCTACTATACTTCGCTCATTTCCTGTTGTTTCGACAGGCGATGAGCTATCATGCTGGTCTTACTGACCTTCAGAGAACCAAGGCTCAAAATCTGTGGATTAACGGCAAATGTAATGTAAGTATTTTAATGTTACCGCCTACATAAACACATCTATGGCTTTTCAGTATTTACTGCTCTTATTAAGTTAAATTCCAGGGACTTCATTTTTTCATGCACACCTACTTCATTCTTTATTTTACATCCTTTTTTGTACTATGTTTAAGCTGCATAATTGCAAAAACTTAAAATCCTTACACTCGAATTATTTTCACCTTTTTACCAATTGAACGTCCCAGTTTCGTTGAAACTGTGATGTGCTCACCAACTCGTTACTTGTATGTGTTGTAGATGTAATGGGACAAATGCTTTCGGTGCTCAAGGCTTTCTGAACTGCCATCACCACAGGCTTGCTTACAGATAAATTGCCGTAAGTCACGCAATACATGATAAACAGACCACAACACTCAGTGGTACGCGATTGTGGTATAAAATCACTGCAAAATGACTCGGTGCGAGTCCGTGGGGATAACGGAGAATTTTGGTATAGTACTCGCTTAAGCTTGTATTACTCGGTTTGATGCGCCATGCAGACCTCAAATAACGAGAGACTACGCTACGAAATTTTCCACTGTGCTGCCATCGTTTTATAGTTCGAGTGAGTTTTATCAGAAAGATAGAATAGGGAGGAGAAGCCTGGTATATGTATGAGTTTTATCAGAAAGATAGAATAGGGAGGAGAAGCCTGGTATATGTATGAGTTTTATCAGAAAGAAACATTACAATATTGTTTGTAAAAATGAATTGGCTATTTTTCTACACGAGTCTGTTACTCCAAGTACTAACAGTCTTCAGTAGCGTCGTTAATGGTAAGGCTTCCTAGATTTTAATTTTATATTCTATTTTTGGTTCAAAGATGATCGACGTGCTATGCTAGAAATCTGTAGCGTCAAGAGTTTTTGTATGAAATCATGTGAGTAATATTTACTTTTAGACGAGCGCATCATGAGATGTTACACAGACACATCTGCTGTCATCCCGGTAATGAATCGCAGTATATAGCGAAGTGAGCCTCACGGCAGCTGGGTGCTGTGGGCAATTGCGTGGGGCCTGCGTCGGTGTAGCGTGACGAGCGCTTGTAGTTGTGCAAGGAAGGCAATCAGTCTCATGTGTCTTGTACAGGAATCCTGAGGTGCATAGCGAGGGTTATCGGTTGCTGCTGAGAATCTAGAATTTTTCATTAATCATTCGTGATGTTCGCGAAATAGCGCAATCATAATTGAAAAATTAAGTACCCGTGAATGAGCATCCTCAGCTTGTCTAGTTTGTCTTGGTATTCAAATGATTTTGTTTTATTTTATAGCTCATTTTGGACGTTTGTCTCGATAAAAAATTGTATTTTTATTTACTAGTATGTATTTCTAATTGTGGCTGATATTCTTGGATAAGTTAAAACCTTCATCTGAGCAAATTTGTAGATAGATCGTTTCAGATAAAGTTGCCCGTTATATGTACTTGTCAGGAAGTAATTACCTGATTTTAAAATTACTCGTTCCTCAACTGTCTATGAACAAAGATATCGTAGAGAAAATACTAATGGTTATGAATACGAAAGTTCTCACGTATTCTTCAAGTGATGTCTATCAAGTGTGTTGGTATGTTTATAACCCATGTCGTCTGTGCATGCACACGGACTCAGGTGGTGGTGGCGACTATCGCGTTCGGTATGGGTATTGACAAGCCGGACGTGCGTTTTGTGGTGCACCACTCGCTGCCGAAGAGCATCGAGGGCTACTACCAGGAGAGCGGCCGCGCTGGCAGGGACGGCGAGCCCGCCCACTGCGCCCTCTACTACGGCTATCAGGACATGCAGCGTCTTAAAAAGATGATAGAGCGTGAGTCTTCGTGTCCGCTCCAGTCTCAGCTTATTATCTGGGGCCCCTCAGGGATATACAACTATTGTATCTATGGGAATTAGCGCTCCCAGGAGGAAAGTGTGAGGGCCCGAGCTAAAGCTTAGGTAGGCTTTCTTTTTTGTTAAAATAGATTAGGTTTTTGACTTGGTAACGGACCATCTTTTTTCTGTTCACTGCTGTCCTGTTTTTTCAGCACCGACTACTTTCTTCAACTTTGATCTTGTTTCATGAACTTCTTTCTCATCTTACTGTTTCTATGCCCATTCTGCATAGATTCCACGTTCCCGTAACTCCATACTAAATGGTGCCTTCTTCCATCCCCTTTTTGGATCGCATTTGTGGCGGATAGGGAGGCTTAAACTATTAATAATCTAATCTTCTTATCTGGGGGTATCATATGTTGTTGCCTATGGTCGTATTGAGCTTTTTCTTCATGCTTGTTTCCAGGTATGTCTCAAATTCGAAGGGTATGTTTTAAAATTTAATTTTATTAAATGCATTTCTACTTTAACGTTGCTTCTCTGCTATTATTTTGATGAAAATTGGTCTCCTATTTTGAAAATCAACTAAGGAGACCGCATTCCATAATTTGGTTTGATGCTGCTTCCGTAAAATCTTCTTTTGTCCGAGAACGAGTTGACTCGCTTTCACTGAATTTGGTCTTTTTCGGAGTGCAACGAGTTATCTCGTCTGCAATGTAATGTATCAAAAATAGCCGCACACAAGTTTACACATCAATTCAGAACCATTCTCAGCTGTCAATGAGTTGCGCAAAATAATGAAAAATAAAGGAAAGTCAAAGAGTTCTAATGAATTTTATTCTAAATTAAAGGCTACTCCGACTACTCCCTCCAGGTGGCTTCCATCTAGCACACACTCCCATGCCTTAAGGAGAAC
Source organism: Morinoia aosen (assembly GCA_030386875.1). Classification (NCBI taxonomy): domain Eukaryota; kingdom Metazoa; phylum Arthropoda; class Malacostraca; order Amphipoda; family Talitridae; genus Morinoia; species Morinoia aosen. The sequence goes on from CM059564.1 coordinate 3,400,114, forward strand.
AAATTTTACGAAGTTATAGGTTGCGTTAAATTGATAACATTCATTAAATATTCAAATTAGATATAACTTGGTATAATTTCTTGAATTTAGCATTTGGATGCGAATTATTTGAGGGTTCTCACTAAGGTTACCAAAATCCTAGTTGTTTTTATTGATTAAGCGAAAGTTCTTCTGGAAATACTCCAAGTTTCCCCAATATGCGGTCAATGTGACGGTCTGAGGCACTTCCCCCATGCATGTACGCGGGTTCTGTGAAACAGGCAGCCAACTGTGTCAGTGGGGTCGCCCACAAGCGCGCAACGCTGCATACACCGAGGTAGTGCAGCCCATACGAAGTACAAAAACACAGCTACCGATGCAACGCGCAAACCTGGGTCCAAGTATTACCGTTCGTGCGTCTTTAGTAGACGTTGCCAAATTATTTGCGCTCGGTCCAATTGGTTCGATCAGTGCAAACAGGTCTGAGGGAAAAATGAATCTGGCGTTCAGACTTGCTACGTAGTGTGGTCAGGCTATGGTCATTCTTCTTTGAAAGTTCTACGTGTCATGTTCCATGAAGATATGAATTTACAATTCTTATTAAATTTTCGGAAAAATATACACCGACGATTACTATTTTGTGCATTGAATGGCCGGAAATAACATTTTAACAATGTGAAGCAAAGAAACATTTTTCCAAGAACACCTGAGATTTTGAACAGTAGATCAAGATCTAAACCCTAATTAAGCAAGATCCTGAACAATATACAATAAATGAAAAACATTAATTTCATACACTTGAAGCTTGGAACGTTTAACACGGCTTGGAAGCTAGTCTCTGAGGTCGCCTGACTTTGTTGCTAGCCAGAGTTTACTGGTTTCGAGGTTCCCTCAATCAACTCGATTCTGATGAGAAAACAAGATCTTCAACACTCGCCTTGCCAATTCTGTGTTAGCTTTTCGAACAGATGCAGCGACGATCTCGTCTAAATCATTTTTCTCCACCTTGACTACTACTACGGCTAGGGGATAATCCAAATGTTTGTAATGCTGTTTTTATGCTAACCAAATCTCCAAGCTTCTGTGTAAGACAAGTCTGACGTTTGTACCGGTCCTTACGGTTAGTCGCTTGGTAAAAGAGGTTTGCGACGAATTAACTTAGGTTTAAATTTATCAATGTACGGGAAACTCTTCTCAACTTCGAATACATGTTCACGATCTCTCTCTGATCATTGATTATAATAAAATCATCGTCAAACTCTGCGCTTAATGGGGGCATAATATTTAGGCAAGCAATTTCACGCCCCTCCTTAATCATTTGGCCTGTGAATCGGATTATTTCTGAACGAGCTTACGCGTCAATTAAAAGCCCTTCTCTGCTGTCAATCAGTTCAGTATTAAAAATTCTATGAAAAGGCATTAAAAATTTGTCTGAAAATGTAATATTTTCTTTTGAATAATTCACGAAAGAATGGGTTTATTTACCCCCCTCAGGGGGATACAATTATTGTATCTATGGGAATTAGCGCTCCCAGGGGGACAATGTGAGGGCCCGAGCTGAGAGTTAGGGAGGCTTTCTTTTTGTTGGAATAAAATGTTTTTGTTATGTTAAGAACCACCTTTTTTGGGTTCACTGCTGTCCCATTTTTCAGCACCTACTACTTTCTTCGTCAACTCTGGTCTTGTTTCATAATCTACTTTCACAACTTGCTGTTTTTTATGCCCTTTCTGCGTAGATTCCGCGTTTCCTTGACTCCATACTAAATGGTGCCTTCCTCCTTCCTCTCTTTGAATCGCATTTGTTGCTGCGGGTGAGGAGGCTAAAACTAAGGACTAATCTAACGGGTTTATTTTTGGGGTCAAGGTAGTTAGCCTGGAGTCCTAGACAATTACTTGCTACTGCATGTAAAATTAATATTTTTAACATTGCTTCAATTCCTATGGAAGGTAAACCTATGTTTTGAAACACTGACATCGTCAGAAATTGAACTACGATTTCGATGATTTGTTCATTTGATGTGTCTCAATAGTACTCGACATGACCGTAGAAAAATTGTTGTCTTATGGATTTTGAAATTACTCACGGTCTATATGGCAGTTTCTTGTATGTGAGAGGTTCATATGTATATTTCAAAATGGCGAAATCTTGGAGTTGTTTCCTTTCTAATCTTGACATTATTAAAAACGGGAAAGCTTGACATGTTCTTCAGAACTTAGGAACGAACGTCTTTTATTATACTTACCTGCTCTTACTGTTGTGTCCCACGCATGCGTTCTGTGTCCATTGCGATAGCGACTTCTTTAGTTCAAGTTCCAGAGCTTTTAACTCAAATTCGTTGTTGCTGTCTCACATATGTGGTGGATAGGCGTAAATCACTGCTGGATATCCATGGACAAGTAGTGAAAACTCGAGTGAAGCATAAGCCCCACGGGACGCTAAGAGCGTTGCTGAGTAGAATCACTCGAAAAAAAAACATTCACGGTCAACTTGAACATGTACACGAATCTCGACGGGGAATTCCCTGTCAATACAGATAGAGTAATTAAATACCAACAAAAGTAAAACACATAAGAGGCCTCAGAGGCCACTGTAAGGATACCGTTTTGAGAGTAAAGAAAAGATTATGCAGAACGCGACGATGGAGCTGAATGCCATTCCAAAAGAAGACTTCCAGAGGTGTTTCCAGCCGTGGAAGGATCGGTGGGCTACGTGTGTGCAAGCACAAGGGGCTTATTATGAAGGAGATTAGGGTCCCAATTCCGTCAGGTATTCAAAATATTTTTTTCTGGCCAAAGGTCGGATACTTTTTTAACAGGCCTCGTAGAACTTTGCAGGCTTCAATATATAAAGATCAGCTTCTGCCGCAACTCCAGTGTCTTCCAAATATCTCTAGACAATAGATAAAAGTATTCAACGACCCACACTGTACAATGTCTCTTAAAACGTACAGAGGCAAGGAATATTTTACGTATGAAACAAGTTTACTAAATAATTCTGGATGCATGGCCAACCAGTTGAGCAAATGTGTCAGTCCAGTAAACGGAGGTGACTAGCATAAGGGGGAAACCCAGACAAGAAAACATTATTCCTACAGAGGCAACAAAGATGCATCAAAGCAGGTACAGACAACATTTTTGTCACCAAACACAGCATTAACCTTGCACTGGTGTTCAAACAGGGCCCCCGAGTATATCCTGAAAGCTCGACCCCTGTAGCTCACTGTCCCCAATTTTCAAGGGCGGATGCAAAATAGCAGCGTCCGAGACGGACTGAGAATAATACTGTTTATTTAACCCCGCATGCATTCGGCTGCAAACTTCAGGCAGAGCATCATTCATTGTTTCAAGACAGCCCTATTCAAAGGTTGGGAGACTGAATCACTCATACATAATGTGGCGATCGTATCCCACCCATCATGGTAAGAATATCGGCTTAGTTTGTCGTAGTGTTCTCCAATGAAAAAAACCTGACATTAATGTACTCCAAGAACAGCAAGGAACTAAAATCGCTATCCTAAGGAACATCTGAAACCACCTTGACTGATGCTCTCAAGCAACTTATCAGGGCCATAATATGAAGACTCATCAACAGTCGCTAATGACGGACAAAACCCTGCCACCTATGCTAAATGACTCCAAGTTATGCTGACAATTCATCAGAGTAGATAATTAAATTGGTGACTTCATCGATCGCCTCACCGATGTCTGACTGAACAAGGCCCACCTCGTAACGATCTCACGCCAACCACTGGTGGTGCAACTTCGATGACATTAAACATAGCGTCGCAGCAACCCCAAGCACCGTTCCTGGATGGAAACTGACCCGGTGGTAGCATCCCTGTAACTTTTTAGAAGTGATTCGATTCGTACGCTACTGATTTCTCGAACACTTTAGATAAAATGGGACTCAAGGTTCAAGGTGATAGATTGACAATTACGTACATTTACCAAAATTGGGCCATGGAATTAGGTGTAATAGGCTCTCTACGTCAATAATGAGGAAAACTTCCCAGTTCTAATCAAGTGATTTAAATTTACGCTGATCTTTGGACAATAATCATTACAAGTTTTCTTTGAAGTTAGGAAGTATGCTAACTGGGTTCAGCCAACCACAATACGAGTCGAGAGGTTCTTCAAGAGCACCTGCACAGCTGCTGATTAGAATGCCAATGAAGTTAAGCAGGACTTCAAGTGACCTCCATGCGGCAGCGATGACACATCCCTGCTCCGCTTGCTATGGAAACAAGCCGAAAAGAGTTCTGCCACAGGGTCAACAATGATACTTTCACCGAGGTCGGGCAAAGTGACGGCATAAAAAAGGCAAAGTCCTTCACTCACTCCGTCAATGATGCGGGGTTCCCAATCCACAATAGAAATTCCTTGGAACACTGCCTTCGGCAAAGCCGAGCCCTCTCATATGGAAGATAATTTTCAGCCCTGCGCGTATATGCGTTGGGGTTAGCCCAAATGGCCTCGTGATGGTCGCCAAAGCCTGAAAGCTGTTTGTTCAGCTTCAAAAGCAAACCGACAGCGACAATCAAACTAAAGCTCATCTTGTGACCGAACAATAATGGTATATCTCGAAACAAGCCTCCTCAAAGTCAAATGATGGTTCAGGGATAAGGTTGACAGAAGCTAGAGGATCCTAAAGCTAAAAAGAATTAGCTTTACAGAACATCAAGTTCAGTTTCAGCTTACAATTTAAACATGCTTCCATTGTTCACTTTCCGCAATGCTGATATTCATTCTATTATGATGTGTACTTTAGAGCAACTAACACTCTGCAACTTTATAAGTGTGACAATTCGGTTCCTTACATTCGAGTTGGGCTAAAAAAACAGTGTTGGTAGTGTGGAAGTTTTTCTCCATCCGACTATTTTTACCTTTGCATGTAATGATGTATCCAATTATCTCTTATTTGTAAAAGTTGCGCACAATATATTTTAACTTTTATTTCAGTTGAGACTTTTACCATTGGGAAGATGTTACCGTAGTAGTAAAATTCATACATGTTGTGTGCAGTGGACCGTGAGAACGTTGAAGCGAAGAAGACCCACTACGACAACCTGTATCGCATGGTGGCATATTGTGAAAACCGCACCGACTGCCGCCGCTCGCAGATCCTCAACTACTTTGGCGAGATTTTCGACAAGAGCAAGTGTATGAGCAACGGTATCAGCTCCTGTGACAACTGCATCGACCAGGTGATGGGGCGACAGCTAGCTTGCGGTGTGTGTGTATATTTTGCTCCTGTTTTAATCATTACAGGGCTTCACCACTCGCGAAATGTCTCAATGTATTATGTCTTAGTGTCTATCGACTAAACAAGCACCGTACGGCCTCAACACTTTCAGGGGTTTAGAATCTAGATGTTGTTTGCTCACTCACGGTTGTTGTTTTTAGTACGCTTTGTTTGCTCTAAACTTGCGTCGAAATTCCAAGGAGTTGCGAAGGGTGTAAATAAGCGTACATTGGAACGCAATAGGAATCTTCTTTTCTTGATAAATTGCAAAAAAGGATTGATGGGTGCCATGGTTTCAGACTGTGAACAATGCGAAAATATTACTCAAAGAAAAAATTAATCTAAACCGAACGATTCCACGCAGTTAAAACGAGAATCTCTCCACAAGTTTTACGATGAAGTGAATAAGTTAGTCATCCTTTGCTGTGTGTTTACAGTCCTCTCAGTGGGATGCAACTATTTTATGTATGGGAAATAGCACGCCCAGGGGAGAAATGTGAGAGCCCAAGCCGAGAGTTAGGTAGGCCTTCTTTTTGTTGAAATAAATTATTTGTGTCATCTTAAGGACCGTCTTTTTTTTTGAGTTCTCTGCTTTCCTGTCTTTCAGCACCTACTACTTTCTTCTTCAACTTTTATCTGTTTTCATGAACTTCTTTCTCAACTTACTGTTTCTATGTACCGTGTGCATCGGTTCCCTTATTTGCATACTTAATTGTGCCTTTCTCTTTCCTTTCTTTGGATTACCTTTGTTGCGAGTAGGGAGGCTTAGACTAACATAATCTAATCTGTGCGTTTACAGTACTGCGATGATCATGAATTTACCCATTACACGGATTTATTTTTTATAAACATTCACTTTGCCTTTAGGAAAGTATTTCCTGTCAGTGCTTACAAAGGGAAAAGTATGGCTTCATATGTGCAGGGTTCGACAGCTGTTGAGGACATTTTTTACATATTAAATAAGCTACAATATTTTCGCGAAAAATGTTTTCTGGAATCAAATCTATACGAATATCCTTGATGATACTTTCATTCAATTATTCTATGAAACCAGCTCTGGCTTCAATGACTGCCTCTATTCGAGTCCGAGACCTTTGACGAACAAAAATTAAATAGTCTCTATTCATTTCGGACATCTAATGGACGGCGGGGCCCTTCAGTAAAGCTATGGTACAATGAGGACGTTGATTAGTCTCCCATTCAACGACGCTTCTCACGTAATAGTACACAGGATTTAAATCTGGTGAGCTTGGGTGCCACATGTTGGGGGGGCACATGATCGTAAAAATTCTCTGAGAACCAGTCATGGGTTGCTATGGCTTTGTGGAATGGTGCGGAGTCTTGCTGAGAGACGCATAGCCTTCCATCCATGAGATATTTCATATATCCAGCACGTGACAACCATTTAACCCTAATGGCAGGACCTTCAGTACTCACAACTCTTTAAACCAAAACAGCATCTGGAAATTTTGAGTGCATCACCCTGAGTACTGCAGAAGGATCTGCATATAGCCAGCTGTCATTCCGTTGGTTAATTTTCTGGTCCTCGTTGAAGTTTTTTCGTCAGAGAAAAACCAAAGCATACCATGTTCGTGGGTTTTTCTCTTAGTAAAGTAACCGTTTTGAAAGTATATGATGGTTTTCCGGTGCCTCTACTGATACGAATTGGCTTTTATCATTACATGTGACTTCTACCGAATTTCCTGATGCTGATGTATCACAGTTCTGTAAGTCCACTTCGATACTTCGGGACTTCTTTGCCAACGGTCCTCATCAATCATCCGGGGTCCTCATTGATAATATTTTGAACATTCAACATAAAATCTGGTATTCTTATGGTGTCAGCGCTGAGAATACTTTTCTCTTTGCTTCACGGGAAACATTGCAGTCGCATCCCTCGAACTCCGACCGATTCTTGAGAATAAATGATCTGCCAACCTGTGAAAAGTTACTAGTTTCTAAATTGCTATATTGTACAGTTAGAGCAACTGAGACTGCAAGTCTTACTGTATACCGGGTGTTGTGTAATTCGATGCACATATTTTACAAATTTACAGATAAACGTTAAATAAGACGATTTTCAGGAGTGACAAAAACCTAAAAACTTCTTCGTTTTCGAGAAATGGTGGCCTGAAATAATTTTAGATTCCCGTAGAAATAGGCTCACCATGCAGCCAACGAGTAAAATCTAACTTCTTGGGCAGGCTGTAGCCTATTCGTACGGGAATCTAAAATTATTTCAGGTCACCATTTCTCGAAAACTAAGGAGTTTTCAGGTTTTTGTCACTCCTGAAAATCGTCTTATTTAGCGTTTTTCTGCAAATGTGTAAAATATGTGCATCGAATTACCTGTATATACATGATGTTGTTTTCACATGACGAACTATACCAATGTAGTAATAGCTGTCCCCTCGCTGAGGTTCCTGAGCAGATGAATTTGCTCTAAGGTACGAGAAGAAATTTAAATGCCTACTCCTTAGCGCTAGTGGAGGTCTTAAGATTTACCCCAAGGTGTAGTCTTTCCCTTTGTAGTTCTGTGCTTCCATGGGGCCTTGACCAAAACTTAGACCTTATACCTTTCTCGTTCTTCCTCTGTTGCCGTGTTGAAAGTGGTGCAACCTCATAACCATATCCACATAGATTAGAATTGGTGCTCCCAGTCCTCTGAACTCTGGATTAGCTCTGTTCTCATTTTGGTGAGAATCGTTGTCTAAAGCGTCCCGAGGACTTCTGACATGTCCGAGTCCACATACCATGTCCTCAGTACCGCAGCAAGGGCTGTAATAAAAGGTAACTGCGCGGTCTGCTGTCTGCGAGTGTTATGTGCGTCCTGGCGGCTTGACATTCACTCGCCATACGACTCGTGTGTAAAATTTGGCTGGTAACTTGATGCCAGTCAGTACGGGCTCGGTAGGCAGATATCTGCTTCTACGTCGTGGAACTTTACACACAACCTGTTGTCTTGCGCCATTCATTGTAGTGGGCAGGTTGTCAAGCTGGACTCTTGTAACTTCAACTACATGCCATAAAATTTATTTTTGAACTGGTTAAAGTGTGACTTTTTCCACTACCCTCGCCCCTCAGGGGGATACAATTATTGTATCTATGGGAACTGGCGCTCCCAGGGGGGACAATGTCACGGCCCGAGCTGAGAGTTAGGTAGGCCTCCTTTTTTGTTGAAATAAAATGTTTTTGTTATGTAAAGGGCTTAAGGAACACCTCTTTTCGGTTCACTGCTGTCCTGTTCTTCAGCACCTACTACTTTCCTCTTCAACTTAAGTCTTGTTTCATGATCTTCTTTCACAACTTACTGTTTCTATGCCTTTCTGCGTAGATTCCGCGTTTCCTTAACTCCATACTAAATGGTGCCTTCCTCCTTCCTCTTTTTGGATCGCATTTGTTGCTGGGTAGGGAGGCTAAAACTAACGACCAAACTAATCTAATCCCACTACCCCCGTTATATGTGTACTTCCATTGTTGATTATTGGTTGCGTTCTGAGAAGCACTGCTGACACGACAAACAGGCGTTAATTACATCTAACATTACTGTTCAACATTTTTTAAATTTATGGGAAATATTGCACACTTCTGCAATTACAGTTTCTATGTGTACATTTTAATAAACTAGCTTAACATTTTCGAAGATGGGCTACGAACTCAAGTGTTCTATTTTTAAAAATTATACACCTTGCTACTTCCAATTACATACTATGATTATTAGAGCCGCTTCTGTTCGTCGGTTTGTCATTTTATCCTCGTAGCACATCGTCCGCTTTCACACGCCGGATACATTACATGAATAGGGTCGTAGCGTAGGTACACATTCAACTTCATTTCTCCTGCATAAGGGTATACTAGGACGCGTGATCTGAAATGCGTTTCCTCTCTTCATTCAAAAACAGGGAGTATTTATTCACGGGATTTACCAAACATCTCCGTATCAAATGTCCATTTTTTATTAGCTGCCCACTAAAGCTTAAGCGGCCCATAGACGATCAATTTAATTGTCAATATCCATTATTGTCAATTATATTGACAATAAAATTGATCGTCTATGGGCCGCTTAAGATAGTGTTTCAACCCGAACTGTCGATTGAATCCGCATATTACGTTTGTAGCACGGATACACGGTTTGGTTTCTTCCCTCCGAGCACAAAATAAGTGGATAGTGTAGGTTTGGTGAGGGTGGGCGGGGATGCGCTTGGTTAGGATAGGTTATTATAGGCTTTACTAGGAAAGGATGCGTTTTTGTTAAGATGGTTTGAGATATTTCCGACTAGGGTAGGTTTGGTTATGTTATTTAGAGCTTGCTTATGATGGATTTAGGTAGGTTATCAAAAGCTTGATTAGGATAGGCTTGGTTAGGATTAGTAATAAGTGATTTTTGGTTATGATGGGTTCGGATAAGGTGAATGCGGTTTTGACATGTTTAGTTTAGTTAGTTTTGGCTTGGATAGGATTAGAAAGAAAGGTATAGTAAGAAATAGGTTTAGTGAGGAGAGTTTAGTTTGGATTAGTTTGATTGATTAGGAGAGGTTTGGTAAGGACGTGTTAGTTTGCAGTGGCTTTGTTTGGATTTGTATGACCACGAAATGTTTGGTAAGGATAGGATCAGTTAAGGCCTTAAGGGTTGATTGGAATAAGTTCAGAGAAGAGAAAAATATTTGTGAACTATTTCACGAGTGAAAACGCACCATTTTTAAGCAGTATTTGTTGACTAGTCAACACTATACAATAAAACGCCAGGTGTCTATAAATTTATTGACCGATAATTTTTTTGCGCTCAATTTTTCCCATCTTATTACAATGAGGATCTGTTTGCTTGGTTGGTACATTCAAATGATATAAATAATTATAAAAAACCTGGCATCCATTCGTTTTTGTTCATAAGTCAAAATGATTGCACGAAAATTGAATTCATTGTTAAGAAAATTCAGCTTTTCGTGATGAAAAAGATTTAGAAATTTTTTTAAAAACTTTCTGGGTGATAATAATTAATTAAATAAATATACACAGTTGTTGCTGGCTTGGTTGGTGTGTGCGTCTGTGATGTTCTTAAGGCTGCTTAATGACCGTATCTGTGATAAGAGTTTCACCAGTGCACAAGTACAAGAATGTTTTCATCACAGGTACTATTATGATGATGTACTTGTTCGTATTAGGAAAATCAGGAAAATTATTCCAGGAAAAGATTGAGTTCCGTCAATTTTGACGGGTCGTGTTCACTAGTTGATAACAAAGTTGGGGGTATCTCCGTTGTTGGGAAGAACTATACCTACCTTTCTGTTGTACCACAAAATAAACTTCTTCCTCTCATCAAAATTTAGTTTTTCCTCATTCTTAACCAATTAAAAACAATCGTTCTCTAACCTAAATTTATATGTATCTTGTAGATTTTTTGCTTCTAGTTAAAAGCTGACTTGGCCACTCGAGAACACTGGTACCAAGTTGGTCGAGGTTCTCAGTCGCCTCACTTCGCATGTGTTCAGAGTTGTTGGCGTGATGAAACAATCCCTAATCTATTTTTAGTCATCTTCAAAGTTAAAAAGCATGGCCTAGGTAATTTTCTCAGCATTTTTTTTAGCTTATCTTGGTTTCAAAGGTCGAAGAAAATTTGCGAGCTAGCTGAAGAAGTTTTAACTTCACCTGATGCGGCTTGCATCTTGTGTCGCAGCTTATGTGGAGTCCTTGTGCTTGCAGGCTGAGTTGTGCTCTCCCTTACTCACGCTCTCGTGATGAGCGGATATCTCGGACAATGTGTTCGTTTCTCGCCCACAGTTCGTAGAGTGGATTATGAGTGTAATTCGGTGATAGCTTCTCTATTAAAGCCTTTGCAAACCCGCATACGCGAGTAAGAATTATTGGGAGGTTACAAAATCTACGAATTTTCGATCAGCGTATCATGTATTCAAATTTGTTATTTGATATAGAGATCCGTGAGTACGTTTTAATGTTCTCTTTTGAGTTGAATAAAGTTTACAATAACTGCGTTGGTTAGCATTGTAATAGAGTTAGCACTTCTGTTTAATTTCAAAGTTTATTTTAATTACCTTAGAGGAGTGAATTCATTTTAAGTCATTTTTTCAAGACGTCACGATTCGTAGGATCCACTATTTCCTTGATGTTTTAAATGAGCATCGTTGTATTCAGTGTACGTCATGCTTCTTATTTGGCTGGTTCACTCTTTTTTCTTTTATTTGACATTTACTGGAAGATATTAGTAGCCATATATTCAGGGTGCGTACAGGCGTGGAGAAGCATGGAAAGTAGTTGAATTTCGAAAATAAAATTCAAGGCCTCGAAAGTAGTGGAATTTTAAAAATGGTCATTGAAAGTCATGAAATTTTAGGATTTTCGTGAAAAGAAAATTTTACTGTTGAAAATTTTCGTTCCGTTTGGTCCGCGTTGAGCGAGGCGTTGTCAGTAACCTTCGAGTGTTACTTGGGCTCTGATTGGTTGATACAGCTACGTCTTTAGTGTCCGCGATTTTGATTGGTTCTCAGGCGTCACGTGAAACCAAACGCGCTCAGTGTGACTGAAGACACGCGCTCGCTCGGACCATTGTTGACCTGTCGCCACTGTTGAACATTTTCGAGCTGAGTTTTTATCATCGGTCTTGACCATCCCGTGTGTGTGTGACTAGAGTTACGGTGCCGAGACTGAGCTGAGGAATTATCGTCATGCCAGGCAGTTGTTCTTTCAACAACTTGTGGTTGCGAGACAAAGACTTTCAACAATGGATAGCACCGCATCCCAAACTGAAAACAATGGCGGTTTGCACCGCGTGCGAGTCGGAGTTCGACATCGCCAACAATGGAATAGCGGCGGTGAGGAGTCATGCAAAAGGAACAAAGCATGCCAAGAACGTGAAAGCTCAGACGACGAGACTTGCCAACCCGAAGATCGGGGATTTTTTCGTGACTTCCCAACCATCTACCGATCCTCCGACGCCTGCTGAGGGCAGTTCGGAGGCTCAGACTGAGAGCAGTGAGACCGTGCCAGCAGTTCGAGGCCAAGGTGCAAGCGTTCCTGTCAGTTGCGAAGATCTTGAACCCCTTTTTCAAAAAGTTTCAAGGAGACGCGCCACTCCTGCCTTTCATGTGCAATGGCATCATCAAGATTTTGAAGGTTCTGTTGGAGAGGTGTGTGAAAGCAGAGGTGCTGGAAAAACTGACCACACCAGCTAATTATGCTGCCCTTGACTTCAATGACAAGACCATCTACCTGCAAAATAGCAAGATTGACCCTGGCTTTGTTGCTGCAAGTATTTTGAAAGATCAGATGGCTGCAAAGAAAGTGAATGAGAGGCTTGCTTTCTCCTTCAGGGATGATGTGAAGAATTTCCTTGTTGCTGTCATCAAGAAGATTGTTGAGAAGTCACCTTTGAAGTTCGGGTTGGCCCGAAACATGGGCTGGCTGGTGCCAAGTGTCTTTGTGGATCGCACAAAGAGAGAGAAGACCAAGTCCATGCTGAAAAACTGTCTGCAGCTGCTCAGCGATGCTAAGAGGCTACCACAGGGTGACATCAATGAGGTGATGAGCCAGTTTTCAGAGTTCTTTGATGAGGCACAGAGGAAGATCAGCACTTTCAACAGTTTTCAGCAAGACACTGATTGGCTAGATGTCTTCTGGAGCAGCCAGCTGGCCACATCCTCCCTCAAGAAACTGTGGCTGGTTGTGAAGATGCTACTGGTCCTGTCACATGGCCAGGCTTCAGTGGAAAGGGGCTTTTCTGTGAGCAAGCAGCTCATGGAAGTCAACATGGGTGAGAACACCATCGTGGCGCAGAGAGTGGTCATGGACCACATCAAACATGTAGGAGGTATCTCCAAGGTTGACATTTCCAAGAAACTCCGCTTTTCAGCTTCACAGGGCAGACAGCGCTATCAACACTACCTGGATCAAAAGAAGGAAGAGGCAGAGAAGCAGAAGAAGGGAGAGAAGAGGAAGAGAGAACTGGATGAAGTGGAGAACCTGAAGACAAAACGGAAGAGGATGGAGGAGAGTCTGCAAGCGCTGGTGGAGGATGCTGACAGCTTTGCACGGAAGGCAGAGGACAAGAATGATTTGCGCCTACTGGCAAAGTCAAATGCATTGAGGAAATCAGCCAAAGACAAGCAAGAACAACTCAAGGGGCTGAATGCGGAAATTAATGACAAACTTAATGCACTGGAAAATGCATAGCAGATTATTGAACTGTCCAGCATAACTGTTTGGTGTTGTGATGATCATTTACACATTTATGAAAACAAGACCTGCAAGTAATGATGAATGTTCTGTGAAGTTTATGACTGAAATACATTTATTGTGCTGCAATTTAACTTTGTGTGACATTATTTTGGGCAGAGAGAGGTAGTGAAAATGTGATTTAGTTGGCATAAAAAGTCATGAAAAAGTAGTGGAATTTTGAACCTCAGAGCCTGTACGCACCCTGTATATTGTTGCTCATGGGTTTGACCTACAAAATGTTGGATTCGTTTTTTGTTCTGTATGTTAAAAACGCTGTTTTTGTTCCCTCTCAGGGTTCGTACAAAAACCTAGATGTGACGAAAGAAGCGAAGGCGGTGCTGCAGGCCGTCAAGAACTTGTGCACGGGCGGCCGTTGGGGCAACAATTTCACCATCAATCATTTCGTGGACATCTTCAAGGGATCTGAGGCAAAGAAAGTTATTGAGAATGGTTAGTATGTTTACCTCGATTTTTCACTTTGACGAATGATATGGAAGAACATATAAAGCTTCTTTGATTATGATAGTTGGCCTAAAAATATTGATTTTAATTCGGTATAACATGTGCAAATAATTTGTACAAGAGAACTCGTATCTTATTTTCTACTTTGTAAAGCTTTTTGGCGAGAGTTAGGGCTAGATTTCGAGGTCGATCTCTCAGAGGTATGCAACTATTTTAACCACAGGAACTAGTGTTCCTTCCCAGAAAATGCAAGGTCCCTAGCTGATGGTTTGGTAGTTTTTTTTGGGGGGGAGGGGAACAGATCAGGTGTTTTCCGTTGTGCTACGAACTTTTTTTTATTGTTCACTGTTTGTCAGCATTTGTTCTGTCTTCAATTTTATCTTATTTCAGTTTCTATGCACAGGGGATCTTGTGTGACGCACCTTGTGCGTTGATCCTGCGTTCCCTTAATTCTATACTAAATATGGTGTCTTTCATCTTTCCTTTCTTTGAAATACCTTTGTTGTGATTAGGGAAGGTTTAATTAATAAATAATCTAATCTTCTGGATTCCGTAGTAAAAATTTATGTTGATTTTTTGCATTCACCAAATCGGGTACGCCGCAAAAAAGGCTCTCGGGAGAAAAGCAGCCACATTCGCCCGTTCAGATTAAAAACTACTCTCAGGAGAACTACTCTCAGGGTAACTACTCTCAGGGGAACTACTCTCTGGGGAACTTAAAGCTTCTAAATAACAGTGGTGTGTCTGTGTAGCTGGCAAGTCTGAGGTTCGTTAGATGGGTGACCGTGTTGGCGAAAGGTATGATGGCAAACAGAAAAAAAATCAGTCTTTCTCGTGCTGACAAGTACAGTGGAACTTGTATCATAGCTGCTCAGTGGATTCTAATGGGGGTTAAATATGTAATTTACTGTTAAAAATGATTCCCCTGAGGGGGATAAAACTATTGTATCAGTGGGAATTAGCACTCACAGAGGGAAAAATGTGAGGTCACGAGCTTAGAGTTAGGTAGGTCTTCTTTTTGTTAGAGTCAAATTTTTTTGTTATTTTAAGGACCATCTTTTTTCAGTTCACCGTTATTTTGTGTTACTGCACCTCAGACTTATTTATTTCAGCTTTTGTCTTCTAACCTTCCTTCTCAACTTATTTGTATTCTACATATGCGCACGGGACCCTATGCAGGAACACACTTTGTGCATAGATTCTTTCAACTCCATACTAAATGAAGCCTCCATCATTCCTCTCTTTGAATATCTTTGTTGTTTTAAGGGAAGCTGAAACTAACTTCTAATTAATTGGTTAATCAAGTATTAAAAATAAAAGGACTCTGGTTTTCCAATGTTACACTGCTGTAATGAAAAGACCTCTCCTGGAAAAAATATACGAAATTTGAGTGCAACCTGGCAGCCTCGATATGGATGCAATGTTTTGACCTAGGGCTATAATGTAGCGTCTCAGTTTGCTAATGTCGAAGTATGGGCTGTTGGTCTCATGGATGGCTACTCGAGCAGCATTCCTTGCGTAAAGTGATATTGACAATGTGGGCTTACTAGTTCATTGCATTGTTGCCCTGTAGTGTTGATTTTGCCCTGTTTCGAATGGCAACCACTGTTGGGTATTGGTAAGGCAAAGGACTCAAAATTACTTCATTCCCTCTATTCTCTTTGATAACAAGACGTTGTTACTCGTCTTTGTTGTGTCATTCCGGTTCTTTCAAGACGAGCGTGACTGCTAAGTTACGAATTGTACATTTATTCCAATGCTCATCATTTCTAAGTTGTCTTTTTGTCTATTTTTAGTGAAGACATCCCTGTGACACTGATGTGTTCAGTTTTATTATTAAAATGTTTTCAAGTTTTCAAGCTCAAATCGGGAAGGATCAGCCTTATGTTGGATTAGAGCAATCATAATCTTTCACTGATTTTTTCCTCCTCAATTTTTTTGTTTCCAATGGAAAATCCGTTCCTTTTATCCTTCCAATTTTTGCTGCGGGTAGGTGTTTGCAATGAATAAAATCATGAATTTTACCTGAAGATGTGTAATCGGAGTAGCATTGGTCGTTTATAGCTGAGTTGGTAAAAGGATATTGATACACTGTAAGAAATATGCCTCTGTTGGTGGCGAAATAAGTAAGGAAACAAAACCTGATGTTGATCAGGTCACCAAGGGCAAGCGTTACACGGCCTGGGCAAGAGCTGGCAGCGCAACGATTGCGAGCGCCTCATGCACAGGCTCGTGCTGCTCGGCTTCCTCAGCGAGGAGCTCATCATCACTCGGGACGATATCGCCAACTCCTACCTCAGGCTTGGATCCAAAGCTCTAGCCTTCCTTGCTGACCCCAACGCTAAGGTATGTACTTGTTTCCTGTTTCTTCATGTCAGGTAAGATTACTTTTCCTTCCCGAGCGATAACATTGCTTCAATTTTGAGCCATGTAAGTCATAGCAACACTCAGTCGTGGGTTCCATCAGTTTTGTATGATAATTATTTTATCACAGTGAGACCTATCCAAGTTTCACCATTTTTACAGCTTAAAAGCCATCTAGCCATCTAGATGGTTAAATAGCTTCAATTTTCATGCAGCATCCGAAATGCCGTGGTTGAAAAAATTTTCATTCCATTACCACACCGATATCTGAAGCTTCAATTACTAAAATGCCTCGGCATTTATCGAATTAATGACGTGAAACCATTTTCTACTGGCTTAGCACATTTTCCCTTAATCTTTACTAAGATGTTGTGCTTTAAAAAGTTGATTTTTGAAAACATTGTGTTCAACAAATGAGCAGCTACTATTTTCGTGCCCATTCATTTTTAAGGTTGGAGAAAAAAAAACTACAAGTTTCCTTTCTCAATAAACTAAGTGCACAGATCTGAACGATTTTCCCCTCACAAATAAGCAGTATTCAATGAACCGGTAGAGAGAACCCCGTCCTCGGCCGGTTTAACGCGAGCTGATGCTCAATTGTAATAGTGCTCCATCATGGCAAGGAAACCGATCGGTGGGATATCAATTAGGTCATAAGTTATTCATCATGGTGCGCTAGTTCAAAGCTAATAATTTACAGACTATAATCAAAAGAAAATTTGGGTGTGTGGTTGTTTACTTTTTGCTAATGAAAGATTACCAAGCTATTTTAACTACAGCTAGGTAGGTTTTATCATTGCTAATTCTTAGTTTCATACATTTTTGAATGAAATACAATTTTCTAGTGTAGCTGGTCGTGGTCCTTTTGTTGAGGAGTTAGCAGTTACGTTCTGCAGTGAAAGGAGTCAAAAACGCATTATTTATTACGCTGACAATACACTCTTTTGTATCTGCCAACATTTGAAGACGTAAATTGTAAATTTACTATCTTTTTTCAAGTTTTGGGGAAATACAATGTAAAATAACAGTGAAAAATTAAATCTAAATTACACAGATGACAGTTTGTTTGCAGGTGCACCAATACTACTGTAAAATTAACTCAATTTATTTGTAACTTTTTAACCAACATCCCTACAAAGTGAGTGGTAATAGTACAGTGTCTGGACAGAAGCATTTGCTCAATTCTGTTTTTGATGTAACTCAAAAATTTCGAGCTCTGGTTTGAGGTAAACGGTACGAGTGGTTTAGAGAACAGTTTTTATAATCATCAGGTCACATTTTTTTTGTGTGTTATGAACAGAAGCGGCTACAAATTAGAATTAGGTATTTTTTCTTCTCTGTAGTGATTTTCCCGAGAGGCAGTAGGCCAATGACGGGGATGAGGAGGGCCGAAAGACCACTCAAACCCTAATACTAGGATCTATGAATGTAAGGGGATGTGGAAGTAGAGCGACTGAGAGTAAGAGGGAGGAGATTGGAAAATTGATGATGAGCCGGAAGATGGATGTGTTGGTCTTGAGTGAGACGAAGTTGAAAGGTAGTGGTGAGTTGATGCTTGGGAGCGTGGGGGACATGCAAGAGAGGGTGTGGCTATATTATTGAGTGTAAGAATCAGAGAGAAAGTAGTTGAATTGGGTGAGTTGTGTAGTGATGTACCGATGTATCGGTATCGGCAGTATCGGCCATTTTTAGTGGTATCGGTATCGGCAAAATCCGGCCGATACTTTACCGATACTTTCCAATGATACGTATTTTATCATTAAAATGAAGGTCATAAATCATGAAAAAAAAGTATGTAACCTAATAATACCCGTTGTGTGTTTATTTATAAATTTATTTGGTGTCCGCTTCTTAAGAAACATAGGTTGTGTGAGTTTGCGGTATCATGGATACCGAATTCCTCCGTGTAACATTAAAAGATGGCGTTTCCATGCATTCAAATATATGACATTTTATCAGGATAGGTTTTGTTGGGAAAGGATAGGTTAGCTTAGATTAGGATAGGCTAGGTTAGCACAGGTTAGGTAATACTGACAGAATTGTTTTCTCGGGTCCACCTAACTTAACGATGACATTGTCCATGGAATTTCCACGGGTCCTGCTACTATCTAATAATACCCTTGGTTTATTTGGAGTCCGCTTCTTCCATTTTTTTTTTGTCACGCTCATAAGGAGAGTTATAGTGACCGTATCTGTGATCCGAGTTTCACCATTGCGCAAGTACAAGAATATTTTTCATCACGGGTGCTATGAGGATGGATACATTCGTTGGGCACCACATCTGGAAAATTTGTTCAAGAAAGTTAGTGAATCCCGTCATTTTTGACGGACTGTGCGTACTTGTAATCAAATAAAAAGCCTATTCATACCTAGTAAATTAGTTAGCTAACTGTTGAATTATAGCATTTAATCAGGCCCGCTAACTGAATTCACTACTTTGAATTCCTGATGAGTCACGGTCATAACTGAAAGCTATGTAGCATGAATAGCTAAACCCTGTAGCGACATGAAATTATTATTATTATTATTATTCATGCATTGAAAAGTTTTTGCGAATTTAATTAATATAGAAATAGCTGAAAATTCTATTTTAATTTAGCTTGTAAATCGTCAAATATTCCGAAGTTAAGAATTTATTTTAATTTAGCAAGTATATCGCCGTTCATAACGAATCTTGTATTTTTCTTCTATGTTAAGATGTTTGAAAAATTCACGAACAATCTTATAGTTGAATACATCTGAACGGGTCAGTTGATTGCTTTAATCGCAACTTGATGAGGAATTTAAAAACGAGGAATATTCCAAGGAACTTAATCATATTTACTAGGAATACGTTTTGGAGTCCAGCTTCATCATCAGTTCGTAAAAGTAAAATTCATTATGACTACAATAAAAGAAAAAAGTAAATGTTGGATGCAGTCATTAAAGGAAATCACGAAAACAAAACAAAAATCAAAACATGTCCGTCCCATAGAAAATAAAATCGACAAGATCTACTTACAATTTGCAATGGGTAGGAACTGTCAGAATTTTTGAGGGCCGGTTTTCGTTTAAAAATATGTAGCGACTCTAAAATTCCGAGGTCACATGTAATTGAAGCCGAATCTAAGATTTTGAAGTCCGCAGAGGGTATCGGTACGTTGCATTTTACTGCGTGATTACGTACGAATAATTATTGTGCGAATTGGTTCCCCGTGCGGAAGCTTCAACTCTGATGTTCGACCATTCTGATATAAAAATTTTGTGCCGTCATGCCGACGTACGATGATGTGCACTGCACACAACTGTACAACTGTAAGAATAAATCAGAGAAGCTCGCTTCTCCATCAAAAACGTATCCTTGTACCGGAATTGTATAATTTTAGGGTTGCTTTTTTTTTCCTGTACAAGGATACGCTTCCGATGGAGAAGCAAGCCTCTGATTTATTCTTAATAGTTGTACAGTTGTGTGCAGTGCATATCATCGTACGTCGGCATGACGTCACGAAATTTTTATAACAGAATGGCCGAACAACGAGGTCGAAGCTTCCGCGCAGGGAACTAATTAGCTTACTCCTCTCACTCCGCAGTACGCAATCAAGCAAGTAAAATGCAACGAACCAATCTCCTCTGCGGACTTCAAAATCTTAGATTCGGCTTCAACGCATGTGACCTCAGAATTTTAGAAACGTTACATGTTTTTAAACGAAAACCGGCCCTCAACAATTCTGATAGTTCCTACCCGTTACAAATTGTAACTAAATAATAATCTTGTCGATTTTAGTTTTTCTGAGACGTGTTTTAATTTATTTTTATTTTCTTGATTTCCTTTAATGACTGTATCCAACATTTTGTTTTTTCTTTTATTGCAGACATAATGATTTGTACATTTACGAACTGATGATGGATCTGGACTCCGAAACGTATTCCTAATAAATATGATCAAGTTCCTTGAAATTTTCGTTTTTAAATTCCTCATCTTATAGATGGTTGCGTGTTTGCGGATATTTTCGGTTTCGGGGCTTATCGAATTTTACTATTTTCTTTTCGCCAAAGTATGTTCTCGTAATTGGTGTGAATAACACGAAAATGACAACCCTTTTTTGGAGAAATTATTGTTTTGGTCCACTTTTGGAGCCAGTTGCTATTATAGCTAGTCTACATACATTACGTTGCAATACGATTAGAAACACAAATCTATTGAATGGATTTGATTTTGTTATTTTTCTCAACAATATAGTTAACGTAGCTAGAGCATTTTATTTTTCATAATCGGAAACTTCATTGTCAATACTTTTATATTATTAGATATATTAGCACATAATTTTATTATAACCCCATGTAGGGCTTATAATGGTTTTATTTCAATACTAGTGTGCACGGCCCGCTAAAAATGTGTTTCAATACCTTTCATGAACGAATTTTCAAGATGTAGATGACAAACAAATACAGCATATCCATCCTAACAGTACCCGTGATGAAAAATATTCTTGTACTTGCGCACTGGTTAAACTTGTATCACAGATACGGTCATTATAACTATCCTTATGAGCGTGACAGAGAAATGGAAGAAACAGACACCAAACAAATAAACCAAGGGCAAGAGTATTATTAGGTAGCCAGATGACCCATGGAAATGCCGAGGACAATGTCATCGTTAAGCTAGGTGGACCCATGGAAAAATTCCGTC
Source organism: Morinoia aosen (assembly GCA_030386875.1). NCBI lineage: Eukaryota > Metazoa > Arthropoda > Malacostraca > Amphipoda > Talitridae > Morinoia > Morinoia aosen. The sequence continues at coordinate 3,421,059 of CM059564.1, forward strand.
AACATTATCTAACCTATGCTCTCCTAATTCGATGTCGTGACTCGCACCACCACAAAGCACGTTCACGACGCGAAGGCCTAGCAATCGTCATTACATGGTAGCAACTGCGGTTCTTGTAGGATGCGTTGTCCACTGTTGCCAATACGTGGAACGGAAAGTCGGGTAGGTTTAAAATGTGTATGCCGAGCACATATGCACAAGAACACACAAAGCTCTCTTAACTCGGAGTTCCCCTCCGGTGACAAATCACCATTACTCAAAAACGACGACTTCGGTCACAGCTATTCTAAAAATTACTATATTTAATTTAATGCCTTTTTATTATTCAATATGGCCTGAAAGCTGCACAAAAGCGACATGGTTAGGAAAAATGCGCAAATTACGGTGATCACAACAACCTATCCAATACTACTAACCTATCCTGATGAAATTTCAAACACATCAATGCATGTAGAGACGATCTTTTAGTGTTACACCGAGGAATTCGGTATCCATGATACCGCAAACTCAGACATCCTATGTTTCTTAAGAAGCGGACACCGAACAAATACATAAACAAACATACAACGGGTATTATTAGGTTTGATGATTGTAAAAGTATCGGTATCGGTAGTAGTACCCAATTGAAAATCAAGGACGTGTCGCCGGTGAATTAAAGACGAGACAGTCGATCAAGTATGAATTAAAGGCGAGTCGGCCGGTTCGGCCTTATAACTCTATCTCCGCGCTCTTAACCACGAACGGTCGAGCTCGGACGTAATATGCTGAGCCGGCCAGTTATAATTTGAGGGCGCAAACTTCTAAGTTGGTTAATGGCCGTAGTATTTGAGGAGGCCATCCGTTGTTTACAGCCATACAAATATCATTGATCTATCACAATGAAACGTATGCTTTGACATTGTGGCGTACAATGCATCAAGCTTGAAATTATATTTCACATATTTTATTCAATTTCATGCTTTTCCAGAAATATTCACAACATTGAAACTGAAGACTTTACTGTACTGCAGAATAAATGCATTGGTGCGTTTACTTGTGTTCTTTATGTATTTTTACCATGCCATTGTTATACGCATGTTTTCATTTCATTCTTCAATACCAGACACAAGTCAAACACATTACTACAGTCCCAGCAGTCTATCTCTCCCAGAAGAGAAGTACTACTTACTGAGTGGACGTGAATACTTATTCTTATCTATGCAAGATTTTACATTGAGAAATGATATTTACGAGTGAAATCGGTGTAATTACTTTTTAGTTCTAAATACATTCTAATGAATTTAATCATCATTCGGAAATTTATAAAATAAGAAGTAACATGAAATGGAAATGATAAATCGTGAATCATTTACCTAAGAATTATACCTAAGATTAATCGTATTTCAAAATTTTATTCTTGGTCGTTTTCTTTTTTATGGTGAAGATATCGTGGTGTTGACAATGCTAATTATTTCAAGAAGCACAAAGATTTCAAATAATGCTAAGAGAAAGCGCATTTAATTAAGATAGTTTCTAATAACAAGTTTCCTGACAGCACCCGCTGTAGTTTCCTAAACGAAATACCGCATAAAACTTTGCTAATTACGTTGCAAATTACATGTGGTAATAAGAAACACTTTTATTCTAACAAGTAATCAAATTGATTATTGTTTGAAAAAGTAAAGCAATACAAGTTCCCCTCAGGGGTATACAACTGTTGTATCTATGGGAATTAGCGCTCCCAGGGGGACTTTGTGAGGGCCCGAGCTAAAGGTTAGGTAGGCTTCCTTTTTGTTAAAATAGAATAGGTTTTTGTTTTGTTACGGACCATCTTTTTTCGGTTCACTGCTGTCTTGTTTTTCAGTACTTACTACTTTCTTCTTAATTTTTTTCTCGTTTCATGAACTTCTTTCTTAGCTTCTTGTTCCTGTGCATCTTGTGCATAGATTCCGCGTTCCCTCAACTCCATACTGAATGGCGCCTTCCTCCTTCCTCTCTTAGAACATCTTTGTCGTGGTTAAGGGAGGCTAAAACTTTCTTATATAATAATGATAATGATAAAAATAATAATAATAATAATAATAAAGCAATACAAGTCTAAGTTTTTGTGGTTCGCAATTCAAGTAACGTTGATCTTTCAATTTTTATTGAACTTTTTTATTCCCGAGGCAGTCGTGCGAAGCTGAAGTCTCTTCTCAAGACATATGAGTGTTTGTAAGATGTAAATAATACATAAAATATTAATGTTATTCTAATTATTACGTTCTAGAGACATCGAACAAATGAATATTCGTTTGGATGAGAGAAAGAGGAGAAGGGAAAATTAGAGACACTTTTTCACTCTTGCATTTTGAATAGCAAAATGATTACAAATTCGCCACATACCTCAGCACCTAGAACGAAAACTAAAAATCAGTTATTATTTTTACTCAATGTAAAACAAAAACTTAATCATCAACGAAACATACTGAGAAGACTTTTAATAAATAAACATGTCTGTAATAGAAGTTTACAAGTGATTTGTAAAGAGTTCGGTAAGCATGAGATCAATCGTCCATCAGTCGAAAACCAGTCCACGACCAATCTACAAACTACCCTATCCTTGCTAGTTTGAATTAAAATGGAATAACAAAAAAGTGTTTTGTATTACACTCATACAGCCTTCCAAGAACAAGTGGCATGTATAATTTTTTTTTGTCTAGAATAATGTTCTCATTCAAAAATTTGTGACGAACATTCAAACATGAAGTCTCTGAGTTAATTTACCCTAAAAACTTGCCCTATGAGCTGGTCGAAGCACTCGAAGTTTTGAAGTAGCAGTCCGTTTCACCGCCCCGGCGCTGTTGCACTGGCAGTTGATTAGTTTGTGAAGTTGCCCGACGTGAAGTGACTAATTTGCAATTATTGCTTAAAAACTGAGATTTTATTGATTGTAATGCAGGTGTTTGAACGTTATATGCATGGGCAAACTTAGAATTTGTACTGGATGAACGATTTTGTGTCGATCGAGTTACTCTCATCGTTAGAACTTCCTTATCGGTAGGAGAGTTCAAGCTTAGTTTAATTTTTCAAATTCTGTTGTGTGAAGGGTATTTTTAGAGGTATTTATGTAAAAGTACTCAAGATGGAGTGCTTTCTCATTATATATCTTGATTTACTTCTTATTCAAAAAATTCACTTATTAAAAAATGTTTTTTTCAGTAAAAAATAAAAAGAAGCAAGTTCTTCTGTCAAATTAAATATTTACTGAAGGCCGTGATCAAAGTGCGGTGGTCCAGTGAAGGAAATGTTACAGAACTTGCTCGTTGCCTGAAAAAAACTGCTGCAAGGGCAGGGTCGTTCTTACACCTTCAAACTTAAGTCACATCAAGTAAGTATTTTACGTGTGTGTGAATAATTGTTTTGAGTTTTGGTTATTTTAAAATAGCCCTATACATATTTCTAATATTTCATTGTTTTCAATTACTTGAGTTTCAACGCTTTTAGGTGCTTATTGAGGCAGTTGATAAATATTTGAGTAGACATATGACTACTGCAGCTTTTTAACTTTAATTTAAATAAGCTCAAGTTTAATTTAAAAAAGCTCAAGTTCAATTTAAAAAAGCTCAAGTTTAATTTAAAAAAGGCCGAGTTCAATTTAAAAAAGCTGAAGTTTAATTTAAAAAAGATTACTTAAGTTTAATTTGAAAAGTCTCAAGCAGGCTATATTTAAAAAAAATAAGAATTTCAATTTTGAAACACCTGATGTTTCTAAAATTTCATACCTATGCAATAATAATATAAGTAGGCCCTAAAGTTTATTTCTGAGAATGCATATATATTAAAGTACTGATACTGAAAATAGAGTAAATCGAAAATCAGACAAACCAAGCTGTTGTAATTTTGTACTTAATTTGACATTCTTCAAGTTTTACCTATGAATCATTTGGTAAACATTTAACAAACAGATCATCGGTACGTACAGTGTATATCCATTGCCAAAATAAATTTTATGTAATAAGTAACTGGGTGTCAATTAGCAAACTGCACTGACTGAAAAGTTGAACATTAAATAGCTTCGAAATTATATTTAAACCATAATGCTCTACAACAATGGCTTATTATATCATGTTATATAACATAGTATTACACATAAAATGTTTACCAAATTAAAGGCCAATCTCTCGACTAATAAGTAATAATTTAATTTTTACCCCTTCATACCATACCTAAGTGCATTTATACGGTATCTCCCATCGTTAAATCTTCTAACGCAAGTATTCTAGCAACATGCTTCTATATATGATTGTAGGAGCGTAAACATAGCCTGGGTTTTATGGCAGTAATGGATTCATCTAAAAGTCAACTTTTTAAATTAAACTTGATCTTTTTTAAATTGACCTTTGAGCTTTTTTAAATTGACCTTTGAGCTTTTTTAAATTGACCTTGAACTTTTTTAAATTGACCTTGAACTTTTTTAAATTGACCTTGAACTTTTTTAAATTGACCTTGAACTTTTTAAAATTAAACTTGAGCTTTTTAAAATTAAACTTGAGCTTTTTTAAATTGAACTCGACCTATTTTAAATTAAACTTGAGTTTTTTTAAATTGAACTTGATCTTTTTTAAATTAAAGTTGATAAGCTGTTGAGAATTGAGGTAAGTGAACCGACAATGCAAGGGTCAACGCTACAAACTTGAAAATGCGTATAAATGTTTATACAATTAAAAATAGGCTGATCTTATGCAGCATTATTGTTATATTAGAATATCAAAGTGAAAAGGAGGGACTGTAATTGTGTGCAGACGAGGTAAGAGATTTTTGTTGAGAACTAGTCAACTTGTCGTCACCACAACACGTAATAAGTGGAATGGCGCACAAATTATACTCGTCATATATGCTTCCCTCTGAAAATGTTTCTCTACCGAAAATCATATTTTTACGATTCTTATATCAATGATAAAGAAAGAGCGAGTTGAGCTTTAAAGTACTGTGGCATCAATAACAGTAATACCCTTTATTTAACTATATACTAATAATGTACATCATTTTATAATGTTTTGGAACATTCCCTTTCTTCATACACATTAGAGGATTTTTTATTGCTATAACCTTTTTCTTCAGTGCATCTTCATAGGAATTTGTTTGAGTAGTATCTTTTTGAGAATATATTTCTATAATTATAGTAGTGGACATAAATTGTATGTGTTTCTAATACAAATGTGTGAATATAATACTTTAGTGTAAACATAAATGCATATGAACAGGATAATATAACAACTTCCATTTATAGGTGCCAGTTCAATTTCTAATGAAAATCTCCCATTAGTTCTCTTGCAATCGATATTGTAGGATTAAATCCAACGTTAAAAATCTGCAGCCCACGCAAAATCTAACAGTGCCATTAACATGTTTTCACCGTCCACAGTAAAGTTTTTTGTTCAATTGAACATTAAATGGCTTGTCATAACTCACCCTAGCAAAGCTTAACTCAACCTTGCTCGACGTGTAGACTGCTTAAACACAAAAACACTTGAATATGTCCAGCAGGAAACCTAAATAATATTCAACATCTTTAATTTAGAGGTTACTTATTAAGCAGTCATCCACACTAGTACCTATAGGGGTGAAATTGTTAATCTTCTGCAAGAAATTTTAATAAGACTATTATTGTACAAAAACTAAGGCGGAATAAAGAAATTTTCTTTTCAGAAAAAAATACGTGATACGTCCTTACATTGACCTAGACCTATCTGGAAGTATCTCATATCCGCGTTTTACTTTCAGAAGAATCGGATTCATCTGAGGACCCTGAGAGAGATACTCAACCGCCCCAATCATGAAAATGGATGAATTCTTTCCTGACGTAAGCCGGTGAGAATAATGCTCAGATAACGTTGTTTCGTTCAGATTGATATGTGAAATTCGTTTGTTCTGCTCATATGAGGCCTCGCATTGGAAGGAAATCTATTCCAGTTAATGTTTAGTGCTAATTTATTTTATTATTTTCTAATTTTTTTTGTGATATTTTGGGTGCGTAATGTATTGGGGCTCTCCTCTTCTTGATTTCTTGATACACACAAGAGAATTTTTTATTGCTATAACCTTTTCTTCAACGCTTCATAGGAATTTGATGGTATAGTTTCTTTTTAAAAATACAATTTTATCATCATAGTAGTGAAAGCATAATTTTACATGTGTCTCTAATATGTACGTCAGAATATAATTAAAACGAAAGGTTGGTAATATATTGAAGATGTATTTTTAATTTTTAATACACAAGTAATTCGGTATTTTTTCTCTTTCAGAGTTTTTGTCTAGCCAGTATATCCTTATTAACACGTTAACTGCGATGGGGTAAACTGAAGTTCAATATTCAATTCAAATTTCAAGTCAATTGTGGTAATCAACTTTGAAAATAGCGAACATTAACTGTATCGAGCCTATATTTAGCTTTCATTAAATATTAATGATGAATGAGTTAGTGACTGCATGTGGGTCAGCAGCACTATGAAAATCACCTAAGTGACCACCGGTTGGTCACTTAGCATGAAATGTGTTAGAATGAGTTAAGCTGCCGATACATGACCTAAAATGAAGAGTAAACTTGATTAACCTCTTTCTGTGACGAGCATTTATCCTCATTGAAATTCAATTTATGGAATAGTTGAAGAAAAAGAAGCTGCGCACCACACTGCTTTTCGGAGGTGATATTTTGGCCATACTCCGAAGTTTTCCTTGCATTTTGCATAACTGGTTCGTATAAAAGTTCCAGTCAAAAATAAAAACTGTTCGTAGAATGCCAGAAATATCAGAAAACTGGGGTTAAGGCATTTCGCAATGAGAGAATATTCATTTGTTTTATCGTAAACCAATGCTTGGCAATTAACCATGCTTTTTATACAGGATCGGTAAACTGGAGTGGAGGAAGAGGCAAGAGACTCCTTACTTCTCCTCCAGCAGTGGAGAATCGTTCACCAGCCGGTGTGGAGCCACTGTCAGTGTCAGTAGAATTAGACAGGAAGACATTAGCCGTGCTCTGAGTTGGAGTGATAAAAGTTTCCTTAGAACTATTGTATCTATGAGAATTAGCGCTCCCAAGTTGATTCGTAAGCACGAGGTTAGGTAGGCCATTCATTAGTTGTTATAATAGAGCATTTTCAGGAATCCAGGGAAGTTACTTTTTTTTGAAGCGAATGATCTTTGGGAATTTAGAAACGAAGAAAGGACTAAGTATTAAAATCATATTTTAAAAGATTTCTCGAAATATATGATATGATTTAAGGGAGCTGGTCTTTTGAAAGGTTTAATAGAACTGACGCTATGTACTTATTTAGAAACGTAAGAAGGAAGAAAATTCTGATAAAATTTATCATCGTTACTAAGAACACATTTCGGAGTCCCGCTCCATAATCAGTTCAAAGGAAAACAATAATTACGTCTGAAAGAAAAGATCAAAGTACAGTGAATTGTAGGCACCAAAAATATATCAGGAGAGTAAAAAGACAAAGTATGGCACGGGAAAATGAAAAACAACACAGAAGCACAAGCCTCAAATACTAGCCGCATTGATGTACTCTTGTGTGTGCAGTGCACATCTTTGTTCGTTGGTATTACGTTACGAAATTTCTATATCAGAGTGGCAAAGCATAGAGGTAGAAGCTTGCGTACTGGGTATCAACCAGCACACCCATCGCATTCTGCAGTGCGAAATCATGCCGGAAATGTAATGTGTTTACATCTCCTACCGATTTCGAAATTTTAGATTGCTTCAACACCGTGTGACCTCAGAATTTTTAAGTCCGTGCATATTTATAAGCGAAACCCTGATTTGAACAATATGGACAGTTCGTGCCCTTTGCAAGTATTGAATATGTAGATACCTCGTCATTACCAGCTCAATTTCATTTCAAACTCATATTTTACGGGATTTTTTTTGTGCTTCTGTGTTTTGTTTTTGTTTCCGTGCCATAGTTTGTTTTTACTCGCATGATATATTTTTAGTCTCTGCAATTCATTGTACTTAGATCTTTTATTTCAGACGTAATGATTTTTTTCCTTTGAACCGATGATGGAGCAGGACTCTGGAATGTTGTCGTAGTAAAGATGATAAATTGTATCGGAAAGTTTCCTAAAGTCTCTGATAAGGTTGCGTTTAAAGCAAATCACTGACTTGTTCAGGAATTTTAAGCCAAAATACGGTGATGAGGAAATTCGTACTTATTTTAGTTTTAAATTTTGTGAACTCGTTATTAAATATTCTTTCAATACTTGAAGCTTTTTGTTTTGTATGTATACATAAATATATATCCCTGTCCTAAAATGTTCTTGTTAAACTTGTGTGGCACCAAATCGTTTCTTGCGCTCTTGAGTACATGATAACGACACCATTTTAGGTAGTTTGACTTTTTGTGTTGACCAAGCTTTTCGGCAAATGCTATGGTTGGCATTGTACAACGATCCTTATGTTTTTGACAGGTAAACTTTTTTGCACCAGTATTATTACCGTAGGAAATTAAAACTTTGTGTTATGGTAAAATATTTTATTCACTTCGAGCTCATTATTTTGGCACAACAGTAGATACGCAAGAATGAAAAATTGTCCCGAATGTTGACCTCATTGACTTAGACGCAAAACAATTCAAATATGTCCATTTCACTTTCAACATTAATCTCTCATGTGACTAGGTCTTATGTTCGCATGCTAAAATGACAATGTAAGTGCGCACTTCTTAGATAGTTTTCAACAATACATCACCATGATTATGTTTCCTTATCACTTGTATTTATATGCATTATCAAAAGCAGATTAACGCAACGAAGGGAACGTAGATAAAGGCACGTAGACCGTGCCTTTCTCTCAATCATTTTGTGTTTCAACAATAATTGACATGGGTATTACGATACCCATGTGCGAATATCAACCAAGGATCTTGATATTAAGATGTTTTAATTCTTTCATTACGACAGCTTTTTGACTTCATGATTTTGGTAGGCATTCACGAAATTTTCCATTCGGTTTGTAAAATGTTTTCGATTAGTATTATGTGACTATCATTTCCTTGGTCCTGACTCGAGTGTTTTTTTTATTTTTTGTAGGCAAATACATAGCCTATTATGCTCGCATAAGAAATATCATTAATTGGTTGAATGGTTGAACTTTTTCCGAGCTAGTCTCTTGGTATACTAGTTGAAACCCAAACATAAGACGCTTTCGAATTTCTACTGTGTCGATCCTTTAGACTGTACATCCACCAATTTTTACTCTCAATTCATCTCCCCGATATCGCTAAAGCCTGCCTTCATATTTCAATGGAAGTAAGGACTAAAAAAAATTTGTCTCATCAATGCGTCGGTTGCATTATTCATGAATCGATAGAGGTATAAATATGTAGGTGCATGTGTATTTAGTGTTTATGCATCAAAAACCTCAAAATAATTCAACAGGGGGAATACATTTTCATGTTTTCTGTCAATTACTTTTTTTCGACAAGCAACACGGATATTATGACACCCACACATAAATGTTTATCAACGAAGGATCTTCAAGTTGAAGCGTTTTAAAATCCAATGGCCTGTGTCTTAATTGGAATAAAATGTTTTTTTTCTTGTAACGGAACATCTTTTCCCGGTTCGCTGGTGTCTTTTTTCATCACCTTTTACTTTTTTCTCCAATTTCTATCTTTCATAAATTTTTTCCAATTTTGTGCCTGTGCACAAGGTTTGTAGACGCGCTTTGGTCAAACGGATTCCCAGTGTCCTTCCACTAACTTCTATTTTAATTCTTTCTTCGAAATTCTTTGAATAAAGGATTTACTTTTAAAAGCTCGGCTACGCTCAGCGACATTTTCATCCTGGAGAGCAGCCGTCAAATATGTTATATATTTGCAGTTTTATAGATATATATATATACATACAGTGAGTCTCCGGTTTACGGCATTTCAGCTTAGGGTATTCGCCGTTACGAGCAATCGCCCATAAACTCTACTAATACATTAATACATTTTCCCTATTTAATGTATGTATGATTTGAGCCTGGCAATCCTTCAATTTTGCGATTAAAAAAACTCTCGGCAGCGCACAACCAAGATTATCGCTACTGAACGACTCAGAAATTTATATATATATTATATAAATACCTAAATAAATGTATAATTGTATCTATAATTATAGATACGCAGCTGGCCATCCTTGAATTCTGCTTTAAAAAAACTCTCGGCCACGCACAGCCGAGAGTTTTTTTTTAAAGCAGAATTCAAGGATGGCCAGCCGCGTATCATGTACGTATCGCCGGCGAAATTAGACATGCCGGAGACGAGCAAAGAAGTAAAATGGTCGATCATCTCAGTTGGCCGCCGATGTCCCTGGGCCAAAAATTTCGACCCTAAGTGGACATTTCGCCTATGATGCGGAGATGATTTACCGGCGATACGTCTTACATTATCCCTTGCTCGGCCAAAACACATCGGCGCGACGTCCTTGATTTTCAATTGGGTATCGGTCAAAGTATCGGTATTTTCAAGTATCGGAGTATCGGTATCGGTATCGGCCAAAAAATGGGTATCGGTATCGGTATCGGCCAAAAAAATGGTATCGGTACATCACTAGCAGTTGTGAGCAAGAATAATGTGGGTGCGAGTGAAATGTTTGTGAGCGCATATGGACCGGGATCGGAGAGGAGTGGGGGGAGAGAGAGAGAGGGGGGAGGGAGAGAGAGGAGTTTTGGGAGAAGTTGTCCGAGTGTGTTGTAAGAGTGGGGAATGGTTGTAGAGTTGTGGTGATGGGGGACCTGAATGCGAGAGTGGGTGATGAGGTGGTGGATGGTGTTGGTAGATATGGAGTAGCGGGGGTGAATGAGAGTGGTGAATGCTTGGTGAAGTTATGTGTGGAGAGTGAGTTGGTGATTGGGAATAGTATATTTGAGAAAAAATAATAAATAAGTTATGTGTGAGGAAGAATGGAGGTGTGATAGTGGAGAGAGCATTGATGGATTATATTTTGGTTAGCAGGGGAGTGATTGGTCGTTTGCTCGATGTGCATGTGTTTCGTGGTGAGATGAATGGGATATCGGATCATTACTTGGTAGAAAGAAAGTTGAAAGTAAGTGGAGTGTGGGGAGGTGTAGAAAGGAGGAGTGGAAGGGAGGTGTTAAATGTAAGCAAGTTGCTTGAATCTGAGCTTGAGTGTATCAGGAGGAGATGAAAGTAGAGTATGAGAGAGTGAAGGTAAGTGAGGTCGATGGAGTGGAAGGGGAATGGAAGTTGTTTAAAGATGCGATGGAAAAATGTGCAAGGGAAGTGTGTGGGGTAAGGAAGGTTGAAGGGGGATTAGAAAGGGGAGTGAATGGTGGAACTGAGAAGTAGGAGCGGCTGGGAGAAGAAAGCGGGGGGCGTTCGAAAGGTGGCTGCTAAGGGGCAGCCAGCATAATTTCGAAGAGTATAAAGGGAGGAAGAAAGGTACAAAGAACGGTTAGGAGAGCAAAGAGGGAGGGAGGATGTTGGGAGGGGACTTCAAAAAGAGGAGGAAGGTTTTCTAGAAGGAAGTGAAGAAAAATAGGAAAGGACAGGTGGAGAGTGAGGCAAGAGTGAAGGATGCAAATGGTAGGCTGCTAGTGGAGAGTTGTGATGTGAGAAAGAGATGGGCGGAGTATTTTGAGGAACTGCTGAACGTGAAGGGTGATAGGGTTGCGTGAGTGGTAGCCGTTGGAAGTGATGTTAGAATGCGTGTGTTTGGTGAAGTGAATAGAAGTCGAATAAGAAGTGTAGATGTGAAAGGTGCGTTGGATGTGATGAAAAATAGGAAAGCTCCAGGTATGGGTGGCTGCACGGTTGAATGTGTAAAGAAAGGAGGAAATTTGGTTCTAGAATGGTTGGTACGTTTATTTAATGTGTGTTTTGAGGCTAGTAAAGTGCCGGTAGATTGGAGTAGCGCGTGTGTAGTTCCGTTGTACAAGGGGAAAGGTGACAGGTATGAGTGAAGTATTTCTAGAGATATAAGTCTACTGAGTGTCGTTGAGAAGCTGTATGGAAGAGGTTTAATTGGAAGAGTGAGTGTGATAACGGATCGTGTGCTTGCTGAAGAACAATGTGGTTTTAGAAGTGGTAGAGGTTGTATGGATCAAATGTTTGCTGTGATGCAGGTAAATGAGAAATACTTGGTAAAAGGAAAAGATGTGTATTGGGCATTTACGGATCTAGAGAAGGCGTATGACAGAGTGCACCGTAAGGCTCTATGGCAAGTTGTAAGCTTGTATGGAGTGGGTGGGAGACTGTTGAATGCGATCTAGAGTTTCTACATTGATAGCAGAGCATGTGTGAGAGTAGGGAATGAGGTGAGTGAGTGGTTCCCAGTTGTGACAGGTGTGAGACAGGGATGTGTGATGTCGCTGTGGTTGTTTAATTTGTTTATGGATGGTGTGGTGAGAGAAGTGAATGCCAGAGTGTTGGGAAAAGGTGCACAGTTGGTGGGACAAAATGGTATGTGTTGGGAAGTGTGTCAGCTGTGGTTTGCAGATGATACAGCGCTTGTGACTGATTCGGAGGAAAAACTGAGGAGACTGGTTACAGAGTTTGGTAGAGTGTGCGAAAGGCGTAACTTGAGGGTAAATGTGAATAAAAATAAGGTGATGAGATGTTCAAGAGGTGGAGTGTTTGGAACTATGGATGTGAGGATGAATGCCGAAGTCTTAGAGGAGATAAAGCATTTTAGGTACCTCGGGTCGGATGTGGCTGTTCAGGATAGTATGGAAGTAGAAGTGAGGCATCGAGTGAGTGAATGCTGTAAGACATTGGGTGCAATGAGAAAAGTTTTTGAATGCAGGAGTTCGAGTATGAATGCTAAGAGGGGACTGTATGAAAGCTTGATCGTGTCAGTTTTGTTGTATGGAGCAGAGTTCTGGGGTATGAGAGCAGCTGAGAGATGGAAGTTGGATGTGTTTGAGATGAAGTGTTTGAGGAGCATGTATGGATTAACAAGAAGAGATAGGATAAGGAATGAGTTGGTTACGGGGCAGACAAGTGTTATCAAAAAGTTGAGCAGGCGAGTGTATGAAAGAGTGCTTGGATGGCTTGGGCATGTTGAAAGAATGAATGTTGAGTGGCTGATGAAAAATATTTATATGTCGGAAGTGAGTGGTATTAGAGCGCGAGATAGAACACGGATGAGTTGGATGGAAGGGGTAAACCGTACTTTGTATGAGAGGGGTTAGACTGTGGACGTGGCGAGAGGGATGACTGCGGATTGAAGTGAGTGGGGGCAGTGAATAAGAAGGTAATTTTATTTTTGACGCTGTACTGGAGGCCTGCCCGCATGTGATGGGGTTGACCTGTCTTGTGCGGGGGGGGGGGGGGGGGTTTGGCTGCATTCAATGAAGCGGTCGGGGTAAACCAACTATGGTTTTTGGGCCTGACCGTGGAAGGTGTTTGTGCTGGGCTGCTGCTGATCCTGGCAGTTCTGGTGCGGCCAGTGCTGCCTCTCTCGCCTCCTAGTGACTAAGATTGATGATTGTGGCCTGCTGTCGGCTACCCTCCCATAGGGAGGAGAAGCCTGGTATATGTATGTGTTTTTTCTTAAGCCTATCTTTTGAGCTATTTTTTATTTCATTGATGTTCGGTGGTATTGGACGATATTTTAGACGTACAGCATCAACGACAGCGAGTTGCGTGATATTGAGAAGAGGTCTTACCTTCCATTGTATGTGAGTAGGTTACCTAGCTGTTTTGTGTGCATAAGAGTACTTTCCTCAGTGGCTATAATTATTATTTTCGTTGATCTTGCAAATCAGGTAAATTTACGAGTTTGTCATTTAATTTAATACTGAGAAAAATTCTTCGAGAGCTGTGTTGTGATCTTATCACAACGTAAGGATCTTCAGAACGAGGGACGCCTCTATATGTTCGGAATGATCTAAAGCAGCCGGAGAGAAACGCCGTGTGCTTCGGAGACGGTTGTCGGATTCTGCGAGTCGTTCTAAATAGTTATTCTACTCTACGTCGACTCCGAGATCGCGAGGGAAGCAAAGGACGTCAACGGAACGAAGGAGCTGCCGGATGCCAACACAAGAGAGATTCTTCACTGTTATTTCTATCATTATTCAATAGCCCATGTTAATTAGATCATTTGTACGATTAGCGAGAATTAATGTTTCCCTTTGCTTATATAATTCTATACGCTAGAGTCGTACATAACCGCTTGATTAAGGAATAATCTGTATTGAGATTACAATGTGAGCTACCGCTTGGAGAAGGGCGTGACGCCGAACGACCGATAGGGTAAGCTCCCAGCACAAGGGAACGAGTACAGTACGCCCGGGACTTCCCTCAGAGAGAGAGCTCATTTGTAACGTCCTGAACGCCTGCCCTCGGGCTGGGCATTGTTTCTCCTTTGAAATGTGCACTACAAGTGATTCCGAATATCTGTTAAATTAAAGTAATTAATAAATGTCTCGGCGTACACACGATATAGCTACCTTCCGGATTACGAAACAAGATAAGTCCATCATGTCATATGCCTCTTAGGAAACATCCTCATTAACTCCCTTCTGGGCGTAGGATTATCGGTATTATGCCTTAAGCATTCATTTATATCGTCATGCCTTCAGCATGTCTTATGTTTTGTCTTCAATGTCAATCGAAGTGTAATTTAGTGCGTTAGGCTTACTTTACTTTAGAATAATAACCTTTTGTGACGAGATTAGGGAATAAATGTCGATGTGCCATTGCGTATAATTTCCTGCTGGTTAGGAAGATGAGTTATCATTATCTGTGGAGAGAAATATTCCATGCTACCAATTTATACTAACTCCACGCTACCAATTTGCCGCTCATTTAATTTGCCGCTCATTCATTAATTAAATTCGTGGACGTTGAAAAGTCCCAGTTTATCTACGTTAACCTAAAATAAAATAATGTGGTCATCAATCACGCCCGTCAAAAGAGAGCTAAAAAGATGAATAGAAAGAAAGAATGACATCAAGAATAGAGCTCCATAACAGCTGCCTCAACTGCAATATTCAAAGATCTTCGTCGCATCACAACAGCCTATACGTTCTTTGAAACGAATGGCATGGTTTTACTGCTTCTATTCTATTTTCTATATTTGTGGAGTTCGGCAATTTATGTAAGGAAGCACACCAACCTCAGTATAAAATTAAGCATGGTACTGTCCTCTTTGGTATGTTTTATGTGAAAGTTGGGTGAGCAATGGCCTTACATAACGCAAGTGAACTTCATTGTTAGCAATTGCAATGGGAATACAGGGGTTGACAAAAATGTGGAAGATCCTTTGAGCATGTTTGTGCGTGAATGTTGATTCTAACCAAACCCGTAAATGACGCTACTGACTTTGCCCGCCAGCACCTCCTGTACAATGTCCTCAATGCACTGCAAGTGTCAGTCATCAGAACATCGCTCCGTGTAGTTGTGAGCGTATTATTTCTGAGCTAAGTGAATTGAAACGTGTTGTTCCGTTACCAATGTAGATGAGGTGTTCGATTTTTCAAGAGGCACCGGAATGAAGATCTGTAGCACATGCAGAAAAAACTGAAAAGTATGAACCGGTATGTCACGACGTCAACAGCAGTGCACGTTATATATTCGTGACTGACGGTTTTTGAAAAGAATTGTAACAAAAATAAAACGACAGCTGCCACAGTCTGCTAAACTGAGTGTCGGGCTCACGATGCCTGCAAATTTTCAGGGTCAGCTGCTAGTCTATAAATACTCGAGTAATGAATGTTAGATGAAAGTGAGATTCGAAGAAGTAAAACCTTAATTCTGGAGCAATAAAAGGCGGTCATATGAGTCTTATTATTTCTCGCTGTTTTCAACTTCTGAGTATACGTCTGGAAAACGGCGTCACGAGCCCACGATGCAGAATTTTTGTTACCAAGAGTGAAACATGGCAATCATGGTTTAAAATTCCATATCGGGGTATTTTATTGGCCCAATAACTACTCAGCAAGTCGTATTACCAGCAAGGTTTATATGACTATTTTACCTTATCATATCCATTCCATGGTTCATTGTTTATTCCCCAAAGGTGTTAAAAAAACATTTTTCATACATTTTGGGTCATCTACGGCTGAATTTTGTAAGCATGAAAGCGATTAGTTATATATTTCCGGGTTTACCAGTCATCACACCACCTAATTAATATCAAGCGTTATCCCCTCAGGGGGATACAGCTATTGTATCTATCGGAATTAGCGCTCCCATGGGGACAATGTCAGGGCCCGAGCTAAAGGTTAGGTAGGCTTCCTTTCTGTTGAAACAAAATAGGTTTTTGTTTTGTTACGGACCATCCTTTTTCGGTTCACTGCTGTCCTGTTTTTCAACACCTACTACTTTCTTCTTCAACTTTTTTTTTTTCATGAACTTCTTTCTTAGCTTACTGTTTCTGTGTACCTTGTGCATAGATTCTGCGTTCCCTCAACTTCATACTAAATGGTGCCTTCCTCCTTTTTCTCTTAGAACATCTTTGTCGTGGTTAAGGGAGGCTAAACCTTTCTTATATAATAATAGTAATATCAAGCGTTATTGACGTGCTCAAGGGCTATCAATTCCATCATCGTTACTCGAAATCGCTTTTATTTTGCAGGAAAAAAGGTGTAAAATTCTCTTGAAAACCATACTGGACCTGTATTTATCCATTCCGTGAAAATTGCAGGCTGTTTAGGATGCCAATAGTTTTCCTACACTGCATTACGCAGAGTAATTTGTTTCGTAGATGTTTCAATATGTTTGTTCATCCTCTGTATATCTGGACATGATAGTTCCAAAATTCGTCTTGTGTCAGCGACGTGACACTGCTTGACTGTCTGTATTGACCACTTCGTTAATTGAATGGCCGGAAAACATCTTGAGTTGTGATGCTATAACGGGCTTGTTTTTCCTTTTCATGTTCAGGAGTGGATGTAATGTAAATTATGATCTTTTACAGTCATTGTAAGTTGGAGTTCATCGTTATGCTCCATGCGGGAGTGATTCCAAATTACCTTTATATACAGGGTGGGGCCAATCAAATGCCCGCATTTTGAAAAGCTATTAGGGAAAGTAAACAGTACTTACTGAATTATTTGTTTCATTTGAATCCGTATACAATGCGGTTTTCTGATCACTTCTTGAATATGGCATCAGAAAGATGGTGGTGACTACACACATCTTACCATCACCACCACTGCCGTTGTGCGCGCCTTTCAAAACTCGATTTGCCCCACCCTGTACTAGTAAAGGCTTCGTGATTGTTGGCCGTCTCCAGTGTGTGGCGTGAAGACAGACGCAGGTACCATATTGACTGATGACAGTTGTAAGCTTGCTCGTTTGATCATCAGCTGGAGGTGGAGATGCGCGTGAGCAAGAAGACTGGGCCCGTGGTGGTGCAGGAGGTGGCTGCACCTGACGCTGAGCTGCAGCAGCTGCAGACGGAGTGTTACGAAGCTCTACTCTCGGAGGTCAAACAAATTGCCGAAGAGAAGAACATGAACTTCACTAACGTGATCAACATGGTTGCATTGCGGTAAGATAACTTCGAAAACGTTCGAAAAAAGATGTTGATGAATCTTGTGATACACCTTGTGAATAAAGTTGTATGAAGGGCTAAATATCTTTAATGATTTAATTATGAGGCTAAAAGCTGCACACGGCTCTCGGGTAGTTCAAAATTTTGCGTTTGTTGACAGCACGTTGTCCCCCTTGTTAGAATAAGGCATTAGTATTTCTTCTTTGTTAAAAGAAATTTTAGAGGTGCAAATCAAAATTCCAATATTTGATCTTTACCCGAGGTTATTAGATATGCACTAGGAAAAAGTTTTCACGAGACTGTCCTACTTTAATGTGAATCACAATTGAGACTAAGTATGGCGTAAGAAAGCACATAATTAGTATTGATAGAGGGATGCATTTTCCATCTAAAGTTCGAAATCGTAATCTGACACTAGTGCTGTCAATAGCGCACCATGTCAGTGCGGAATATTCCAAGAAAACTATCCGGTTTTAGCGCGAAGAACTGTATTTTTTCTACATCACAAGATCTCATACAATAACACGGTGACTATGTCGTCATCGTGTTAAGGACGATTTTCTATCGGTTTACTGATGTCCGTTTTTTTTAGCACGAACTACTTTCATCATCTACTTTTATCTTGTTTCATAAACATACAGTGATATCTCGACCTAAGTCCCTCATTCGTTCCAAAATCTTGTACAAAGGTCGAAATGGTCGTAGGTCGAAACAATTTTTCCGATATTAATTAATGTAAATACCTTTAATCCGTGAAGAGAGCGGTCAAAATTGGCAATTCTACCGAGTGATTGGCATCACTCGGTTCGCACGAGCCAATTACAAGCATCGGATGCATTCGGGAAGGCTTTTCTCGGCCAGAACTAGACGACTTTTTCGAATTTTGTTTATCAAAATGGCCGGTTTGCCTTGAATGCGGGGTCTCGCCTGGTAATGACTTTTGGTGAGTCATGTGTGCCCCGTTACTTGCATGAACTTTTACTCAAGCGCCCACGAGGTGCTGGGCTAAATTTTGAAATAGGGAAAATTTTCGGATTGATGGCCGAAATTCGGTCATCATTCGGTTGGAGTGTTTTTTTACGAAATTTTTGTTCGAAGGTCGAAATAGTCGCACGTGGAGGCGTTCGTAGGTTGAGGTATCGCTGTATTTCCAAACTTGCTGTTTCTCTGCGCAGGGAGTCCTGCGTGAGAACACATTTTGTGCATAGATTCCCCCGTCCCTGTATTCCATACTAAATGGTGTTTTCCTTCTTCCCCTGTTTCGAACACCGTTCTTCTGATTAGGGAGGCTTAAGCTTAATTATTTAATCGAAATTTAATGTTTTACCAATTACATATTTTCCTTTTTATAGTGGCTTTATAATTTTTGTTTTTAAAAATTTTTGGCAAAAAATCGTTGTTGATGGATGATGAAATTAGTGACTTGACGCGGTCCTCGTAGTAACTTTGCTACCGTTTTCCCCAAAGATTCGAGGAGGCGAAGGACCGACTTTCTTCCTTTGTGTTATTAGATAGGTTTGATGGTTGAGTTATTCGTCCATGTTTTAATGTTTCTAGGAGCTGATTGATAGTATGCATCGAAAAAGCGTTATGGTCTAAGTTTGTAATGTGGTTATTTGCTGTTACTGAGCTTCCCTCTAGGGAACGTTGATTATCAGTATTGTAGAGAAAATAAGCTCTTCTGAGTTTCCTTCTCAGGTTGTCAGAATAGGAAATGCAACTTTTGTTGGACCCTGCTGTGTTTTTAGTAGTTGAACCTTATCATTCCTTATTCTTCACCTCCGGCTTTTTCTTAAGCAAAACTTGCATATTGTGCAACCACGAGTTATTCATGTTTTTTGTTATAATTTCATATTTTTACTTAATTGCCCGGTGTGGTGAGCTAATTTTATTAGGGGAAGGTCGAAACTGCACGTCGTACCCTCTGAAATAATCCCGTTTTTAAATGACAGAGCGATGTCTCGAGACATGCCTGAGGATGAGGAGGAGATGCGGCGCATCCCGCACATCACGGAAGCCAACTTCCTGAAGTACGGCCAGCGGCTCCTTGAAGTCACGCAGAGATACGCTGCCAATAAGCTCGGTGGGTAACTGCCCAATTGCACTCAACTAGTTTTGAGTATGATCAGAAAGAAAAAATATTTTACTACAGTAGATTGAATTTTAAACGATTTTGAGAAAACCAGACAGAATCTAATTTGTAAATTTATATACAAAGCATAGTGCACTTAAGGAGTAGGATGGCTCTGCACGAATGTTATCTATCTTAACTCTGATTCCTTCTTAACGAATATCCAATGATTACCTGTACTTCTCAAAAATAGCATTACGTACTTTACTTGTAACCAGGAAATCTTAAGTTTTTCGAACATTCTTAAATTTTGGTTTCATGTCATTAAGCCCTTTTGTTTTTCACGTTATGTTGTGGCTACTTTTAAATATGGACAAGGCTCTGCGCCTGTCGTATTTCAAAGCTTCTGTTCAATGTTAAGTTATAATTAGTTATTGCAATAACGAGTTATACTTATTCCTCTGAGTCTTACGTGACGTTACCACTTTCTCTTCAATCTACCCTTCAAGGTTAGAATGAAGATTGATCTACCCTTCAACTATTCTATCAATGCGAGTTAGCGCTCCTGGAGGGATGAGGTGAGGTTCCGAGCTGCAGTTTAGGTTGGCTTTTTCTTACAGCCCACTGCACTAAAATAGAATGTGTTTAGTTTTGTTATGGACTGGATTTTTTGTTCTCTATTCTTTTTTCAACACCTATGATGCATCTCCGGAAGCAACCTTCTCTTTAAGAAAGTTGGTTCCCGGGCTCGGTGTGTGTTCATCTTTGACTTATAGTTGCTTCAGTCGCTGTGGGCAGACTCCCATTATTCCTAATGGCTGGATTTATTGTGCAATAGTTTGGTCATGATTGACATCAAACTACTTGGAGAGGTACACTAATTTTCTTCTCTCTTAGTAGCCTTCGGACACCAGGCACCGTTCTCACTGTTTTTTTCTTCTCCTTCCGTTCCGATTATCTATTTTTGCTAAACAGCTCAGTATTTTCAGATCAAGTTCAAGTTCTCTTTGTTACCATAATATATTTTCTTCATTTTGTCCTCTATACTAAACAATTATTAATACCTTGTGGTCATAAGAGCCCATTTCCTTTTTTACTTCTTCAACGCTCTCTAATGCTCATTCCTGTCATTGGCTCATAGTCTCATGCGTACATTGTGTATGATTTGCATTCTGCAATAATGCAGTGTTTTCGTTTTTAATACTCTTCGTTACTAGGAATAAAATAGCTCTTTGGTTTACTCGGTAAACTTGGTAACCTAGAGTAGATTTTAGAGTTTCCCCAAAGGTGCTGTGCCAAATACACCCGTAGAAGTTACGTAGCTCCGCTACATGACATGGCGTTTTTGTGTACATATGTAGTATCCAGTGGGGGTAGTATTGAGTGCAATTAGCTGTAATTTGATTTGCTTCCTGAAATTTGTAGGTCTTTTTCCTTTTTTTGCTACTGCTCAGGATGATTGCTAACTAATTGTATCTACAAGTTTATACCCAAGCTGTCTCGTTTTTGTTACTGCTTAACTCCTCTTAAGAATTTTTATGTGCTTGAGTCTCATTGTGTCAATACTAAGTAGGTACTTTCGAACCCTGTGCATCCAAGGCTCCACGTAGTGTAAGGATATTGGGAATAGTTTTGACACCCTTAGCTTGCTATTTGTCGGTTGATTTTGGTCACACTACTAACTCTTTCATTTGGCCTGATCATTTGTTTGTGTTGTTTCATTATACTGGTTTTAGATTGTCTGTATGGTTGTAAGGTTTGTTACCAAAGATTCCCTGGAAGGTCGGCAACAGCTACGGGTAATTGTAGCTAAAGGTTATTGTCTAGTTTTGGATCCGGTGATTTCGTATGCCTATTCAAGGTTTTTCATTCATGTAATAAGTATATGAACGGGTTTATAGTTTCATGTCGTCTATGGAATCATTTCTGATTTTTTATGACATTTGCAACTTTATTTCCCATTATGTTATTTCAATTTTGTTGAATATTGCTCGAAAGGTGACTTATTGATGTTTGTACCTTTGAGTTATCAACTCGCTTATCTATATTCAGAAGATTAAGCTAATTGGTGCTCTCAAGAATGATATCAAATGTAAGCATATATTTGGGAAGTGAAAGTAACAGAGTGAGTATTGTCTTGTTAGATACAGGAAGGTTCATGCGTAGCCTCGTTTGTAGTACAATTAACTATCGCTGCTGGATAACATTTCAAATGGGCCACAAAATGTGGTGTGTGCAGTGCTGCTGTCGGAGCGCGCTGGCGAGCCTGACTTGGCAGCGCCGGACGACGACGACGAGAGCGGCGAATCGTGGTTGGCGTCCGTGTCCGCACCGGAGCCCACGCAGCGCAGCAGCCCCTACTTCGGCTCCGCCAAGAGGAGGGGAAGGGGAGGGTTAGTCTTCTGCGCTTACGCCAATGTTCCAAATCCGAAAAAGGAAATTGACAGGCTTTATTTATATTTACCCGACTTGAATAATTTCATCGCCAGTTCATAAGAAAGTTATTCCATGCGTGGTAAACATTCATTTGCAACGTTTTACTCTAAGCCCGAATAGTAAAGCTTGAACTTAGTATCCACAATGAAGGTAATTTGCTTCATAGAATATTAACTCCTAAGTCTTTACTCTTTAGCAAATAGTAAAGTAATAGTAAGCAAAGTTAAGTGTGAAAGTTCTTGATTACTTGCAACAACTGTCTCAAGAATTCTTCATTCGTTTCAATGCCATACACAGGATTTGTTCAGCAAATCTGCGTACGGATCTCACTCTTTCGCTGCGGGGACTAACTCCTTTTTCATTATTTTAATTTGGCCGTCGCCCTATACCCTCCCCTCGAAATTGGACAACTATTGTACTTACAGGAACTACCGTTCCCAGGAGAACGATGTGAGGTCCCGAGCCGAAAGTCTCCTCTGAAAAATACAACTATTGTATCAATGGGAATTTGGACTTCCTGGGAGAATGTGTGAGGTCCCGAGCTAAAGGTTGGGTAGGCTTTCTTTTTGTTAAAGTAAAATAGGTTTGTTTTGTTTTGCTGAGGACTATCTTTTTTTCGGTTCACTGCTGTCCTGTTTTTCAGAACCAACTTTTCTTTTTCTTCTACTTTCATCTTGTTTCATGCACTTATTTCTCAACTTACATTTTTCTATGCACCTTAGGCATAGATTCCGCATTCCCTTCACTTTTTCGTGCCAGATATGGCACAAAACAAATTGCAGAAAGCAAGCAAAATACTAAATTTGCGCCATGTCATTTATGTGTAACGCAACCATCGCTTTTTTACCGATATTTTTTGTTGATGGTACCATCCTCTCTTTGGTTAGCTTTGTTGTGGTTAGTGAGGCTTTAACTAACATCTAATTTAATCCCTAACTGAAGGTTAGGTGGGATTAATAAGAGTTTACCTAACTTGTAATTTTATTCTTATAATCCCGTAATGCACAATACCGTTTATACCCAATCAAATTTCTATTAAGAATGAAAGCGTAAACTATTATCCACTTTCAAACTATGTGGATTATTTTCAAATCTAGAGTAAAACTAGAGTAACCGGTTCCCATCACGTGTCTAAAACACAAGACTGAGGCAATAAAATGTTTTGGGATTGTTCGTCATATGTTTATTCGACGAATTTGTTCTTTAAAAAAAATCTGTTGAAAACGACTCCCATAACTGTTGGAAGAGATCGAAAAACTGAGCCATTAAAAGTTGATCCGTGAAAAGTGTGGAGTCCAATTAATTCCAGCATTGTTTGGTAAGACAATTCTTCTCGCTGAAATATGTATGATAGATAATTCTTAACCGAAGGTATTTTCTTTTCATGTCGCAGCCATCAATTTTTGTAATGATTGAACTGCATTGGAGATTTTTTTAAATCCTTGCTACTGCAATTACAAACGTTTGATTTTCTGAGGCATGGTTCTAACTTTATGATTTTTATGAGCTCATGATTTTAGCTTTACAGTGATAGTTGAAAATACAAATTTTGACCAACGTGAGACCTAGTGGGTGTAACTCTGCATGTCACTGGCTTCCTGCAAATGCCAGTAAAAATATCCTGGTTATACGTTCAATAGCGTCTACGGCGTGAAGATAACCAATCATACTCGTAAAAATTGATCATTAAAAATGCGTGTCAACGGTCGGTGATCGCACAATTGTATGATCAGCGAGAGCATACAAATGGTCGGCGACGGAGCAAGTAAACGGTCAGTGATCGAGCATGAAACTGCATCCGAATGTTGATGGAACGATCGCTTCACCAGGTTCCGAGGCCGGAAAGCGTGGCGCGGCAAGAAGAAGCGAGGCGGAGCGAGGAGCAGCGCTGCTGTCTCTACGTCAGCACAAGGATTTCAGGTTCAACACGTCGTTTCTTGGCGTTATATGTATGCATGTATGATATATATCAAATGTACATACATGAGAATGACTGTGAATTGTGGTAGCGTTCTCCTATGTGATTGTGATGAAATTAGTCAGAAAGGCTGGCGCTTTTTTCAAAAGCGAGTGCTAATATATTGTTATATAAGCGAGTGCTTATATTTTTCGTAGTTGACTGAGAGTTCACATTCACACCCTTTACGTGCACTGAGGCAACCGAATTTAAATGTTGAATTTTAACTTCGAACTTTACAGCGAGTAAGAAACTGAGAGCATGCTCATACCTCATGAAGGGTGGCGCAAAAAGAACGCATGGATTTGACCGTTCGTCTTGTGTCACCCAGGCTGTCTTAGTTAGGGAGGTTTAGACTAACTTCTTATCTAATATTTATGCTTTTAAAACTCTGCTGTAGGCTATACTGTTGCTTACCTGAACTTAAGAATTGCATTAATAAACTTGACAGCAAGGAATTTAGTTCACTGCATGAGTGATTGCAAAGGAGGGCGCCGAAAGAACGGTCGAATCTATGCGTTTTTTTTGTGCCACTCTTTATTAAACATCAAGCTTGGTAACTAATACCTGACTACCTATTGCAAATAGTTGAAATTTTTAATATTGTGATACCTTGGAATTCATGTGTAACGATAGTCCTCACGAGTACGTTGAATATCTTGCCGAGGATGAAAGTGCCTGATATGGTACTTGTGCACATTTTACCTTTACCTTTTTAGCGTGGAGCTGTAGAGGCAAGAGGTAACAAGAAGAAAATGAAAACATTAGAGATGCATTTGACTTGAGGTATTTTCAAATCTCTGGTTTGCTGAAGTGGGGAATTAAGTCGTGATGAAGACCAAGTGTGAGTTGTTTGTCAGATGTGGAAGAGTATTGAAGTTGGTGATGTAAGCTTGTGATGAGATTAAAGGAGCAGCCTCTTTAGTGTTGGTGAAAACTACCGGTGTCGCGTGGCAGCATGAAAAATAAAAACAAAGGTTGAAGTGAATGTAATTATTTGGGTGAGCGACCTTGAAAACTAGTGGAAGCATGCAGCTAAATACATCGATAATATTCACTTTATGATATAACAAGATGACTGGGACGTTGACGGCTATGTTGACCCCGCAGGTGCAGGCCGCTCGTCAGGCCGCCGTGCGGCGCAAGAGCGCGGCAGCTGCGGTGCTGAGCGCGTCGCGCTCCAAGCTCGCCCTGATGGGGGCCCCAACACCCAGACGCTCCTTCCTTCCGGCGCCTCGCGTCACGCAGCTCTAACTCGTTTCAATCGTTTCTTGAGAAAGAGTCGAATCTTTTTTTTTGTGTTAGTAACGTGTGTTGTAACTGGCTCCTCTACTAGTTAGCTGGTAAAAATTCTAAATGATAGGTGACAAGCCTGTACTGAAATGACGTCTCAGTTCTTCACTAACGCAGAACATCTCTTTAACGAACAACAGATATTTGACCTCACTTTTGCGTGATAGCATTTTCTACGCCTGCAGTGGTACCAGAAACATTATTCCAACCTTTTTATACTGATAGAATTAAATGAGTAAATATATTCTTGAAGGATGCTGGAATTTTTGCTTTCCCAAATCTGCTGGATATGTGCGAACAAGATAAAAATGAAACTTAAGGAGACAGTCACCCTAGGGTTTATGGCAATGTCGTAAAATTTGTTGATTTTTGGTTTTCATATTCTTTTAAAACATTTTCTCACGATTCCAATGGTACCACTGGCGAGCGGGGTCGCGTGACTACGCCCGTTAATCGCAGTGTGGCCATTCCCATCCCCCCATTATTGAGGTCTTTCGGCAGTGTTGCTTTGCGGGATTGGCAATAGCGGTCATTAATGAGCTAGCTCCCCTCAGGGGGATACAACTATTGTATCTATGGGAATTAGCGCTCCCAGGGGAACCATGTGTGGGCCCGAGCTAAAGGTTAGGTAGGCTTCCTTTTGTTGTAATAAAATAGGTTTTTGTTTTGTTACGGACCATCTTTTTTCGGTTCACTGCTGTCCTGTTTTTCAGCACCTACTACTTTCTTCAACTTTTTTCTTGTTTCATGAACTTCTTTCCTAGCTTACTGTTTCTGTGCACCTTGTGCATAGATTCCGCGTTCCCTCAACTCCATACTAAATGGTGCCTTCCTTTTTCCTCTCTTGGAACATCTCGTGGTTAAGGGAGGCTAAAATTTTCTTATATAATAATAATAATAATAATAATGAGCTAGCTCAAAGTGCTTTCATATTGGAACGAAACATTATAACACTGAGTGATAAGTTATAACGTTCTAACTGAGCATTTATTTTGAATCCTCTACGTACACACGAGTTAATTTAGAGCTTATTGCCAGCCGAAGTATCCTAGCTACGGGAAAAACGAGCACATCAATCGGAAGAGCTTAAGAAGAGCTACGAGACCGGATAGTTTTTTATTTTTTTAACGGATTTTGGTTAAAATAAAAAAAATTTACAAATGAACACTCTTAGTAGATTTTCTCTCGCATTTTCAAAGCTACAGCAATGGCAAAGACATCAAAAGGACTTGCAAAGCGCTACTAAGCGATTGAGTTGATTTTTTTGAAAAACTTGTTTTGATCAAAATATGAGACAACGTTGAAAAAAATGGCTGTCTTGAAAACTTGCAACAATACTCAAATTCTGGTGTTTTCGTTCCATGCCGCAGAAACAATACTGTCAAGTTTGATTTCAGCAAGATGATGCAGTGCGCATTTGTTATTAGAACAGCAGCTGAATAGTACAATTTGCACAAGAGATATTCATTGTAGAGCAAGTCACGAAAGCCACGACTAGGAAATCAGCATGATATATCACGTTGAATTAGACCACGTCACAAACTCAGAAAACACATCCTGCACGTGGCCTAGCCTCGGTAGTGTCATAAGCATGAGCGATCAAGCGCTAAGCTCAAATCATCCCTGCATAGTCGTGAGGCAGGGCGACTCAAAGCTGATAATTTTTTTACGTTGTTAGAGTGCAACCTCCGTTCCTGCTCTCTAAAACAGTTACCATAAAAAAACTCAGTTAACTTCAAGTTCGAAAAGCACCAAAAGGAGACAATATTAATGCGTGTCGGTTAGAACAGCTCGCTACAGTGGTGGAAGAAAGCATATCTCGATGAAACGAAGAAATAAAAGAAGAATAATGGAAGAAGAGAGATGTTCGGACTGAAAGTCTAGTCCGATACGCCCGACGTCCGCGCGAGAGAATGAGGGGTGACGGTGAAGTAAGAAAAAAGCCTTCCAGCCGCGAATTTTTTTGGATCCAAAAGTCAAATAGAGAAAAATCTATATCTTACTCTTAACGGTAGGAAATTATGAAACTAAGCCATTAGAAAAAGAAAATAATTTAAGCATTTGGTTTGATCAAACACACTTTCTTCAAAATGTCCTTCAAATCTCACGTTGAAAAAATTTGCCACGAAATTTACGGAACCTTGGTGCTTTTCCATTGTTTGAAAAGTATGTTCGACGAAAAATCTAGATTGTTAGCTATTCAATCTTAAGGTTAATCACGTTTGGCCTATTGCAGCCTAGTATAGAGAGACATACCTCCAGATTTTCGAAAAGAATTACAAAAATGCAAGTATTTCGCGACCAAGGTGGTATACAATGTACAAGAGAAGTGATCATGCAGCCCCTTTCCCTAAATAAACTCGGCTAGACTCCTATTCAAAAAAGATTCCTCACTCATGAAGCCCAACACGTATTCTCCTCTTTACTCCCTCAGAGCAACGCTGATATTGTACACTCCCATCTCACTGTCACCGACAAAAACCAAATTATAGAAATAATGTCTTCGGCAACTACCGTTCAGCTGACATCGGACAGAAAAATGTCAATTTTAATCACATTACTGCGAACCAAACTTTATAGAACAAAAAAATCCCTCTAACAATGCAATAATTTGAGACCAAAACAGCCAAAAATTGAAGACTGAAAAGTTGCGTCTCAACGATAATTGTATGCTTCAGTACATACGGAAGAAGTTTTGAATTTATTTCGCTCAATACCTTATAATAATGTTTTTTGATCAGAAGTTTTTGAATAGAACGTATTGTGTGCTTACGCACAGCAGTTACTGCAGAATTTTTAAGCTAGCGTCGTTCATTTTTGCAATAAATTCCGCATTTTTGCAATCGTCTTTCAACTTGTCACGTTACCTACCACATAACTTCTTGAAATCATTGTCAAGCATTTACATAGGAAAGATAAATATGTTGATTGTTTTAAAGCGTGTTCTTTGAGGCAACTAACGCGTGGATGTACGATGTTATTCCAAAACAAACTTACACCGTTGGTTCAATTTGCCCTAACCTTTTTATTAAAGTTACAATGCACATAAAGGTTAAACAGTTTCAGTTATTTGGGAGAAATCACAAAGCCATGTTCAAATATATGGATAAAACCTATAGTTATTCCAGTTTAAAATTCAGTTGGAGTCATTTTGGGGACCAAAAATCACGAATATTTTTTTTATATAAAAAGAAAACTAAACGTAAAATGATAATTCTGAAACTATCAGTTTGTTTGTAATGTTACGAGAATTCCAATACTGTCTTTGAATTGGTTCTAGCATAAAAACTGAATGACTTCTATTCATTTGAAATATCACTAGAAGTGAGCTAAAAAACTAATATTTCAAATTTTTTTAAAAACTACAAAAACTAAAAACTATGAATATAACAAAATGCGTTTCTTTTGAAAAAAATACATATAATCGTAAAATTTTAGAAGAATCAGACCACAAATAAAAAATTCACCATCCATCAAGAAATGAATAATTTACATAATTTATTTACATAATATATTTTCATTTATATTTTTTTATTTTTAACTTGTAATTTACAATTCACAGCGTAAATATGAAATTATGCATGGAGATTATAAAAAACATGAAAACAGCATTCAAGTACAAAAATTGTCCATTATATTACACCTCAACAAAAAGTTTCTTTTTTGGCTTTTTCTCAAAACCCCTCATTTTCAACATTCAAAAGAATAAAAAAAAATGTGTATTTCCAAGTTGTCACATGAGATACATGCCAACATGTTGGCTTTTAAAAAGTTTCTTAATATAGGACATCCTAAAACAAATGTTCCATACGAGGAGTACTAATTGACAAGCCATCCGAGGTGTACAAGTAGATAAGCCATACGAAGCATAATAATAGGTAAGGTTAGGTTAACAAAGGCATCTTTGGGATGCTTTATTTCCAATCAAGCCTGCTACATATGATCTTAGCATTGGTTTTTCAAATGTCTTATAACTAACCCTATATATAGGACACCATGACGGTTCCCCCGTAAAGCCGGTACCCATTTCCGACACCTGGGTTGAGTGGGGTATTGTGCTTGAGCTTTCCCTTATACCCAACGGGGAAAATCTCCGCGCCAGCGCCGGGATACGAACCCGCGACTCCAACATACGAGCCCGATCCCTTAACCACTGTACCACGGAGAGACAAACTATAATAGACAAACTATACGAGGTGTACTAATAGACAAACTATCAGAGGTGTACAAGTAGATAGACCATACGAGGCATATGAATTGACAAAATATACGAGGCGTACTAATAGACAAACCATTCGTGGTGTGCTAGTAGTCTAACAAAAGTTCTATACTAGGAGTACTAATTGACAAACCATCCGAGGTGTACAAATAGATAAGCCATACGAGGCATGATAATAGGCAAACTATACGAGGTGTACTAATAGACAAGCTATCAGAGGTGTACAAATAGATAGACCATACGAGGCAGATTAATAGATAAAATATACGAGGCGTACTAATAGACAAAAATTCGAAACCATGTTTCACAAAAGTCAGTGAGTTTTTATGCTAGAAAAAACAGAGACAGTTTTAGAATCCTTGGAACATTTCTAACAAACAAATCGATCTTGATTTTCCAATTGATATATTTAATTTTTTTTATCACAGTTCAAAACAAAAAATTTTGTATCATTTAGTTAGTGATAAAAAATCGCATATCAAAAGAAAACAAAAATGAAAATAGAAAATTCAGAACGATTGGTTTGTTTAAAATGGTACGAGGATTTCAAAACTGTCTTTGAATTTGTTCTAACATGAAACTCAATGACTTCTATTGAACTAAAATGAACTAAAAAACTAATTTTTCAAATTATTTTCATAAACTAAGGCCTAAATCAAAGAAGTTACATGAATAAAATATGTTTTATTTACAAACATACATACATATACTGGCGACATTTCAGACGAATCGGATCAAAATGTAAAAATTGATGGGTTGACCCCCTTAACATAGTTCTATTTTGTTCCCTCCGCACGAAAACATGGTTTCAATTTTTTGACATTTTGATCTTGTAATTAGTTTTGAATACAAAATTATCTACATTCATCATTATTTACTGATGTCGAAGACGCCAAAGCTCGTTTGTCAATGTACGCGGAGACTGTCAGAAGCGTTTCACCCGTCTCCGTCTTTCTACAGGGTGTCCCTCAAAATTATCTCCTATTGTTGGATAAATTATACCTCTCATTCAAATTGAGATATTTTGAGTTTATTTGTTTAATGTTATTGAAAACTTTTTTGTTCAGATAAAATAATATTGTTAATAACTTCATAATATCTACTGCACAGTAGAAAGTTGAATGAACAGGGTACAGGTTTGTAGCGTGCGAATGTGATGTGATTGCTTGTGTGCCATTTTGGTACACAAATAACGCTTAGCAGTTACTACAAAACAGCTAATCTAACGACTAACATTTGTACTCTAAATACGTGTTTTTTATTAACAATCAACTTGTCACGCTCCCTAATATTTCATCTCTTTATAGTATTGTCAAGCATTTACACAATAAATATAATGTTTATTGTGTGATTTAAAGCATGTTCTTTGGACAGACGAATCAGTTCTATTTTGTTATATATGCACGAAAAGAAATTTTGAATTTTTGCCTCTTCGACCCTACAGTGCTGAATTTAAATTATCTACAAACGCTGCCAACATTATTCCCTGATGTCACAAACGCCAAAGAACGTGGGTCAATCAATGTACATGGAGACTGTTAATAGCGTCTCATCCCACTGTGTTCAACTTTTTATTTCTCTTATTACATTAATCCATAAATACGACCAACTTGAAAAACCTACAATGGGAGACATTTCCATGTTTTTCTGAGTCTTTTCTGGAAGCATTGACATGGGCTCCTATGATATCCATATATGTTTATCAACGAACAACCTTTATAGTAAGACAATTTAAAAAGCCATGTAATTTCATCTGGTTTATCAACTTTATAAAACATTAGTATTTTCTTTTCATAATCATGCACTAAAATGTTCATGTTAACCTTGTATGGCAATTTTTCGGTTCTTACAATCATGAATATATTCTGATAGTATTATTTAGGTAGTTAATTTCATGTATTGCTCCAATTATGTTGCAAATGTTTTTATTAGTACTGTAGAACAATTCTCTTCATATCCCTGACTCTGGTGAATTCTTTTGTGCTAGATTTGTTAGCGTAGGAAATATCATAATTTTGTGTTGTGGTAAGATATTACATTTTCTCCGAGCTCGTTAATTGGCATACTAGTTGATAAGTAGTAGAGAAAGGATAGTTCCAAATATAATCTTAGGCACAGAGTTTTTTAAATCTACCCATTTTTTCCAACTTGTATTTACATTCATTATCAAACCTAGATTACGCCATTGAAACTCAATAATGTTTTTATATCATCTTGTTTGGAAATAAACTTTATATTGTTCCGTTCATTCTTTTATGAACTCACGAACTCCTGCAACAATAGCCGATTCTGCAGTGCACATGGTTACCTAGAGTGGCTTTTTAGAAGTGTCAATTCCACAAGGTATATTGATGACAAACACTATCATGCAGCGATCTCCTCGAGTGAAGCTCAAGATTCATATTCATCCACGAGAAGAGGTAGGTGTCGAAGATACGCTGATTGATCATCTCCTTCAGCATACCCTTTAATAGGGTGGGTCTAAAATACGAGCTGAGATATCATTAGTCACTCTTTTGCTAACATATATTGCTATAATGAAATTCTAATCATTTTTTGAATACTTCGAGATAAATCCCATCATCGGCTGAAAAACACACATGAAATAAATGTGATTCGTTACAGACTCAAATATTTCATGAGATTATAATAAGTTAGATTGAAATGCGCAACGAGAAAGACCTAGATATATCGTTCAATGCTGGTCTACCCTTTAAAATATGCAGTGATTCTAAAATGCGCACGTCAGTGAAACTTGACCCCTGCCCTATAATTGAAAAATTATTGGTGGCAATTTTTGAATTGCAGTTATCTGCGTGTACACGGATTGCACAATGAGGTGGCTTTCCTAACCTTGATCCTGTGCGGTAGCTGACCCCCTTATGCTCTGCGATCTTCTGTGCTAGGGTACGACCGGTGCAACCGACGTACCTGGATGCACATTGTGCACAATTATATTCATAAACAATTGAGGATCCCACCGCAACGGGAAGTTATTCCTTGAAACTGAAAACGACCTGATACAAAAGTTGTTCACAACAATAACATGCAATTTAATGTTGAAGTATCTAAGTACATGAGATTTCCGCTCTTTTTTAAATTTCTCGGATTGAGTGCCGAAATATGGGAGAAATGTGTACATCTTGTTTTCCAGGTCGGTGGTAGAATTAAGGATGACTATTAAGCTTTTTGGGCAAAAACTGGTTCAACTGGGACTCAATTTAAGTTACTGGATACTCAACAGCCATTAGGAAAGAATTTCTTTAAGGGTTTCAATTTCGAAATGCATTACCGTAAAATTGGATAAAATTAAGAAGGCACGGTTTAAAAGCGAATCAATGCTATTCAATTTGAATTTAAAGGTACAAAAACTAAAAAACTCGAACTTAGTCCGGAGAACGTTGCTTCCCTATAAACGGATGTTTGAAATCTGCCATTCACTCTATACTGACCAAACAATCAAGGAAAGGAATTTTGCTTACGACTCTTCATTTATTTCCGTTTCAGGCCCTGGGATATTGTATGGTCTCCTAAAAATTCCCGAGCCAAACTTTTCAACCAATTTTTAATTTCGGCCTATTTTTGCAGCATACAACAATACTAGTAATAAATTGGCGAAATTTCTTGTCCCTGTTCTCAAACCGCTGACTATCAACCAATATGCGGTAGATAATTCATGCAGTTCTGCTACTGAAATATGGAATTTTAATGACGCAAACTAGTTTTATGTCTTCTTTTGACATTGAAAGCCTTTTTACCCACATTTCACCCGTAGCAACTTTTGATATTTGCCTTTCCAAATTATTCACAGGTGGTTCTGGAGGAATTTTGGGGCTAACGAGGTCTTACTTTGGGTTTATTTTCTAATTAAGAATCGACAGTTCATAATTCTTTTTTTCTCTTCGATGGTCGTCTTTTCCGTCAGCTGGAGCGGTTAGGAATGGGCTAGTCATTAAGACCTACTTTTGTCAACATCTCCATGTGTAATCCCCTCAAGGGGATACAACTATTGTATCTATGGGAATTAGCGCTCCTAGGGGAACCATGTGAGGGCCTGAGCTAAAGCTTAGGTAGGCTTCCGTTTTGTTGAAATATAATAGGTTTTTGTTCGGTTACGGACTATCTTTTTTCGGCTCACTGTTGTCCTGTTTTTCAGCACCTGCTACTTTCTTCTTCAACTTTTTCTTGTTTCATGAACTTCTTTCTTAGCTTACTGTTTCTATACACCTTGTGCATAGATTCCGCGTTCCCTTAACTCCATACTAAATGGTGCCTTCCTCCTTCCTCTCTTAGAACATCTTTTTCGTAGTTAAGGGAAGCTAAAACTTTCTTATATAATAATTATAATAATCTCCATGTGTGATTATGAAAACATCTAGTTAGATGACTGTCCTGTGATTTTAAACCCGTGTTTTATAAGCGTTACGTTGATGATACTTTTTTATTTTTCAAAGAAAAATCTTATGTATCTCAATGCCTTGATTATTTAAATTTTTATTTATTGCTAATCATCCTATCTTTCGTTACATTACACAACAATCAAGACATCTTTGTAGTATGCATATGTAATATGATTGCTTGTATGCGAATATTAAGTACATGGATGTACGCATATGTGACGCTCGTATACATGTATGTATATACATGTGTATGTGTGTGTGTGTATATATATATATAAAGAACATATTCCTGTCCTTAAATGCTCTTGTAAATCTTGTGTGACGATGTGTTGTCCCTAACACTTTTTGAGTAAATTTGGACCACACTATTTTAGGTTGCTTCAACTTTCTCGTTTTGTACCAGCAATGTTGAAAATGTTATGGTTGCATTGTACAACGATCCTTCACATGTATTTGAATCAGGTGAACTCTCTTGCGCCGATGTTACATAGAAGCATAGGATATATAATTTTTGTGTTATTGTAAAATATTTCATTCTATCTGAGCCGATCCTTTAGCTAATTAGTTGATACGAAACAATGTAAAATTGCCTCTAATGTCACCCTCGTAGTCTAATTTGGATCTACCCGTTTCACTTTCAGCCTTAATCCCTCATTTCACTAGTTCCTATGTTCGTAAGCTCAAATTTCAATATAGGAGTGCACTAACGAGAGTGTTTTCAGCAATGCATCACATGGATAATGTTTTCTTGATCACTCGTAATAAAATGCATTGTCAAAATCAGACCAACGCAACGAAGGAAAAACATTTTTTACGAACTTTTCTCCAATCCATTCGTTTCAACAATTAACCTGCATAAGTATTACGATCCCCTTGTGTAAATATCAAGTCAGGGTCTAAATTTTAAGATAATTGAAAGCATTTTTCGCTCATATTAAAATATTTGAAAATGCGACGCAATTCACTGGCAATATTTGCTTTCTTAAGGCCCCCTCACACGTACAAATATGTTTGCAGACAATCTGAACTGAATTTGGTTTGTCGGTCTCAAGACCCCTCACACGATGCAAACCATGCACTGCAAACTTGACCAAGACCACAGACCAAATACAAGAAGATACGGGATTCATCAGTATTTTGCTCCGAGCTGGAGACGTAAAAAACGTCATCACCAATGACCACTCAGGGCGCAGAGATTTCACGACATCATTTGTTTTGAAATTGGTGCGCATTGATTGGTTGACATTATTAGAATAAAGTTCTGCATCATGGCACAGTGATCATGGCGCCTTGTATTCGTGTGAAGCGTTGTTGTATGACTAATTGCGAAAATAATAGCGTCAATCGCCCTGATTTAGTTTATTTCAATTTTAGAAAGAAAACTTGTTCTGCGTGGCTTGATGCGTGCGGTAATGAGGCTCTTCACTTGTTGAAACTGCGAAATTTAATTAGGAATTACTATGTGTGTGCCCAACACTTCTGCAAATGGGATTATTCATATGTGTTATCTCCATTCAAAAATAAGTTCTTGTTAAAACCTGATGCTATTCCACAACAAACTGTGGTGGACAAACCAGGTAATGTGTAATTGTTAAAAATATCTAGTTGCAAATTGCAATTGTCTTTGTTTTCAGTATTTCGTAATGCAGTCTCATTCATGAGAGTGACACCTTTGAATTGTTTTCAATTTTGTTATGAGATCTAATGATGACAATGTAATGCTTTATTATTGGATGCTTTATTATTGCAAGGCTTTATTGGAGTTGAATGGTAATGGTTAGATATTAAATTATTGTGTTATTTCTGATTGAAATGCATTACTGTAGCCTATGCTTTAAAACTTATTTGCATTATTCTTTTGTAACATCATGAATAATGCAAATATTTTGATTAATTTGATTGTTTGAGAATGACCAAAACTCTGATGCAAATGCACTGCGTGTAAAAATATATGGGCATCATTCTGCTGAAGCGCTCCTAAATTAGTAAGTCAATTGATCAAAGAAGTTACTAGAAATTAGTACACGTAACTCAGAGGAATTCTATTTTAAATCATATTGTTCTAAAACTAGTGACAGAAACCTTCAATTGTAGGTTACTATGTGAACTTCAATAAACCTAGAAACATAAATATTGTTACTTATTGAGATTGCTTCTAAAATGCAAACTTATTGTGCTTAAAAGTGATTTTTACTAATTATTATTTGGAGCATATGTAAATAAAAAAAGTCATGACACATAACTTCCCCATGAGTGACCACTCTTGCCTGCTTCAAGTTGTGTAGGAGTGAACATTTGTTTAAATGTAGCAATGAAAGGTCCATTCATTATTGTGATGACTGGCAAGTGACTGAATACTACCTAATTTTTCCATGTTTGATAATTATTTTCATTTCACAATTTACCCTATGGTATGTCTATAGT
The DNA here is from genome assembly GCA_030386875.1 of Morinoia aosen. NCBI lineage: Eukaryota > Metazoa > Arthropoda > Malacostraca > Amphipoda > Talitridae > Morinoia > Morinoia aosen. The sequence goes on from CM059564.1 coordinate 3,457,334, forward strand.
GTCAACTTGAGACCACTCTAGAGCCTTTTAACTTTAATTTAAAAATGCTCAAGTTCAATTTAATGAAGCTCAAGTTGAATTTAAAAATTCTAAAGTAGGCTATATTTTAAATTAGGTATTAGGCTATATTAGAATTATTAGTTAAGAGATTGGCCTCTAATTTGGTATTACATTGTATGTATAATACTATTTTATATAACATGATATAATAAACCACTATTGTAGCAGCCTGATTGTTTAAATATAAGTTTGAAGCTATGTAATGCTGAACTTTTCAGTCAGTGCAGTTTGCTAATTGTCACAGTTACTTATTACATAAAGTTTATTTGGACCATTTTTTGTAAATAGCTATAAATACCTATGATCTGTTTAGCAAATGATTCATAGGTAAAACTTGAAGAATGTCAAATTAAGTACAAAATCACAGCACTTTTGTTTGTCTGATATTATATTTACTCTATTTTCAGTGCCAGTAATTTTAAACAATTATGCATTGTCACAAATAAGCTTCAATTATATTATTATTGCATAGGTGTGCAATTTTAGAAACATAACCTTTTCAACATTGAACTTGATGTTTTTTAAATTGAACTTGAGCTTTTTTAAATTAAACTTGACCTTTTTAAAATTAAACTTGACCTTTTTTGAATCAAAATTGATATATTTTTTAAATTAAACTTGGCCTTTTTGTAAATTAAAGTTGAAATTTTTTAAATTAAACTTTTTTTTTTTTAAATTAAACTTGATCTTTGTTAACTCGAATTTTACCTTTGTTAAATTGAACTTCAGCTTTCTTATACTAAAGGTAAAAAGCTGTAGTAGCATTACAACCGTTATCTTTTCACAAGCGGTGCATTTGTGTCTGAATGTTTACTCCAAACATATTACATACCATAACATTCAAATTTACTTTTCTCTTACTTTTCGGAAAGATTGAACATGTTTTCTATGGGTATGTACAGAACATGCTTATGTTGTTCTTAAACAATCAAAAATGACAAAGTAATTGCATGATAGTTGATGTTAGGAAAGAACAATGCAGGTAATTTTATACCATAATCTACAGTGCTGCATCATAGTCATTAATAATATGAAATATCTAGTATTTGCAATATTGCTAGTGTTAGGATAAAATCTTGCAAATTAGTTGTTCAATTTAAGCTACAATACTTCATATTAATTATCAAACAATAATGCCATACAATTTCTATCCATACCCTTTAAACCCTCCAAAAAAACTTTGCATTGCAAATGGGCAAATGAGTATCAACTTTTGTGGTCCGGTTTGTAGTGACTCCTCTTGCAAAAATCAAGCAGTTCATATTAACCGGGTGTTTCATTCAACAAATGAGAATATCTGCAATAGGCACAATAGAAGTGAACCTTGAGAAGCATTTGTAAATCATTTGTTGGTGTTGGAAAGATGACTTACAAAAATTGTAATTACCTCACAAAAGCAAAACTTAATATAGGATCTGTTTGGTGTCAACAAACTGAGGCATAAATGCACTGCTTGTGAGAAGGTAATGGTTGTAATGCTCATGGTGCTGCCCAACGCTCAATCCCAGGTGCTGGCAAGCCGTCAACCCCAGGTGCTGGCAAGCCGTCAACCCCAGGTGCTGCCAAGACGTCAACCCCAGGTGCTGGCAAGCCGTCAACCCCAGGTGCTGCCAAGCCGTCAATCCCAGGTGCTGCCAAGCCGTCAACCCCAGGTGCTGCCAAGACGTCAACCCCAGGTGCTGCCAAGCCGTCAACCTCAGGTGCTGCCAAGCCGTCAACCTCAGGTGCTGCCAAGCCGTCAACCCCAGGTGCTGCCAAGACGTCAACCCCAGGTGCTGGCAAGCCGTCAACCCCAGGTGCTGCCAAGCCGTCAATCCCAGGTGCTGCCAAGCCGTCAACCCCAGGTGCTGCCAAGACGTCAACCCCAGGTGCTGCCAAGCCGTCAACCCCAGGTGCTGCCAAGACGTCAACCCCAGGTGCTGGCAAGCCGTCAACCCCAGGTGCTGCCAAGCCGTCAATCCCAGGTGCTGCCAAGCCGTCAACCCCAGGTGCTGCCAAGACGTCAACCCCAGGTGCTGCCAAGACGTCAACCCCAGGTGCTGCCAAGACGTCAACCCCAGGTGCTGGCAAGCCGTCAACCCCAGGTGCTGCCAAGCCGTCAATCCCAGGTGCTGCCAAGCCGTCAACCCCAGGTGCTGCCAAGACGTCAACCCCAGGTGCTGCCAAGACGTCAACCCCAGGTGCTGCCAAGCCGTCAACCTCAGGTGCTGCAAAACCTTTCATTACTTGCGCTAAAAGGCTTTCAGCACAAAATGCACCCAACTTTGTCACTTCTGATGTTGCGCAACAGGACACAAAAGTGAACATTGTAATAGCTTCATCAGTACAGGTCAGTCATGTTGAAAGTACAGCTTACTGCATTTTCAGTTACAGATTGGGAAATCCATTAGGGGGCATAGGGTAAGCAATTTTAGTTTAGTTACCTTTGTCAATCCTATGCTATGGGCATTGTTGACCCCAGGGGATTTTGTTTCGTGACCTAAGCTATAAAAGGCCTTCGGCAATCCTAATTTTGTGTGCTCACTTTGAGTCGTCCAATTTTCGTACCTTTTTTGCTATCATTTCTTTTCCTGTTTTTCCTCTTCTTTCTTAACTCGCTGTTTCTGTCTGTAGGATTTTATTGATTGCAAGTAAAATAACGAGTGTAATTGATGTTTTGTACATTATTCCAGAGCTCTTCCAAGAGTGCCAATCCTCCAATCCATTGTAAACGGCGCTTGTTTGCAACGTCTGAGGAATGTAGGGTTGCCCAAGAAGGTCCAGCTATTGCGTCTGGCACTCCTGATCCTGTAGAACCTGCCATCAGTGCTAACTCCAAGGAGGTGTGTGGAAGGGGCATTAGAGGTAGACCAAAGTTAGGGTGGGTGAATGGGATGGGAGTGGCCATTGCGTGGTTGTGGTGTGTTATTTGAGGAAGCCAGATGACTCGGAGAAGGTAAATGTTAATGGACGGTGCTTGTGAATGCCTGATTTTGACGCAGCCCCGAGGGGGTGTCGCGGACGTCTTGGACACGTATGGGCGCAGGTCTGGGGTGCACGTGACTTTCATGATACAGCAAGGGTAAACCAGTGAAAAGTGCCTGCTGCCGAATTCGATAACCTAAAACCCAAAGTTTTGTGTGTGAGTGGTTAGGACTTGGCGCTTTTGGCTATACCTTTCCTTCTTGAAGCGAGGGAACAACCTTAGATCTATAGTTATGTCGAAAAATGGTGTAAACAATATGCCATGAGTATACTATTTCTGTGAACACCGATTGTGGGATGATTTGATTCCATTTAGGCAATGTATAAATTTTTCTCAATATTATTATTAGGACATTTAATAAAATTAACTAACTTTATCTGTACTTCAATCATTTATAAATTGTTTCAGAGCTCTCTAGGTAAAAGGAAATGGTCCGAGTTGCAAAGCTCTCACCATCCAAGGTTGCCTTGCAAAAGACGCCTAATAGAGTCTCCTTCCGGAACTCGGATTGCCCTTGAATGCTCCTCTACATCAACTACAAAGAGAGCTAAGAAAGAAAGAAGGCATTGTAAGAAATCACGGGTTTTGTACAGGAGATTGAACACCGATGCATTTCTGAGGAGCGTTTCTGGCAGACTTGGACCGTACCTCAGTGAATTTGTCAAACATAAGTTGAGGGGTAAACAACGGTACAGCATGTATTCATAAATGGCTGGCTCTAAATATCCTTGTCAGTTCATCTGTCAGCCATTATCAGCTAATGAGGAACATCATACCCTTGCCTTCATATACTACTGTGGTGAGTGTGCTGCGAAATTTCAAGTTATCACCAGGCATTAGTAGTAAAAGTGTTTCCATCTTGAAGATGAAAGTGAAACCCACAAACCCGAAAGATAAACTATGCTTTATTTTCGCTGATGAAATGTCCCTCCGTAGAGGGTTATCATATAATCAAGAAAAAGATACCGTAATAGGATATGAAAATATAAAAACCGGAAATTGCAAAAAACTGGCTACTTCTGCATTTTGTGTTATGGCTTCTGGGGTAGCCAAAAAGTGGAAACATCCAATTGGCTTCTACTTTACATCATCCGCTATGCCCTCTGCGTACATCAAAGACATCTTGCGGGAGTCTGTTGCTGCAATGGAAAAGCAAGGCTTCGTTGTTTTAGGCATAACGAGCGACCAAGGCAGCAATTTCCAAAAAGCGTTCAAGGAAATGGGCTGCTCATCAACCAATCCTGTTGTAGAATTTGGAAATAAAAAGTATATTGTGTTAAAAGACCCTCCTCATTTAATTAAAAATGCTCGAAACTTTCTTCTCAAAGGTGATTTAATCATGCCCATTCTAAATTCCACAGCTTCTTGGCATCACATCAAACAACTTTTTGAATTGGAACAGAAAAGTAGCATAAAATGTGTTCCTCGTCTGTCGCATGAGCATGTGTACAATTTGAAATTTGCCCAAAGGATGAAAGTCAAACTAGCCACTCAAGTGTTGTCGAACTCAACAAGTGCGGCTTTAGACTACTACGTCTCAAAACAATCCCTCTCAGCTTCTGCGTCAGCAACCAGCTTGTACTGTAAAAAATTTAATGATCTATTCGATATTTTTAACTCTCAGTCTCCTGCAGAGAAAGTGCCTCTCAGGAAACCACTCTCACAAAGTTCTCCGTCTATTGAAATCTTGAAGGACTACATCTCTTGGCTACAAGAATTGCGCTCATTGAACCCCCAACGAAGATGTTTCTTTATTGACGGGTGGATTCAATCCATCAATGCACTTTTATTGTTGAGAACAGAAATCAAGGAAGATGTCCTACCTTACATGTGCGTCAGGAATCTGTGTCAAGACGAGCTGGAAAAATTCTTTGGTAAAATCAGAAACGTACAGAAGTTTCCAACGCCTCAAAATTTCATTGACGCTTACTGCAAAGTGTCGACAGCTTCTCTCATGAGGGCACCAATGAAGAGCAATGTTGAGGTGGCCGAAGAAGACCTGAATGTGGAAATGTGGAACATAGTTGAAGAGGTAATGAAGAAATAATTTTCTTGATGTTGTTCTAACGTCATAGATTCTTCATTCTGATTGAGGCTACTTGTATGAAGCGTATATACTTGACGTTTAGGCTCGTATCAGTTCTAATTACACTCTAAAATGACGGTACTGCCATTGTAAATTTACACGAGCTGTTCTACAAATTAAGCCATTGTTGTTGGGCTCTAGTGATGTATGTTTCACTTCTATAATGTTTAGTTGTATATCATTCCATGTGTATTTATTACAGTGATATTAAGTTAAGTATGGACGATTCTTATTGATAATTTTGTCACGATTTCTTATGGCTGTGTTACGGTTTGATTTCCAGGTTCCTGAAGAGGCCCCTGAGGCGGTTGTTCTCTCCTACCAAGAAATAGAGGCAGCCAAAACTTTCTCCGCATCTACGATTGTTGGAGGGATGTTCGAGTCAATGGAGGTAGATGGTGCCGTTACCTACTTCGCTGGGTATATAGCCCATAAAATCAACCAGTTTCACCTCAAGTTGAAAGGATCAACCTTACCTTCATGTGAAACTTGTTCTCGTATTCTCACGAATCAAGATTTATCTATGCACCTCTTCACAAGCTTTAAAGAGTATGTTGAAACTTCCCCGCCTTCTCTCAATTACTGCAGCGAAGAGTTCATTGGGGAAATAATTAATTTTGAAAGAGTATTTTTATTTTGTTTCGAGAATTATCGTCATGTTATAGGGTTTCGCAAACTAGTGAATAATCTCTTCACAATCATCTCCGCATTTAACTTTTGCTGCGTTCGGGTCAACGCATATTTTCAGAATTACTTTGTAAAATGTAGAACACTTCAATGCATTAGGCATCTACAAAAAGGGGTATCTTCAACAAGTGTGAATGAAAAAGTGAAGAAAATTACACATCAGTAACTGCACCTAAACAGTTCAATAGAAAATTTAATTAACGCTTGTAACGTTTTAGCTAATTGGGTATGTGGTTCCCAAATGCTTTTGGGGTCACCACTCCTATTCAGGAGACTAAATGTATTCTATTGATTTTCTTTCACTTTTTCGTTCGTATTGCTGTCTGGGAATACCGTATCGTGCCAATCGCGTTGAGAGGAAATGAATTGAAACCACGGTTGTACTCCGCTTTGACTTTTAATGAGTCTGGCAGAAGCAGGACACGAGATCAGCAAAGGCCACGTCCAGGGGGGGGGGGGGGGGGGGGGTAAGCCAGACAAAGGCCAGGATAGTTTCTTCCAAGTCCAAGATCTTCGTAGGATTTGTTCAGGCGAGAATTTTCTTGTGGCAGAGATGCTGCTGATGACGATGACGCAAGGGTGAAGGCGTGTCATTGGAATGTAAACCGACAGAGATGTCGACTGTCAGAGGTGTCGACTGTCAGAGATGACGGAAATATTGACTGTCAGTGATGTTGACAGAGATGTTATTGACTGTCAGTGATGTTGACAGAGATGTTATTGACTGTCAGTGATGTTGACAGAGATTATTGACTGTCAGAGACGATGACAGAGGTGTTGACTAAGCGAGTGTAAAGAGGAGTGATATTGTGGTAAAAAGAATGCGTCGTAAGAAAGAAAGAAAGAAAGAAAAAACTTTATTTCCAATAGAGATTGTACAATATTACAATCATTGGTTTTTAAATATCTTAAAATTAATACACTTAGATGATACACACACACGAGTATTGAAAAAACTCGTGTCACTAGTCGAAAAGATATGATTGAGGGCAATTTACTCCTAATCTTGCTTAATCTACATTTGACAATACATGTAATGATAATTATAAGAGATAACGCAAAATTCATGGACGATGCATTTTCATTGTGGGGTGAAAACACTTTTGACAGTTTACATGTACATGACATAAAACTTCGCAATTATTGATGCCAGGAAATAATATATGAATCGTTTGTTTCGGCAAATGTTCAAAAGTGTCATTTTAAGGAAGCATGAAAAAAATATACAAATACAAATCCATATACATATATATACGCACATATATATATATATACTTACATACACACACACATACAGATACATATATATATATATATATATATATATATATATATATACACATACGCACGCATAAGCATGAGGACCAAGAAGATTATAAGTTTTGAATTTCTAATTCAACAATTTTAACATAACGGTCGTTAGTTAATAAGTATTTTATTCAAATATAAATGGATGATCGCACAACAAATGTATAAGTTGTACATGAATGCTTTACAATAATAAAGAGATGACGAGTTAGGTAATGTTACAAGTTGAGAGTGAACAGAAAATGACCATTATCTCTAGTAAAATGCTAGTTGTCAGTCTAGTACACACATATGTGCACACATACATGTGAATATAAACACATATATGTACACATAAGCATGAGGACCAAGAAGATTATAAGTTTTGTATTTCTGATTCAACAATTTTAACATACCGGTCATTAGTTAATAAGCATTTTATTTAAATATAATGGATGATCGCAGAACAAATGTATAGTTTGTACATGAATGCTTTACAATAATAAAGAGATGACGAGTTAGGTAATGTTACAAGTTGAGAGTGCACAGAAAAAAGACCATTTTCTCTAGTAAAATGCTAGTTGTCAGTTTAGTACACACATATGTGCACACACATATGTAAAGAGGAGTGTAGTAAAGATTTTAGACTTAGAATGTTGAGAGAAGGGATGTTCCAGACGCCGATTGTATCTAAGGTCTTAACACTGGCCCTTGTAGATTTGTATGGTTCATATTTGGCTGTTGCGCCCTACTTTATATACTGAAATGGCCCGGAAGTCTACCCTTGTTTTGAAAACCGTGCGGCGGAAGGATGCTCTTTATTGTAGACTCGTAAGGTCTTTAATAAAATAATTGTTTTTCTAATCTAAGTTTTTGGGTGAATTTATTCACTTTCGTAGTGCTAAATTATTTACGATTTTCATAGTTATTTTACGGCAGAATTTATGTTTGAGTTCAAATTATTGAAATGCAAGGTTACTGTGAATTCTCGTGAGTAAAAGCTTGGACTTATATTTAATTATTACGACTTAAAGTTATATTTGGAAATTAGGAATTTAGGCTCATATCTTAATATTAAAATTTAAACCTAAATCAAGAATATGTACATGGTGCTAGCGCACATTGATTTTGCTACACTCTTACCTCGGTAAAGTTCCATTGTTGATGGATTCACTAGTATTGAAAGTGTTATTGGGTCAGGCTTTCTTGTATTATTGAATGAGCTGAGTAATGGTGATTCTTTTCTATCATTTGGGTTCCTTTTGGGTCACTAAGGGTAGTTTTTCAGTGTATTGTATTTTATTTACAAGCTTGAGAGCTGTTTTGTAAAGCATTCAAATTTGTATTGGGAAACGTATTTTAAATATTAACTTCATTGGAAATTATTGAGATTTATTTTCTGATTCTCTTGTCACAATCCTGTTCGTAACTCCCCTACTTGATATCATTGGTTTAGTGTAGTATTCATTTGCCGTAAAGTAACTACATTCTTCCTTATTGATTTGCGCGAGTTTAAATATGGACAAGTTTTCTCGGTAAACAACCATTCCTGAAATATATGCTAATCCCATTTTAATAACATGTGCCTGCCGTTCATTGTCCTTAGTTAGAACGCGTTTGTACTAAAAAATGTGCAGCAATTCGGTCCTTGTAAATCACAACTTTATAACAGCGCCATTAGGTGCTACATGACATTTTATTGGTCTCAGCTCTAGGACCCACCGAGAGTCTGCCGGTCTTGCAGCCTTACAATAAAATATCAAAGGAATTTCTCCAATTCGTCGTCGTTCCGTCATAGAGAAAATACCATTGCGTGTAGAAGAATATCCCCTCAATTGCAGGAAAATAACCTAAGTGCATGATATTACCCTATATAATGATTAGACATAGTTACGAAATGCAGCAATGCTCACGTTAAAGTCGCCATTTAGTTTTTGAAATTACCCTAATTTGGGGTAATTACCCTAAACGAGATGTTACCTGAGAGCCAATGAGGTTTCGCACGGAAGAAACGTCACTCCTATTTGAGTAGCTCATTGGTTAGAGTCACTCATTCGACTAGCCAATTGAGAGCTAGTATTCGGATTGCGAGGCAAGGATGTCCCCTTAGAAGTTGTTCCTCTTCTTATGTATTTTCTCTGTGCCAAGACTCTTGAAGACTGGCGCACGCTTCAGTATGCCAGTAGCAGCTAGGTGGAGAGTACGTTCAAGAATAGCGACTCCAGACGGCGAGTTCGTACAGTTGATGAGATTTGCTATAGTTGCCATGAATAAGAAATAAAAGAGATGTAAAAGCTCGCTCAAAATGGGCTAAAGAATGGTTCCTAAAAAGTAGTGAATATACAAATGCGAAATTGCTACTTGAAGTGCATAAGGAGGGAGAGAGGCTGAGTACAGTCGCCCACCACCCACGAAGGCTGGCGTGACACTGACGTCATGTCAAGGATTGCAGCCGGTCGCTCCAAAATTATCAAGCATAGCTGATCTGCCTCATACAGTCTGTACCAACCTGAAATCAGCGTACAAACGCACGAACTCAGCACCAGTTCAGATTTGTCTGCAGAAATATTTGCGCGTGTGAGGAGGCCTTTACGCGCGTGAGTGCAGACAAAACTATTTTCGGTAGCTACTTTTAGTATTGTTCCAGCTATGCTGCAAATGTTACGGTTACCGTTGTACAACAGTCGTCATGTCTTTAACTTCGGTGAACTCTTTTGTGCCAGTATTATCAACGCAGTTAGTAAATACTTAAACTTTGTCTAATGGTAAATCATTTTATTACCTTCGAGCTCATTATTTCGGCCTACTAGTCGATTTATAAGAACGTTAAAAAGAAAATTGTCCTGAACGTCGATCTCAAAGTCTTAGACGCAAAATATATTAAATCTGCCCATTTAACTCTTAACATTAATCGCTCCAATCACTAGTTCCCACGTTCGTTTGCTCATACTCCTATATACGCGAGCCATAACGAGAATGTTTTCAACCATGTCACTGGGATTTGTTTTCTTAGTTACTTACATTTATTTGCATTTTTGAACTCAAATAAATTACCGCAAAGAAAGGATGTTAACGTGGAGGTATTTTAGCATTTTTTCTTTTTTCGTTTTTATTAAAACATTTTCAATAGCTACGGATTTCTCGTCATAGCCGTGTGGTTTAACCCTTTAACGCCCAAGTGGACTGTACGGTCCTCTTTCAAAAATAACAATAATATATTGTATTTCTTATTCAATTTGTTCACTAATGTGTCCTTTGAACTTCACTGCCGAGTGGCAGTTCCTTCCCCATCTTGATAACAGTGACTACCTAATGCCAGTGTCGGTTTAGTGATAGTGGTTGTTATAACGGTAATATGAGTATAAAAATGTGGGCGTTAAAGGGTTAAGGACCTACCCCTCCGTGAGGGCATCGAGGGTTCGAATCCCGGCGCTGGGTGTCGATTTTCTCTGTTGGGTATAGGGGAAAAGTTCGAAGCACAAAACCCCACTCTACCCAGGTGTCAGAAATGGGTACCGGTCTGACCGGGGGAAAGCGTCATGGCGTGCTGGTGTTAGTTATAAGGCATTTGAAAGACGAAAGTACGACGTAATATGTATCAGGCTTGAAATTGGCAATAAGGCATCCGTAGATGCCGATGTTTGTCATTCGACGAATGACATAGCTTTAGAGAACATCATTGTTTCACTTTCTTATTCTAGTCTTAAATTGTTCTTGTTAGTTTTGAGTGACAATTTTTACTTTCCTACGCTCGTGAGTACATTATGACAACACTATTTTAGTTAGCGCACTTTTTGTACGGTTTCCAGCTGTGTTGAAAATGTTGCGGCTAGCATTGCACAACAATCCTTTTCATGTCTTTGACTCCGGTTAACTCTTTTATGTGAGTACTATTAGCGCAATTAAGTAGGAAATGTACATTTTTTTGTTATAATGAATATTATATTCTTTCCGAGCTCATCATTTAGCACACTAGTTGATGCGTCAGTGTGAAAAATCGTCCCAAATCCCGACTGTCGACCCCATAGTCCTAGACGCAAAATTAACTAAATCTATCCATTTTACTTTTAACATCAATCCCTCATGTTCGTATCACTAGTTCCAATGTTCGTACGCTCATATTTCAATATAAGTACGCACTAACGAGAGGGATTTCAGCAATGCGTCACATGGATTATATTTTCTTAGTCACTTGTATTTAAATGCATTACCAAACTCCGACTGCCGCAACGAACAGGAACGCATTTTTTTCTTGTTTTTCTCCGAATCATCTTTCGACAATTAACATGGGTATTACGATAACCATGTATGAATAGCAATTAAGGATCCGAATCATTAAGTATAAATTATAATACACACTGTTGCTGTACACAAACATTTCATTATAGACTTGCTGTCATAGCAGAACGCCTTAATACAGTAAGTTCGGTGGGGACGAATGTTGTTCCACATTATTTGCTGCGCGTATTGACGGCAATTTCTGATAGGAATAACATCAGCTTCATTCTCAAGGTTAGCTCAGTTCACTTTAAACCTAGTTGATTATTTAACCTATCATTAAATCGGAATATACAGTGATGCAGACGCATGAGCCAATCCTGAACTCAGTTCTCTTCACTTCTTTAGAATCGAAAGATTTTTAGTTGGAGTACTCAAGTTCCACCTCAGTAACTACAAATATGTGCTTGTGTGAATTATGAGTATGATCTTGTTCGTGTATGAATGAACAATTTAGGATTTTTAGACATTTAGAGAATTTTCTGGAATAAATATACATGATTTCTGCTGTTTTTTTTAAATAGACAATTTTTCGATTGTTTCAGCACTGATGATTAAATTTTAATTCTCAAACGATTGCAGTAAATGTAATGTTCGTTTTTAATCAGGTTATTCTTTTTATTTTACGAATAAGGTTCTCGGCGACGCCCTATTGCAAGTATAACTACAGGTCTCAACAATTGCTTCATGTTTTACGATTGGTTTATTTTGCAGGCTTGCATCCCATTTCCAGGAGTATTCTTTAGTTAAATCATGAGATAAATAACATTCCAAATGAAACTAGAAAGATATTTCATTCATTTTACTTGAAAATACATCAAAATCCAACTGCAATGTCAGTTCATCGGTAAAACATACTCATGAGGAGAGGTACTAACATAACTTCTAACATACTTGTAACTGAAGTGAGCACAGATCACGCACGGAGTTGCGAACAAGTTTTACTTTATTTGATAAGTTAAACATTACGTGTTCGCTACTTCCGACACTGTTACAAGACGCATACATGATCTCAACCAGATTCAATTAATTAAACGACCATCCAGTATTAAATTCGTAATATTTGTTCTAGATGAAGAATTCCCAAACTTAACCCTTAAATGCACCGTGTATCATAAATGATACAAACCAAATTTTTGCCTATAAATGCTAAAATAATCAGGCTACTTGCCTGCAGCACTCCTTGTATCAAGTACGATACATATCAAGTCAAACGAGAACGAACGTGTTACGTCGGTGTTGTGTGGCGCGGTAAACATAAACGCCAGTGAGCGACAAGGCGTGGTCGGTGAAGGTGTGCGTAAGCTCCATATTTCTGGGTCCATTTTGGCTTCTGCGCTTCCCTCAGAGGTAAGAAAAAAATCAACGTCATTTTCAGTGTTATCATGATTATTGGGAAGGCTTCAAAAAGTATTTTCAAGCATTTGTTTTCATTGAATATGAGAAAATGTCGTTGTATCATGTCTGATACAAGGCGCATATGGGCAACTTCATTTCATCATATGTGTGTGTATCATTAATGATACAACACTGTATTTTTCCAGCATTTTATGCCTTTTATGTATTCAAATGGCTATGTTTTGCTATTATATATCGAGAAAATTTTATACTTCATCAGATTAGCAGCTATGCATCTATCAAAGTCGAAATGTTTTGTAATAATTGTTGTTTCACCAGGTGATGCCGCGTCATTTGTCTGAGAAGGAACTCCTGGATGCTCTCTTTTGTGATGGAAGTGAGGATGACGAAACTTCCAGTGATGATGACGACATCAATAACCCAGCAGCAGTTTATATCAGTGATGCGGATTCTCTTGGATCAGATTCCGGAGGTGAGAAAATTATTTATTTAGCGTTGGGCAATAAACCAAAAATCAGGGCAAGCCTTCAAGCACAACGTCAGTTACTTATTACAATCCTTATTGAATCGTTTGATACATACAAGTCATAGATATTTTTCTATTGTACAGTGACTGCAAAATAACATATTTATATATTTGTGTATTATTATGTAGTAAAATTACTCCTGATTGAATAATACCTGTTTACAAATAGATGATGAGTTTTCTTTTACAGTTCTATTTTATTTTCAGATGATGATGACTCTGCTGACACACATTCCTCAATCGTAATTGTAGAGGACAGCAGCCCCTCTCAAATGCCTAGTAACTGCACAATAACTGTGGAAGCCAGCGACAACCAAAGTAAAAAAACCACAGGTCAAAAAAAGAAGGTACAGAGGCAAGTCATTTGGAAGAAGAAGAATTTGGTTGTACCAGAGCCTCAGAAAATGTTTCACGGTCACGCTGAAACTCCAACAGAGGTGCAAAACCTCCAAACCCCCTTTTCATTTTTCTCAAAATTTTTCCCACCATCATTGCTTGAGTATATCGCAGTACAGAGCATCCAATACAGTGTCGAAAAAGACCCTGCTAATGTGGTTGAGGTACACTCAGATGACGTGCGGAAGTACATTGGAGTTGCACTTACAATGAGCCACGTTGGCATGCCAAGCATAAGAGACTACTGGTCGAACCAGTACGGCAATCAAAAGATCATGAACACTATGCCAGGAAAGACGTTCGAAAAACTCAGAGCAATTCTTCACTTTGCCCCAAATGATGAGTACATACCAGCAGGTGAAGTTGGGCACGACAGACTTCACAAGATCCGCCCTATTATGAACGAACTGCGCAAGAACTTTCAGTCAGTTCCATTGGAAGAGCGGCTTTCAATTGATGAGCAAATTTGTCCGACAAAGAAAAACAGCTTCCTGAAACAATATATGCCTTCAAAACCACACAAGTGGGGCTACAAGTTCTTCGTTTTGAGTGGAGTTTCAGGGTTTGCTTATGATTTTGAAATCTACACAGGCCAAGAGAATGACCCTAAATTCAGAAGAAGCGATGAACCTGATCTGGGGGCTGCAGCTAACGTAGTTGTGCGCCTTAGTCGAACTATCCCACAAAATTGCAATCACAAATTATACTTTGACAATTATTACACTTCCCTCGACCTTGTTGTGCATCTTGCAAAAAGGGGTATTTATTCTCTTGGTACTATTCGCAGAAATCGTGTTCCTCAAAATAAAATGCCAACAGAGGCTGAAATGAAGAAACTAGGGCGAGGTGCTTCAGAAGAAATGGTTGCCAATGTTGACGAAATTGACGTATCGTTGGTATTGTGGCAAGACAATAAGACCGTCACTTTGATGTCAACTCTAACTGGAGAACTGCCTATCTCTACTGTACAAAGGTTTGATCGAGCTGCACGGAAAACTATCACAGTAAAATGCCCCAATTTAGTGAAAGAATATAACAAACATATGGGCGGGGTAGATAAGTTAGACAGTCTACTGGGCCGGTCGCACTGTAAAATACGATCGCGAAAGTGGTACTTCCGTATATTTTATCATCTTCTGGATATCACCATTATCAACTCCTGGTTGATGTTCAGGAAAGTACATAATTCTAAAATGAAATTAAAAGACTTCAGAGCTACTGTCGCAGAAACGTTATGCAATTTGGAATCGCACAGCTTAGTTAGAAGAGGCCGCCCCTCGTCGTCTGATGTGGAAAAACAATTGATTGCAAAGAAAAGGCGTGGTAATGTAGCCCACCTGCCCCCTAAAGAAGTCAGACTGGATGGTGTGGCACACTGGCCCAAGCATACTGATGACCGACAAAGATGCAAAATGCCTGGTTGTCATTCACTTTCGTATGTTATGTGCCAAAAGTGCGGTATTACCCTTTGTTTTAAAAAAATAGCGAATGTTTCACCAACTTCCATATTAACTAATATGTACCACAAACGCGCCTTGTATCATATATGATACAACCATCAATTTAATATAATAAAAAGAAAAAATTCAAAGTTGATGCAATTTATATGTATATTTACTCATTTCAATATAGAATCCCCTTCAAAATATTTTTTTTATCCTCTACATTAAAATGCGTGCATTTAAGGGTTAAGGAAACAATGGCGGAAGGTTTTAACTAAAATAAAGAGAATGTCACAGCTTCAACTGTACCAACTTATTCGTTAAGCACAAAAAAAGTGTCGGCGAATAGCAAGTCGATTTGTCCTGAACCACTGAAAAGCAAGTAATATTTGCGTATTAAATATCGATCTCAAAAAATGGCTAAATGAATTAACAGGAATCCATCAGCTTATTTCAGTCGTACAGAAAACGTGCACAAATTGGACAATACTCAGTCAGTGTGTGGGTTTTCCCTCGCAAATAGTAGAACCAACGAGAACAGAATTTGTTCCTAACATGAGAGAAAATTTTTACGCGTGACACATTGATTGAGTTAGTTCAAACTCCAACAAAGGTATCCCAAAAGGGAACGGGGAATCTCTACACCAGGTGTGTCGTCACACAGTACGCATAAGAACAGATAGAAGTTAAAGAAAGTAATAAGGAGCTGAAAACAAGGACTACAGTGAACTAAAAACAGATGGCCGTATTATTATATAAGAACGTTTTAGCCTCCCTTAACCACGACAAAGATGTTCCAAGAGAGGAAAGAGGAAGGCACCATTTAGTATGGAGTTGAGGGAACGCAGAATCTATGCACAAGGTGCACAGAAACAGTAAGCTAGGAAAGAAGTTCATGAAACAAGAAAAAAGTTGAAGAAGAAAGTAGTAGGTGCTGAAAAACAGGACAGCAGTGAACCGAAAAAAGATGGTCCGTAACGAAACAAAAACCTATTTTATTACAACGAAAAGGAAGCCTACCTAACCTTTAGCTCGGGCCCTCACATGGTTCCCCTGGGAGCGCTAATTCCCATAGATACAATAGTTGTATCCCTCTGAGGGGACAGATGGCCGTAACAATACAAAATACTATTGTATTATGACAAAAAGGAGGCCTCCTTAACGTTCAGCTAGGAACCTCCCATCTTCCCTCGGAGCGCTAATTTCATAGATACAACAGTTGTATTCCCGTGGGGAGACATTCTCTATGTTACTCGCAACCAAATAATGTATCTTCCATCCAACTTCTGTCCCAAGGGGTCACCAGAGAAATGAAATAGATTGAATATCATTGAAAGCTTTAAAAGATGAATAGCTAGGAACTCCCCATGCATTTAATGTCAGTTCACCCTTAAAAGAGCAGTGGTGACTCACAATGGTAAGCGGACACTTTCAAATACATGTCATGAGTTTTTGGTAATGCTCGTCAAAAATGGACTAACTGAATGCCTATTGGTTATCAATGCTACATGAAACAAGAAGAGGGTTCACGTAGGTGAAAATTATGAAAACTATGACTTATACACCACTAATCAAGACACAACACAACCCTATAAAAAATGAGTTTAGAAAAAGAATACGTTTATAGTTTTCTATCCAATGTACGATCATGTACGGAAACGAGCAATTAAATTTTCACACAATTCCTGATGAGCAACAGTTCTCCTGCTGAAGATGAGAGCATCATGTACAGAAGTAGGCGATCTATTGACATGTTGACAATCGCAGAACAAACCCAAAGTTTCAGTGATGCAGACAACAGGCTCAGCTGTACTTAAAATAGGACTTGCATTACACACAAAATGTGTAACCAAAGAACTAAGTTCAGAAAATGCTTCAAATTCATACAACAACTACCAACTTATTAGAATGAGGGTAATTTAAAGAGGAACCTTGGACTATTGGTTCAAGGTTCACAACCATGGAACACGAAGAAGAAGAAGAAAAAATCGTAACAGAAAAGTTGGCAAATAATACATTTATTTCTTTACAATTACTAACATATTGCATCACAGTAGATAGATCCCATACGAAAAATGAAGAGCAGTGCATGCCTTTTTAAGTTCATCCCACTGTTCTAAAATAAACAAAAAAAAATTGAGCCTTCAACTATTTGTGTTTTTCAACTCTCCTGAAATCACGATTTCCACACCATAAAAAATAGATTAGTTAGATTAGTCGTTAGTTTTAGCCTCCCTACCCAGCAACAATTGCGATCCAAAGAGAGGAAGGAGGAAGGCACCATTCAGTATGGAGTTAAGGAAACGCGGAATCTACGCAGAAAGGCATAGAAACAGTTAGTTGTGAAAGAAGATTATGAAACAAGACCAAAGTTGAAGAAGACAGTAGTAGGTGCTGAAAAACAGGACAGCAGTGAACCGAAAAAAAGGTGGTCCTTAACATAACAAAAACATTTTATTTCAACAAAAAGAAGGCCTACCTAACTCTCAGCTCAGGCCCTCACATTGTCCCCCTGGGAGCGCTAGTTCCCATAGATACAATAATTGTATCCCCCTGAGGGGAACCATAAAAAATAATAAAATGGTAGGAGCATCATTAGGGAGAAAACTTCAACACAGTGCAATGGCAACAATGAAATGTGTATCATTGCTCTTTGAAGAATTAGAGATGTGATTTGGAGAAAACAAACAATATTCATCAAATTATAGCTACATATGCACAGTAATCAAAATATTGCACTAATACAAAAATATTATCTTGTAATTTCACTTAAAATTAAATATTTACCCAAGTGAAATAATTAATGGAACTGAACAATAATGACGTATGCCTTTAAGAGTTAAATTGACATATACAAAATGGTAATACTGATTGAAATTGGTAAGCACCAGAAAAAATTCAATAAGTGACAGAATTAAATTTTGTATAATTGAAATTTTTGACCAAAAAGTTACATAAAAACAAAATAATTCATCACTGCCAAGTCATTTCCCTACCTCTTCCTCATCATAAAAAATGCAAGATTATTTGCAAGAAAAATGCAAGAAAAACACAATAATACCTCGGAAGTCGAACGGCTCAAAAATTAAACAAATCGGAAGTCGACCAAAAAATTCGAGTGTTTTCCGGCCCGGAAGCCGAACAAGCGTTCGGAAGTCGAACCAAGCCGAGTGGAAAGAGCATCAAGTCAAGCATCGTCATTCACGAGCCATCCGTTGTTCTGGTCACACGTGAACTTGCGCAGCGTCCCAGTCTAAATTTTTGCCGCCCAAGTAATTAAATCGTATAGGCGGTGAAATATATGCATGTTCCAGCAAAAAAGTTACACTGGGGTTGTACGCTATTTCATTTTCCTGTGTATTAGGTTAATTTGCGTTTTAAGCTGCTAAAAATGGGTTCTAAGAAGAATGTTAGTGATAGTGGGCGAGTTTTGACCTGCACACGAATTGTCACTAGCAGAATAGTAGGACAACGATCGAACTGAAGAAAAAATCATTGCAAAATATGAGAGTGGAGTGCATTTTTCGTATCTTGCTACGCAGTGCGGCATTGCTAAGTCGACAATATCAACGTTTTTGAAGAAGAGCTCAAAGGAGCGAATGAAGCCAAAGGCGTAACCTGATTGACAAAGAAAAGGCTTCAGATACTGGAAGAAGTGGAGAAACTATTGCTGATCTTCATAATGTAAAAGTTACACGGTAATATCAGTGAAGCGTCCATTTGTGAAAAAGCGCTCCAAATATACGAGGATTTATTGAAGAAGGCCCCAGGCTTTCTCATGGAACACATTCCAATCGTGGAAATTCATTCAGAAGTCGATCACTTTTCTAGAACAGATTGTGTTTGACTTCCGAGGTGACGCTGTAAAGTCTTTTACCCAAAACACAAATCTCATTGAAAGCCCAAGGAAGATGCAAGAAATTGTTAGAAAGATCACAATTCTTGAGGTGAATGAGCACAACTCAAAAGAGGGTTGAGTTAAATTATGCCTATGCATCTAACAAAAGTACTCCCCTTTCATTAGCATGAGCAAATGACCTCACACTAAATTTGGAAACAGCACGTTAATGGTTAGAATTTTTTCAACACATTATTCAGTTGAATGTTAGCATTGAGAACTGATCAGACTTTAATGCAAGAACATTCAAATGTTAACATATCACGCTGAAATGTAGCACAAAAATGCAGTAATAATATAATTAGCTGTAATATTACCAATTGCATTTTATTGAGAAGTGTGAAAACATCAAAATGCTCAGGCAGTTTTTATGTTTCTTCTAATTTTCTTGAATTTAATTTCACACACAAAGTAATACATATATATCAAGGTTTTATAAATACTCTCAATTTAACCTACAAGCAAACAGGCAACAAAATCCCCTTCAAAATAAATTCACACTCAAAGGGACCACTATGACTAATATGGAACAAAAAACACGCAACAGAAAGTCCCTACATAATTTTGAGAATTCATAAACCATCCTCACAATGAAGAACATAGCTTTAAAAATTTTACAAAGCATAAACTTTTTGGCTATTCAAGCAATTTTAGTGTTTATCCACATACAATATTTAAGTTTTTAATACCCTACATAAACATTAAAAGTGTACTAACAGGCATCAAACAATAGAGTAAAACAGAAAAGATGCTGAGTGACTTCAGCCCAAATACTACTCTCGGTAAGCTGATACTTAGCCCTTGTTCATGAAGCAGTGAAAATTTAAGCGTATGTTCACAATTAGAAGGTACCCAAATACTTGAAATTTTAACACCCTGGCCTTTTCTATCCACCAAACTAAAAGACACAAACAGAAATGGAGAAGTCGTCCAACAGACTGCTTTGCTGACTGGGCCTCAACATTTTAGGAACTAAAAACGGCTGCACACCCCTGGCATCTTGCTACTGATATTGCACCACACACCTCCTGTTTCAGAGATTTGCAAATTGAGTTCAGTAACAAGGTTAATATGAACATCTTTCACCAATAACAAAAACTATCTGAACAAGAAGAAACAAAGAAAATTCGAACAACACACATTATTGCAACATTAGTTTGTTGAGAACTCCCTAACCACCATAAAAGCCATCACAAAACAGCAATGAGAAAAGACCATTAAGTATGTACTACAGAAAATAGGGAATCTATACATAAGGTCCATTCTCACATGGGATACCAGGTGTATAATAAACTAAGTTACGATGGAAGAGTAAGAGAAAACACACAAAAGATAGTGAAAAAAGCATGAAAACTTAAAAAAAAGTGGGCACAGAAGCTAGAACTGACAGTGATGTATAACAGAGGTGGTAATCTTGACAGTTTCCCTTGGGGGCCAGTCTCCATAGCATATGATAGACATGCCTTGGTAACCTAGGCCTACTGTCTATCCATGCCTCCTCAGGAGATTGGCCAACACCAAAATGAATGACCCAGACCCTTGCTGTCCAACGCAGCAGCACATACGGGACAAACATTACTTCAAAAATCAAAGCCAGCATTGGAGCCAAGTACAGGAGTACAATTTACGGCCAAGCATTTTCCCTCAGCATTTTGGTTACTGGCTAATCGTCTCCCAAAATTTTTTTCACTCAATTTTGCAATGTTCCCGAAAGTGCAGCTCAGTATGATGATGCATGAGGGTAAATTGTGAACAGTTTGGAATGCATTGCACTGAATGACCTGAGTCTTCCTTGATGCTGCAATCAGTTTTTAAAATGAGAAAGCCTATCTTTTAGGCTATGATTAACATCACTGGCAACATTAAAAGCTCTGTATCTGAGAGCATAACATAAATAAAAAATCATTACACCATCCTTAATGAACTTACAAATGGTAAGAAAATGAACTTCAATTCAGACAATGCAAGTTCAATTCAGCATCAATGTGTTTCCAACTTTGAACATTCTGATATGAAAAGATTAGGAATTTTTAAATGGTCATTATGAAATTTAGGAATCTCCACCCCTTTAATTTTTTGCACACACGTAACACTCAGAAACTAAAAAAAATAATTAACAATAAATATATATAAAATGTACACTATATAACAGGTGAGGTAAATGTACAATCATTACAAACATAAAATGTGAAAGCTTAGTAACAACACATGAACACTAGCATCCCAAGACAGAAAAAATAACTTCTTGACTTACTTTACCAATCCTGTTTATACAGACTGGTTACCGGCATAGATTTTTGACTCATTCTCAAAAATCAAATGAAATTAAACGGAAGCCTATATTGCACTTGCATTAATCTCTAACTTTGCCATGAGCCCCTCTTGTTGTATGATGAAGTAAAATATGGTGCTGCAAATCCAACAATGAATTAAACTGAATATCACAGAGGTAGCAGTGTTTGTGGATATCAAGCTGAGAGGCTGGGCAGTTTTTGGTGAACTCTAATTGGCTACCATCACTGTGCTCAGGGCTGATGTTCAGTCTGCACAGGAGGCCTGCCATTGAAAGAGGAGCAGCTGTATTGAGCACCTCATCAGTATACGGTTTCAAGTCTTCCTCATCATCACCAGCACTTTCTTCATTAGAGCACGTATTCCAGACATCAGGGTTATTTTTCAAACATTCCGAAGTAAATGGAACAAGTTCAGGAATTCTGGATAATTTAGATTGGCTTGCTTCAACTGTTTTATCCAACATTCTCATATTCTGTACTTCAGACTCACTAAAAACCAGGTTTGTTTTTGAAGTTACAGATGTAAAATTTTCTGTGGTTAGTTTTCTTTCTTTTCCATTATCCAGAACTATATCATTGCACATATTACTTCTACTGCACAAATATATTTTCAGGAGTTCTTCAGTCTTCGTAGCAATTGATAAATTAGGAGTTCTTAAACCACGTCGGTGCTTCTTTGAACTCCTACTATGTCCCATACTGGGTAGCTGATTCATAGTCAATTCATGATCTTCCAGAAGAACTATACCTCTATCACATGGTGTAGATTTATTATGAGCTTTGGATACACCAATCTTCCCGAACTTTTTTCTTGACACTAATGATATTGGAGAGCTACCATGAAAATTTATTTCCTGATGAGAAATGCAGGCATCTTTTCTAGAATGCTTGGTCCATTCATTTACAAGCTGGCAAGAACCATTAAGTTCCTGATCAGCATCAGAACTAATAGAATGACTCAGTTTTGCACAAGTTGCATTATACTTAGAGTTCCTATCAGCCTCCCAACACTGGCATGCTTCCAACAATAATGAGGAATAGAAAAAGTTTTGTGAAGCACAGTGAAAAGTGTTTGTTTCTCCCATACTTTGCAGAACATTTTTGAGTGATGGCTGTGTGTCCCCAGCTGTTGATGGAACACTATTTTCAACAGAGCTGGCAAGATTGCACATTGCCTGTAGTTTTTTAATTGTAGGATAGTCAGCATGTTGACTCATACTACATTTTGATGAAGTCCTGAAGTTTTGCATTACTGACCTGATCGAGCCATCCTGTTCTTCCTCTTTTAGCTTTTTACTTGGCAAGTGTCTTGTCTCTTCAGCTACTAATTTAGAGAAATGCTGCAGCTTACTTGAATATGGATAGGCTAAACTTTCCATAGAGATAGAATTTGAATATATTGAAGGGCTGCCTGAACAATGGTCAATAGTTGGAGAAGGTTTTAGAGCATGATCATATTTTTCCAAGTGTTTGCAGAATTCCATGAGGCACATTGAGTACTGGAGATTTGATGCCATCTTGGAGGCACCTCACTTGACAAAAATTTGTTGCCCTGCTACAATAGCAGAATTTTAGATCTGAACTGTACTATTGAGAGAAGGGAAGGGAATTTAAGCAATACATAAAAAATATAAAAAAGTTCAATAGAAAAATTTTCAAGCAATCTCACTTCAAAAATAAACTATCAAATTGTAACTTTCTGAACAAAAATTGACATGTTTTGGACATCATTGCATCTTAAATAATTTGGAACAATACATAAATGAAAAAGATGCAAAATATTTCACAGCTAATACTCTACTATGACACATAAATGGAGCCAAGTAGAACTTAACTAATGAACACCCTATAAATCATGAATTGGTTAGTAAGCAAGTTTTGTGAACAATTTTTGTCTCGGTTAATGAGTGATACATGAAGGTACAAGGCTACTCACATCTGTTTACATGTTTGTACACTACCTCAGTAGTGTTTTGGTGTATGTACCATAAACATTTGTTGGAGTGTTAACAAAATATTACCGTTTTCACACTTCTGAAACTCACTATGTTTCCTAAGATAAATGTGTTGAAAGCAAACATGCATTTGTGAAAGTAAAAAACTAGTAAGAAAGAATCATAATGACCTATATTTCTAACATCACCATGCAATACAGTTTACAGAAATAAATGATCCCTAAGATTCTAAAAATCAAGATTCAAATAAAGCACATTGATGAAATCAGCTTAATCTTTTGTAGTAGTGTTCAGTAGTTAAAATCAAATGTATTCAACTTTTTTTCCCAAAACAGAATCTAATTATAATGCCCAAAAAATGTTTCTAGCTGTCAAACTTCTTAATCAAATTGATAATAATTAAATAGGAAAAATTACCAATAAATGTTTTCAGTTTCAAAATAAAGCCCAGGTACATGTTAAGATCATTATCAGAAGCTTCACTGTAATGAAAATTATTGGATGAATAAGAAAAAACAACATTCATGTGCACCAAAATAAGATTTTATTATCACAGCTGTGATGGTCTTCCAACTACAGCCAAACAGGCACCTGGTACACAACCCAATTCCACTTTAGTTAGCAGTTCAAGTATCATAATTAGTGAATAGAACTTGAGAAACAATTTATATACTGTACATCAGTTTATTACTCAACACCTCACCATTTAATATTGCACATATGTATATTCAAAGATTTTTCAAAACTTATAACACTACACCAAAGTTAATTCTACACTAACATACAGAAAACTATATCACCTTCATTGATCTAAGGAATCCAAAAATCATGAACTCAAGATACAAGTCTCTAGACTCAGCTTTTATTTTTAACAGTATCATTTTTATCCTAGAAACATAAGCTCATATACAAATGTAAGATGAGAACATTCTCAAAAATATTTTCTGTAAATGTCACACTGCATACAATCTTACTTATATGTCCTTATAAATCAAGCAGAATAATCTAAACAAAGGAATACATATCAATTATTTTGTTAATCTATTAATTCAAATGACAATTAATCAAAAAATCATAAATATACCAATGAAGGGCACCGACTAGTCGAAAATCCAAAATCCATCATATTATTTTTTTATTGCTCTATTCGATTGAGAAAGTCCTAAACTTCATTCTTGCAAAGCGGCAGAACGATCCGTCTCACCAAAGTAGGTCAAATGGGGGTTTGAAAGGAGGGTGGAGGGTAGCTCGCTCGGCCAGCTTGTGCAGATATGCCACGTCAGCTCAGCTGGTTGGAGCTGAGTGTCGGTTTGTTCATAATTAGGTATGCATCTATCTGCTTGCAAGTCAAGACTTTTGAGATTTGGCAAGTTGAATTCTCGGTACCTCTACCCCTCCCTCCCTCGGGAGTAAGAAAGAGGGTGGGGGGAAGCTCGCCCGGCCAGCTGGCTCAGATGTGCCACACGAGCTTGGCCGGTTGCCTCTGACTGTAGGTTTGTTCATAATTAGGTATGCATCTATCTGCTTGCAAGTCAAAACTTTTGAGATTTGGCAAGTTGAATTCTCGGTACCTCCACCCCTCCCTCCCTCGGGAGGAAGAAAGAGGGTGGGGGAAGCTCGCTCAGCATGCTAGTGCACATGTGCCAAATGAACTGAGTTAGTTGTTGCTGACCAACGGTTTGTTCATAATTAGATATGCATTTATCTGCTAGCAGTCAAAATTTTTTAGATTTGGCAAGTTGAGTTCTCGGTACCTCCACCCCTTCCTCCCTCGGGGAGAAAGAGGGTGATTGGTAGCTCACCCGATCTGCTTGCATAGATACGTCACGTTAGCTTATCTAGTTGTTGCAGACTGACAATTTATTCAGATTTAGATGGCTTTTTTCGATAGCAGATCAAGATTTTTCTGGATTTGACGTTGATTGCTCGGTACTAATGTAGTGATATAAGCGTTTGGCTCTGCGTGGCGCTTCCATATCCTATAAGAGGAGCCTACGAGGATGCCAAGGACGCCCCAGCTTATGCTCCTGGTGCGTTTTAGACATTTTTGGTACCACTTGTGGTACTGGTTCCTTCAAGGAACCACAATAACTTCCAAAAATGATATTCAAAATTTCAACACTACCAATTTCTTCAAGAAATGTAGCTTGCAAACAAAAAAAAACACCTATCTCGGCACTAAAACGCGTTTTCTGAGCAATACAAATGTCAATATTCAAGCTTCTTCTTCTCAAAAAGTTGTTATCGTAGAGCAATGATTTTGGTATCATTAGATGCGCAAAGAGTTGCTGCATAAAGAGTCAGAGGATTATATTGAAATTCATAGAAAATTTTTAGTTACATTAAAAAATCTACGGAAAAATGAATGACACTTAAATTTTTTTTTTAAATTCCATAACAAATAAATTATTGGGAGTTTCAATATAATCCTCTGACTCTTTATACAGCAGCTCTTTCCGCATTCAATGATACCTAAATCATTTCTCTACGATGACTACTTTTTGAGAATAAGTGGCTTGAATATACCCCATTTTTTCATTCCATTTTTTTTCGTTATCTCCGTAATTATGGCAAAAACGGACAAAGTGCCCAATATAACCCTTATTCATTTTCTAAAATACCTACGTATGCAAAATTTCATAGATCTAGATACCATACAAAAAACGGGACGGCCATTTTCTTGATTCTGACTAGACGGTTCCCTCAACCCGTTGCCACGTCCTGGACTCTTAGAAGGTCGGCAAAGCTAGCACATGTTTCACATCAGCAAACCTAGGGTTGCCATATATGGTCTTAAGCGTCTCGTTGAGCGCTATTTATTGGTGTAAGGTAAATAAGGTGGGGGGGAATAGGGAAGGAGATGTAACAAGCTCAAATCTGTATGAATTCTTCTGCTCAGTCTGGAGTGTAGCTACCGGCGCTGCACAACCTCATAGAAGGCCAGCAGTGTAGCTGAGGCATACCAGCACACACTCTGCCTCTAAGAAGGTTGCCATCATTTTTATAATCTTATGTTTTTTGTTCCAAAAATGGGAGTCCAAATCCGCAGATTTACTCCTACGCAAAAAATAATACCACCATTGTATTCGGGAGGAAAAGCTCTATGCATATCAAACTCTTTACAAACAATGAAACTGCTTGACGACAGCCTATACACAAAATGAACTAAAAAATAAAAACTGTGTTTTCCATACAGTGCACATAACTCTGGAACTATTGGACCTGAAAAAAATTCACATACCACAAGATTCAGCAACTCAGAATCTATGAAAATGCATCATAAAAAACATAAAAGTGCAATAAATAAAAAATGGCCAGTGATTTTCTTATTTCTGTTTCTTTGTATTTTACCGAAATAAAAACTCAAATTTCGTAGATTTTCATTGGGGTAGCAGTATTTTTTTCCCCACTGACAGAAAGAGCAACTCTCTCTTTTTACAATGAACCCCCAATGAAACTTCTAACATGATTAATGAATGTACAGGAAGTTGCACAGTTGACCCATTTTCTTCAAACCTCTTGGTAGGTCGACCATGTGGAGACGGGTTAAGGATCTTTATAACGGGTGCGCCAGAGAAACTTACTTATTTGAAAGGTCAATAAAAACAAAAGTACTTTAGTTATTGTTTTAATTCTTTTTTATTTGAGAATACAATATCCCAATTTTGATTTATACTGTCTTGAAAATGACATCGGCTATAATGGCGACCCCCATTGCGCATACACTGATTGAGTCGATTTTTGAAGTGCGTGTCCACTCTTTGCAGCATATCAATCAATATGTTAGCAACAACGTCGTGAATGTTCTTGAGGTGAGCTATTGTCCGTAGTGTATCGACATAAACCAGCGATTTCAACTAACCCCATAAAAAAGAATCGCATGGGACCAAATCTGGAGAGCGAGCAGGCCATTCGAGCGCGGAAGGCACGTTGCGTAGCAACAATTGAGCGACCGTTAGAAAAGAAGCTCTCGACTGCGAAGGCCCGCTGCTCTCTAGACCAGAGCATGATGGCAACTGACTGGCAGGAGAAACAAACTTGGGAACTTCCATCTCCAGGTGCGCCCCCTCTCGCCCCTCTACCCGCTCAACTCACCGCGCGGGAATTTTTTCAAATAAGTAAGTTTCTCTGGCGCACCCTGTACTATAACATTATGCAAACTAATTTTAAGCATTTGGATAATTGAGTTTATTGAAAATAAACTGACCTCTCTTTTTATTTCATTTGTACTTTCTAGCTGCATGAGCATTAAAGGTTTAAATTTCTCACAAAGCTCAAACACTCCAATAGATACAGCTTATGCCATGCAAAACTATAAATATATGCAAGGAGTTGCCAACTGAGTTAAATAGCTACTCTAGTCATAATTGAATGGGCCATTTGAACCAAGATTTATTTAGTTGTTAGTGATGATCACAATCCAGTTCTGCCGAGACCAAAAATTTTACTCAGCTAAAAACATGACCTAAGAATAAAAATATCTATAACTTAGCTATCTACTTTTGTTGCTTTGATAACAAGTTTTCCCCAAAATTTTTTTTTTCTATTCAGAAAACAAGTGTGTAACTGTAATTTAAAACAAATATTTTATTATATTTCATTTCTCAACTTATAGCTGCTTTCTCTCATTTTTACTGCATACTTTAACATGAATAAAACTTTGTCTGCAAATTTTTTTTACATTTGCTGTAATAAACATTTCCATGATTACGGTTTTAATACATAAGCGTTGACAGCTAAACTAGGTGATTTCTGTCATATACAAGTTAGATTTTGTTTTTTCCATAAGTGTTTTTACCACTCATTCTTCCTAAAATTTAAATATATCAAATTTAATAATGGCAATTTATACTATTCACATATTTGACATATTATGCCTTTTCTTCGCCTCCAAAAACTGTAATACTGGTCCCTAAAAGAATAAGTGTCGGAACAAGAATTCTGCAATTGGTGCTTTAATGTATGGTCCCTAGTGTGAGAGGAGTAGTGTTGGCTAACAGATGATGTGAGGTCACACAAGATTACTTGAAATTCATTGAAGTTGAAGTACTTTTTACACTTCAAAATTACTAATGAAGGTTTGCTTCAGCTATTTAGTAAGAAATTATGCATTAAATGTTATGTTTAGGAGACTAACAGGCAGGGAAGAATTTCAAAGAACTTTATTATGCCCAGACACAATGTCTTAGTGGAACTACAAGTAGCCATCAAGTAAACTTTTGTGAACTATTTTGAAGTGCCTTAAAATAAAATTGACACTTTAACTTAGAACAAATATAATCTAAAATTAGTTTGAAGAAGGTTTTACCATAATACAAATCAAAATAATGCCTATTATATGCATTTTTCATTTTTCAAGTGGAAAGAAAGAACTTAGGACTAGATGGAGCAATGCCAACTTCCTCTGACTACGCTTGTTTACAAGCTGATCAGCAATCATATGCACAAGTAGCAAGACTGCTACTGGAGAAACGCAAAGTTCTGACTGAAGGTCATTCATCTTATTAATAAACCAATTCATATCATATACTCAACGAAATGCAGAGTGAATACCCTCTGAAAATAGTCAACCAATAAATTATTATTATTTTTGTTTGTTTGTTTTTATTGTGCTTATATTCTGCGCTTCTGTAATTTTTGGGTGTACTAACTTGTTTATTATATTATTTGCAGACTTTTTGTTGAGAATGAGCTTAGGCTCGAAACGTTCAGAGTAAATGTTTTTAAAGTACTTCTTCTCTATTTCTTTCATTATGTCATATACCTTATTTTAATTGGATTTCAAATTATTTCATTAGAAAAAGGAAACACAGCTGGTATATCATAAAGGTATGTTTTTTGGTAAAAAAATTCCCTAAAGTAGGAGTAAATCATTATTGTTCCCTGTGATATGGCCCAACAGAAAAAATCCCAGCCTTTCCTAAAGGAATTACTTGCTATTCAGCAAAGTTTAGACCACAAATTCAGCTTGCGCTGCAGAAAGGCCTCTGAGAGTAGTTTCTTTTGCGCTGCAGCAACATGGCAACTTGTATGCATAGTAAAGTGAGGCATAGTAAAGCATGCAACATGCTGTGAAATAGTTATAATGTAAATTCTATTTTCCCTTATGAGTGTGCAAATATTCATACATATTGTAATGAAGTAGGTTGTATGAGACTTTTTATTTATTGATCAAAATTTATTGACATCATAAAGCTGAAAATAACAAAATTTTTGCAAGTAAATTTAGTGACGAGCATAATATTAGGCACAAAGAATAAAAATGTAATATGTTTAAAGCGTAACATTCGAAATGGCAGTGGGTGTCTCCAAGATGTTGAAGAAAATTATTTTCTTCCTTTGTTTACATTTGTGAATAAAATACAATAAACAGTTTTTAAGTATTCAGTACACAAAGAAAACAACTATGTAAACCATGAAATGAGTCCCATAGACTGCAACATATGTATCTATAATTGCTTGTAAATTCACTAGTTATTTGATATTCAGTACAACTAAGATACCCAAGTTTTTGCAGGATATTTCTCAATGAAGTACGATGGAAAAACCTCATAACATTTCATACTTCAAAAATTTTTTAAATCACAATCATCATAAAATACAATATTTGACTTGACACACATGTGTTCAGTTAATCCAGTTGATACATTTCCTTAGTTGATATTTATAAGTTACAATAATAGAAAATTAAAATATTCAATTTTGAAGGTTGTACAAAATATTTTCCTACATCAGTATTTTTTTGTAGTTCAATGTCAGAAAAGTAGACTTGTTTAAAATAATGCTAATAACAGCTCTAAGCATGCTCTACAATTGGTAGAGATATTGAGTGTTTCATTTATAATTGCTGCCAGATGTTTGAGTAACCAACCATCCACAATGTCGTTTGACTCATTACCTACGCCAAATTGTGTCAGTAAGCTATTGAAAGTTGATAGATGTGGGTGTGCTGGAGCTAGAGATGTGACTCAAAAAAAACCATGCCGTTTTTTTTTTAAAAAAAACACGTTTTTTTTACAAAAAAAAACCGTGGCCAAAAAAAACGTGGATATTTTGTTTTTTTTTAAATATTTTGTCTGAAAATAACTCAGCAAGAAAAAGAACCACATTACATTATTTGTTTTCAAGTCAGATTACAAAATAAAAGAGCATACTTCTTAATTGATGGTTTTCCATGGTTTTATGAAATTTTTCATTTTCTGCAGTTTCATGCTTTGATATTTCATTTATTTTACAATACATATGAAAGACCTTCAACTCCCAAAATGGTGTGTTATAATAACATATCTTTACTTATGTTCATTGATAGAGATGTGACTAAAAAACCATGCTGTTTTTTTAAAAAAACACATGTTATTTAAAAAAAATTATGAATAAAAAACATGGATAATAATATATTTATGTGACATTAAAAATCCAATGCTTAAAAATCCTTCAATATCCAATTTTTTAAACATTGTTTTTTAACAGAAAAATCTTGACTAAAAAAACATGGCTATTATATTTTATGGGACCAAAAAATTGTTTTTTTTAACACTTTAAAAAAATCATGACTAAAAAAACACGGATGTAAATATCAGGAAAGTTATTTTTCTTTAATCGAATTGTCTTTAGCAACTTATAAACAAAGAATGCTGTTAATATTGAAATCATGTTTATTAGAACTGTACTAGGTCTTAGAATAAAATATCTACAAAGAATCTATTCACTCCATAAAACCTTTCGGAGACCAGCTCCATCCTCAGTCATTCAGTAAAATTTGGTGAAATGGACAATGAATTTTCACTGTTCCTTTGAAAAACATTTGACTGAATGACTTACTGAGGATGGAGCTAATCTCCGAAAGGTTTATAGAGTGAATAGATTCATTGTGGATATTTTATTCTAAGACCTGGTACAGTTCTAATGGATATTAATATATCTCATGTGACCAAAAAATCCATGCTAGTTTTTGAATGTTTTTGTTACAAAATAGTCATGACTAAAAAACACGGATATTAATATACTTTATTTTACCATAAACAACCATGCTGTTTTTTTTTATAACATCTTTGGTCAATATTGAGTTGAATGTTGTCAACGAATTTCATAATTTCGTTGGTATAGATAGGTAATATAGTGGATTTTTAAGACGTTTTACACGAATGACAATGTGCCCGGAAATGCGTAGTTTTCGAGTTATTTAAGTTTGAAGTTATACAAACGGCGCTCCTGAATGGCCTTTTTTGCGGAAAAGCAGTCATTGTTTTTGCAATAGAAACGGAAGCTAACCCCCTATTACAAACGTAAAGAGGTTGGGTCGTGAGGGGTAGCCACAGTTCTTTTAGTGAAAATTATAAATAAATGTCACTAGAAACCTTTATTTATAATTTTCACTTAAAGAACTGTGGCTACTCCTCACGACCCAACCTCTTTACGTTTGTAATGTAACTTCCGTTATTAATTAAAATACGCTAGCCGCGCGCGCTTCCATGGCGCTCACAAGCCAGCTTCAAAGTTGAATAATTCAAAAATAACGCATCACCGGGCAGAATGTCATTCATGTAAAACGTCTTAAAATCGACTATATTACCTATCTATACCTACGAAATAATGAAATTCATTGACAACATTAAACTCAATATTGACCACATCTTTTTACAGAAAAATCATGATTAAAAAATGTGGATATTAATATATTTTATGTGCCAAAAAAAACCATGCTGGTCTTTTTTAAATCATGTTTTCTATACCAAAAAAATCATGATGTAAAAATATGGATATTAATGACTTTTTGTGAAAAAAACATGGTTTTTAAAATGTCATGTTTTTTTGGTCAGATAAAATTTAATAACACTCCTGTTTTGTGTAAAAAATCTTCTTCGAAAAGCATGGTTTTTTGGTCACATAAAATAAATTAATATCCATGTTTTTTTACAGATTTGATTAGTCATTAGTTTTAGCCTCCCTACCCAGCAACAAATGCGATCCAAAGAGAGGAAGGAAGATTATGAAACAAGATCAAAGTTGAAGAAGACAGTATTAGGTGCTGAAAAACAGAACAGCAGTGAACCGAAAAAAGGTAGTCCTCAACATAAAAAAAAACATTTTATTTCAACAAAAAGGAGGCCTACCTAACTCTCAGCTTGGGCCCTCACATTGTCCCCGTGGGAGCGCTAGTTCCCATAGATACAATAGTTGTATCCCCCTGAGGGGGTGTTTTTTTTTACAAAGAAGTTGTGACCAAAAAATGAATCATAATAACTTTTTAATAAAAAAAACATGTTTAAAAAAAACATATTTTTTGGCAACATAAAATATGTTAATATCCATGAATTTAAGACACGATTTTTTATGAAAAATACATAAAATAAAACAGCATGGTTTTTTGGTCGCATAAAATATATTCATATCCAGGTTTTCTTATACTTCATTGTTTGTAAAAAAACATATTTTTTTAAAAAACAGCATGGGGTTTTTTAGGTCTCATAAATATATTCATACTTTTTTAGTTATGATTTTTTAGTACTAAAACAATTTTTTGGTCTTATATTCATGTTTTTTCAGTCATGATTTTATAATAAAAACATGTTTTTTTAAAAAACTGCATGGGGCTTTTTAGGTCACATAAAATATATTGTTTTTTAGTGATGATTCTTTGTAAAAAAAAACAACATGGTTATATTTGGTTCCAGAAAATATACTAATATTCATTTTTATTAGTCAGAATTTTTTGTAAAAAAACCTGCTTTTAAAAAAACAGCATATTTTTTTGTTCACCTAAAATATATTAATATCTATGGTTTTTAGTCATTTTTATGTAATGAAAACATAAAAAAGAAACCATACAGTAAAAGTGGTGGCATATAACCCACAATTACCTAGAGGAGTCTAAGAGGTACAGCAGGAGCCTCAGAACTTACCACAGAACTTATATTGATGGAGTCAAAATTCAGAGCTTATTATCTCTGCTATTTCTGATTTTTTTGGTCACATAAAATTAAAATCAGACATAGTAGAGATAGTAAGCTCTGAATTTTGACTCCATCAACATGAGTTCTGTAGCTCCTGCTGTTCCTCTTAGACGCCTCTAGGTAATTGTGGGTTATCTGCCACCACTTTTACTGTATGGTTTCTGTTTGATGTTTTTATAACAATAAAATGACTAATATTGGATATTAATATATTTTAGGTGTCCAATAAAACAACCCAGACATATACTCAACAAAATTTAGGTGTGCAAAAAAAAAACAAAAATAACAAAAAAAAAACACATAAAAAACACGCTTTTTTGTAAAAAAAACCGTAATCAAATAAAACCGTTTTTTTTTGCATCACTAGCTGGAGCATTCTTACTTACTTTTATTCTGACTAGTCCACCCCCTTTATTTGAAATTAGAAAAAAAAGCGAAATGAGAGAAAGGCCGTAAGAAATAAAAAATACCATCTCGAGAGTTGATGAGGCCTCGTGAACACCGCCTGTCAAAATATATAGGGCGGGAGCTTGTATTACAGATACGCTCATCACACACTGCAGGCTGGCTTCGGACGGACGGACGCGGCTCTTATTATAGTATAGATTTGATGAGTTTGCCAATAGTAGGTTTGGTCAATACTGATTTTACTGTTAACAATTTTGAAAATTTCCTTGCTACATTTTGGTAATTAGAGACATTTCAAGATGTTTTACATGAATATCACGCTCGAAATGCTTAGTTTTTGAGATATAGCGTAAATAACATTTAGGTTAGAATAGCATTAACAGCAGTTTTGATTTGGCTTTTCTGTCGTTTGGTGGATGCAGAACATGTGAAATATCAGGAACTTGATAACAAAAAACACAGCACATAGTGAAATCATTTTAATTTTACTTCTTTCTTTACACACCTAATCTATAAAGGGAAGAAACTAAAAAACTAGTAGTCCTATTTTTCTTAAACGTTTCGGAGTTCAGCTCCATCATCAGTAAGTCATATCTGAAATTCATAATGAGAATGGTTAAAAATGCAAAGTTATTTCGAATTTTCTTTCTCTACTCTATAAGTAAATGAACTAAATATAAATTTGCAAAGGGAATGAACTGGTGTCATTATTAAGAACCGGTTTGTCTTTAGCTATGTAGAATGATTCTAAAATTCTCAAATCCAAATCATTAGAAGCAGAACAAAAATTTCAAAATTATCTTCAGGCACACGGGCACTGCACTGCTCCGCATGAAGGCGGACAGAAGAATGACCGGGCTGCGTAAGTCGATTCCCCGTTCTAAAGCTCACACCCCAATGCTGGGCAATCCTCAAGTAAAATGGCAATGTTGTCATTCCGACATAGCACGATGTACATTGTATACAACTAAATTTGTACACAACGGACACCCGCATTCGCTTAGGTATAACATCTTTATAACGAGAAAACAAACCAATTTTATGAGAATTGACAAATATAAGGCAAAGATGTACTGCCGAAAAATAGCGTTTGAAAAGCATCTCCAGTTCTCGTGACATTTTATCAGAAAAGCAACCCAAATAAGGAAAAACGCAATAAAGACATTGTAGTGGATCAGCTGTGGAAATAGAATCTAAATATTTCTTACGGGAAATCGACTTACACAGGCCGGTCATTCTTCTGTCCGCCTTCATGCGGAGCAGTGCAGTGCCCGTGTGTCTGAAGATGAATTTGAAATTTTATGTTCTGCTTCTAATAATTTGGATTTGAGAATTTAAGAATCATTGTACATAGCTAAAGACAAACCGGTTCTTAATAATGCCACCAGTTCATTCCCTTTGCAAATTTATATTTAGTTCATTTACTTCTAGAGAAAAAAAAACTGAAATAACTTTGCATTATTAACCATTCTCATTGTAAATTTCAGATATGACTTACTGATGATGGAGCTGGACTCCGAAAGGTTTAAGAAAAATAGGACTACTAGTTTTTCAGTTTCTTTTATAGATTAGGTGTGTAAAGAAAAGTAAAATTAAAATGATTTCACTACGTACCGTGTTCTTCGTTTTCAAGTTCCTGATGAACATTCGTCTGAAGAATTATGAATTTCCTGAATGTGTGAAATATCTTAGCAGGAAACATCAGCCTCAGTATTGCTAAGTTAACACGTTAGTTGCGATGGGTTTAACTGAAGTTCAATATTCAACTTAAATTTAAAGTCAAAAGTGATAAGCAAATTTGTAAATATCAAACATTAACTGGGCCTGTTAAATACCATTAATTTAGAAAGGTTGTTAGAATTTTTCAAAACGACCCATCGATGGGTCGTTTCGCAGCAGGAAAAACCTAACTACGACCCACCGGTGGGTCGTACCGCAATGAATGTGTTAAGTTATTTCAGATTTACTTAGGTTAGTTTATTTAACTAACCTAACTTCACCTCTCGTAACGTCAATACTTTATTTTAGCTTATTTATGTGTCCGTCCGTTTATTCAATTTTATATATGACGTTCCTCTACCTTCAAAATTAAATATTCAAATACTAAGCATTTGCAAGCACAATTTCATTTTTGTAAAATGTCTTAAAATGTTTCCAAATAACTAAGTGTTGCAACAAAATTAGGAAAACAATGACAATATTAAAATCAATGTTGACCTTAACCCGCGCACGGTCGCGCATCCCTCAGAAAAGTAGTCAATTTACCCGCGTTACTCTGCCGTTCCCTGTTCACTTACCGTAATAGGCAGAGATGTAAAAATATGAAGTAATGAGTAAAAAATGTTGCTTTACACTTTGATGTTGTCAGATTTTTGATAACTTGAACCGTTTCTTTGTAATATGGAGTCAAACTCCGTAGATTTTTGCACAACATTGCTTCAAAGAGATCAATGGCCATTTTTGTGTTTTGGGAACAATGTAATGTTTTTCACTGCTATTTTATGCAGAAAATCCTTCCAAACCTGCTGATGTTTTTATTTTTCCTCTACAACAATTAGAAAAAAAGTTATGACCATTTATGTCTACTAGGTGTTATCCATTCTTCGTTTTAGTTCCTACATAAATGCATGTTTGCATGTCTGGTTATATTACTGTAAGTATAGTGTTTCGAAACTTGTAATTTTCACACAATATGAATAAAATACTGCTCTACACGCTACTGACTTCAGATTTGTCTTATTTGCCATTTTTACGAAATAAGGCGAAATAAGGCCCTGAGTAGTTTCGCTGGTAACTGAGGCTGCCACTGACTGTTCGCACGCACACCCTCTCACGGTCGCCTCATTTACCACACTGACTGTGCTTACCCCTCCCAACTTCCAAGTGGTTGGAGCTCTGCCTTAACCCCCACAATGTGGGGGTTTCTGGCTCTAGCTGTGTAGCACTCGCTGAGACGATCATTTTGGTGTATAACAACTTGGGGTTATGCCTTACGTCTGGCAACCAGTGAGCCTGGTAAATGAGGCGACCAGTTACAGTGCGCGGGTTAACATTTACCAAAAGTTTGAATATTTAAAATTGAAATATGTTCATTATCAATGCTAAGCTGGTCTTCCTTGGTTGTAAGATGCTTTCATTTTCCAGAACATTATGGTGAATCTGCATATTATGCAGTTGAGTTTTGAGATAACTTTAGAGGAGGAAAATAATTCAATTCAGTGCAAGGCAGTTAAAAAGCTTATTATTTGATGAAGAATTGGCTTTACTAGGGTCTTACTATTTGGCTATTGCCAAATATGATGATATTGAGACATTGATATTTGAGCTATGTATGCAAAATAGCTAGTTAATGTTGCTCTTGCCTACTTGTATTACTTCAAAACTTAACCCGTCCTCACACAGCCGACCTACCGGTAGGTTTGAAGAAAGTTGGTAAACTTTACAATTTACTGTACATTCATTATTCAAATCAGAAGCTTTGTTGAGAGTTCATTATAAAGGGAAAGGGTTTCTTTCTGTCAGTGAAAAAAAATGCTGCTAGCCGAATAAAAATTTACAAAATTGGAATTTTTATTTTGGTAAAAACAAAAATCAGAAAATCACTGGTTATTTTTCGTTTATTACACTTTCATGTTTTCTATGATGCATTTTCATAGATTTTGACTTGCTAAATCTTGTGGTATGTGAAATTTTTTCTAGATCTAATAGTTCCGAAAGCTATAGGCATTTTATGTAAAATAATCAGTTTTTAATTTTTTTTCAGTTCATTTTGTGTATAGGCTGTTATCAAGCACTTTCATTGCTTATAAAGAGTTTTATATGCATAGATCTTTTCCTCCCAAATACAGAATGCAATGGTGGTATTATTTTTTGGCTAGAAGTAAATCAGCAGATTTTGGACTCCTATTTATGCAACAAAAAAATAAAATAAAAAATAAAACATTGGCGAACTTCTAAGAAGCAGAATGTATGCCGGCATGCCTCAGCTACACTGCTGGCCTTTTAAGAGGGCCAGAATGAGCAGATGAATTCATACAGATTTGAACATGTTACCTCTCCTTCCCTGTCCCCCCCACCCACCTAATTTTACCTTTCATCAATGAATAGCGCTCAACGAGACTCTTAAAACCATATATTGCAACCCTAGGTTTGCTGATGTGCCACATGTACTAACTTTGCCAACCTTCTAAGAGTCCAGGACGTGGCGACGGGTTAACAGAATTCAACCATTTAGAAACTCAAAACTTTCTAAATTATTTCAAATTCAACACGTTAGTTGCGATGGGTTAAACTAAAGTTCAATATTCAACTTAAATATAAAGTCATCAGTGATAAGCAAATTTGTAAATATCAAACATTCATTGAGCCTGTTTATATATTAATTTAGAAAGGTTGTTAGAATTTTTCAAAACGACCTATTGATGGGCCGTTTTGCAGCAGGAAAAACCTAACTACAACCCACCAGTGGGTCATACTGCTACGAATGTGTTAATAACCTTAAAGATTATTCAATGCCAATAAAATAACATCAACTATATACATTTTAATGACTTCTAATGTTTTTAAGCTATATACTATTATTTATGAACGGATTTGAGGTTTTTCAGAACTAAATAGGTACTTGGAAGAAGTGGACTATCTTCACATATGATACCCAAGAGACCCGGTACCCAAGATGGCGGCCGCCATCTTGGATACCGAGTGGCGTCCATTGGAGATGATGTAAACGGACGTCACTAGAAACCTTTATTTATAATTTTCACTAGAAAAACTGTGGCTCCCTCTCACGACCTAACCTCTTTACGTTTGTAATTAGGTGTTGGCTTCCGTTATTGAATAAATTCCGATTGGCACGCTTGCTTCCTTTTTTTACTTTAACGTGAAATAATTTGAAAATAATGCATCAGCAAGCAGAATGCCATTCCTGTAAAATGTTTTTAAATGTGTTCCTTTAGTGATTCTTCGAAACGGAATTATTAATTTCCGTGATTGCATTAAATCCAACATTAACCAAATCATCAATTTCAAAGTTGCAAAACGTACTCTAACAGCTCCCGCTCAAGCGCAAACTTACTGGAACTGCTATAGAAAACAAAAATTTGGAAGTTGAATAACTCAAAAATAATGCATCAGAAAGCAGAATGTCTTTCTTGTAAAACATTTTTAAATGTTTCTTTCGTAATTTCTTGGAATGGAATTTCTTATTTCTGTGAACGGGTTAAACTCTATATTGACCAAAAAAAATGGAGCTTTTCCCAATTCATGTCCTCCAATCCTAATTAAAATTACAACCTGCGGTAAATCTGAAGGATATGTCAGTTATCGATTTTGCAAATTTCGATGCCAAAGCATAGTTAATTAGATCGAAATAAACAAGTTTTCTGCTATGCACTTTCCGTCTCAAATGAGTAATTTATTAGTTATAGCGTTAAATGACTTACCGCAACTCCAGTGTTTGAAGCAGCAAGTAATTCAAGGAGCACGTCGGACAGCAACACTGCAATGCACTTACGCTTCCAGCGCGATCGTCATCAAAGACGAAATCAAACCTACTGCTATACCTCGTTAAATACTCCTTTGATGAAAAAAGTGTATAGAAGAAAAGTTGTTTATTTCGATGTTATTACCATGATTCGAGCAACAAAAATACAAAAATCAATGAGTAGCTGTTTATTCGAGCGCATTCGTCATCCAAGACGAAACTAAACTTACCGCTATAAATCGTAAAATACTCATTTGAGACAGACAGTGCACAGAAGAAAACTTGTTTATTTTGATTCAATTAATTAGGTACAGGCACCTAAAAGTGGAAAATTGATAACTGACATATCCTTCAGATTTACCCAACCTGCTAACAGGCAACTGTCCATCTCCATTCCTGGCTTAACCCTTTAACGCCCACGTTTTTATACTCATATTACCGTTATAACAACCACTATCACTAACTTAAACCGACACTGGCATTAGGGAGTTACTGTTATCTAGATGGGGAAGGAACTGCCACTTGGCAGTGAAGTTCAAAGGACACATTAGTGAACGAATTGAATAAGAAATATAATATATTATTGTTATTTTTGAAAGAGGACTGTACAGTCCACTTGGGCGTTAAGGGTTAATATTTTCTTTTTACAGAGAGCATTAGATTTGATTCGGGCTGTGGTAACATTAAAAAAAATCTTTAGTTTCCTTTATTACAATAAATCAATAATTTAACTTTACTTTCAGTTTTTACTGTCATTATTAATTTTATGCTCATCAAAAAATTTTTCATTCTCGGCAAGGGTTGCTACAGAAAGTAGCTCGGTAAGCTGATAAAAGCTAAAAATTTTATCATGTTAGGCACAACAGCTAAAGTGAAAATAAAAGTGAAAATAGCCCAGCAAAAATATTTGAAATAGTATTAATATTTAAAGCGCAAGTTTCTGTGGCTACTCGTGTCGCTCGTAACAGGACTAACAGAACAGTCAGCCCACATTGACGTACTTCAACAAAGTCGGCCTACATCCAATCAACCGTAAAATTGTTACTTATTCAGCACTATACAATGGTACTCATGCAACTAATTGAATCGAACGATTGTACTTTCACTGTGAACAAGAAGCCAACCTTTCACTCATCAGATAGAGCTAGATTATATATGTCTCTGTAGTGAACGAATTTCTTGGCTGGCTGATGTACAAATATTTCGCAGAACTAGTTCAGCATCTCCTACAATTATTTCTTATTCTCTTGTTGAGAAGATTACAAACAAAATGCTTCTAATAGTTCTGCACTTGTGGTACTTCAACTCAGCGTACCTGTAAATTCACGTCTTTATGACTGATAATGAGCCTGCCACGGATTTCAGTTCCACTCATATCATCATTGAGGTTTTACTCTTACTGTAATAGACTGAATAGAATTATATAATAATCTATAAAAGTAATTAGTTCTATGAAAATCCCCAAAATACCTCAAGCTCTTGCTGCCTAGTTATAACTTTTAGTGCTCAATTCTCACAAATTCGAAAAAATCCCATTTCAGTAGCAATGCAAGTAGGACTAAAAAAACAGTACAAAACTTCGATCGAGAATTGTTCACATCCAACTTCCGATATGGCCCGAAATGTGTTTTCTGATAACATTATCATCAACAAGAAGATGCCTGGAATTCTCGCAAAAACTTCATGGAGCAACTCATTCAAATAAATTTTAAAAACCAGGTGAGTGAATATAAACCATACCATTGTTCTAATCTCATTTTAGCTAGAGTGATTATGTGATCTTTGATGCGATATGATTAAATAACTGAAGTGCTAGCAAACCCATGTTACTACTACTACTACTAAGCTAGAGTGAATTTTTCCATTGAACGCTGGCACTGAGTCACTTGCAGTGAGCAGCAATCTGAAGTTTAATTTAAGGAGAAATTTATAAAATTCATATCGAGGAATTAATCTACCGGTTCATTAACCACTTTATTGCTTCACAACCTTATTCATGTACAATTATTTATTGACACTTTTTCATCGTGGTATGAATGTGCCTAAAAATGAAATGTTCTATGATGGAAGTTTTGTAAGCTAACTCTTGTTTGCTGCGAGGTGTAAAGCGTTGAGTGTGAATAGGCGTACGTCGATATGGTATGAGAATAAAAGAAATGAAAGAAAAAACCGTTCATTTGCAAAAAAGTTGACACATGAGATGTATGGCAGCATATTGGATTTTGAAATTTTCTTAATATAGGACGTCCTTAGACAAACGTACAATACGAGGCGTACTAATAGAGAAACTATACGTGGTGTACTAATAGACATATCATACGAGGTGAACTAATAGACAATCTATACGAGGTGTACAGATGGACAAACCATATATGAGGTGTACTAATAGACAAACCATACGTGGTGTACTAATAGACAAACTATCTGAGGTGTACAAATAGATAAGCCATATGAGGCGTACTAACAGACAAACTATACGAAACGTACTAATAGACAAACTATATGAGGCGTTCTAATAGACAAACCATACGAGGCGTGCTAATAGATCAACCCTGTCAAAGGCTAATGAATAAAAAATATCATCTCTTGGATATTTTATGCTCCAGGAGATGGAGCTGACAACTTATGATGGAGCTGATGGAGCTGACGGAGCTTACAACTTATAAATAACTTTAATATATTAGGGAATTCTTCGGAATTAATTTACTTATGGTAGACTTAGAAATCCTACACTAGAGCACAGTATAGGTTCCATATAGACACAACACAGTAATAGTGCTGACATAAATAGACAATGCAATGACACATCCCATTAGGTACACAATTCACTCACCTCTCAGATACCCTACAACTTAGATACTCAAATACCAGACATATGTGGCCAGCGAGAGTAGAGCGGAGATAGCTTGAAATATATAGAAAAGAGTAGAATAGAATGAGTAGTAGGTAGTTAGAGAATAACTTAGAGGTAGTACCTAGCCGTCCGAGATACTCTATATTTACACTGGCAGTCAGCATGAACTGTTTAGCTGGCTACGACCAATCGGAAACTGGATGCGAGTGTTGCTCTCACGAGCGTTGCCATTGCCAACTTTAGGTCTCTCTAACTAGAACTTACACTACTCGCTATATTACACCCCTCCCTCCTTAATTAGAAACCCCTCCTTGTCTCCCAAGTCCCCTTATTTAATATATAATGGAGTTAGGTTAAGTAAAGCGAGACACTTGGAGTTTGTATAATCAGTACACACAGCAGGACACAGTTTACATCACGAAGGATAGCGGTGGAGTGGGCTCCAGCCAAGCCCGAGAACCATGAGCTCAGTTCTCAACGCAGAGTACTGTCTAAACACATTCTAACACAAGAACACTGTAAAATTATCAGTATTATACACATATACATTCAAGGTGCAACAATAAAGGTTTCAAAACTCCTCACATTGAATGTGTGTCAGATGAGACCATTCCTAACTTCGTTTTCAGCCTAGAGAACTTTTCTATGGGCAGGTTCTTGGTAAATATGTCGGCGAGCATTTCGTCGGTAGGGCAATACACTACGTCTATGTCTTTGTTACTTACAAGATCCCGTACATAGTGAAACTTAATATCGATGTGCTTGCTCCTCCCATGATATTTGGGATTGTTGGCAAGACAGATGGCTGACTGGTTGTCATCGTTTATAACCATTGGTTCCACAGTACCAAAATTTAGATCACTGAGTAAGTGCTTCAACCAGACAGCCTCTTGAGCCGCACCGGCAAGAGCAACGTATTCGGCTTCTGCAGTTGAGAGGGCTACACAAGTTTGTTTGTTAGATCTCCACGTAATTACCGAATTACTGAGGGTGAAACAGTAACCAGAGGTAGACTTTCGGTCATTTTTATCACCAGCCCAGTCAGCATCTGAATAACCAATGCAAGTATCAGAACATTTGCTATACAAGAGACCTAGTTTGGAGGTGCCTCTCAGGTACCTGAATATTCTCTTAACACACATCCAATGCTGTTCAAGAGGTTTGGAGCTGT
This sequence comes from Morinoia aosen, assembly GCA_030386875.1. Classification (NCBI taxonomy): domain Eukaryota; kingdom Metazoa; phylum Arthropoda; class Malacostraca; order Amphipoda; family Talitridae; genus Morinoia; species Morinoia aosen. Next base: position 3,500,435 of record CM059564.1, read on the forward strand.
ATTTAGCAACATTATTCACTGCGAATGCAATGTCAGGTCGAGTTCTGGTTGATAAATACAAAAGGCTACCTACAGCACTTTGATAAGTAGCAGGGTCAAATTCGACATCATTTGGGGAGCATATCGGATTTACATTTACATCAGCGGGAGTTGCAACAGGTTTACAATTATCAAAGCCAAATTTTGACAACAGAGCCTCAGTGTAAGCAGTTTGATTTAAGAAAACATTGTTTTTAGATTGTACAACACTTACACCTAGGAAGTAACTCAGCACACCAAGGTCTGTCATTTTGTATTGGGTAGAAAGACTCATCTTTATTTGATTTATTTCGTCACCAGACTCAGAAGCAATTATTAGGTCGTCTACATACACCGCCACAATACACAGTTTCTTCTCTTGAACACGAGTGTATATACAAGCATCACTCTTAGATTTTACAAAACCAAATTTCTTCAAATAGCTATCTAGTGTAGTATTCCAACACTTAGGAGCTTGTTTTAGTCCGTAGAGCGATTTTTGTAGTTTACACACAAGATTTTCTTTGCCTTTGACAATAAAACCGTCAGGTTGAACCAGGTACAGTTCTTCAACCAGTTCTCCATTAAGAAAGGCTGTTGCAACGTCCATGTGATGGACTTGCATGTTGCATTTGGCAGCCAAAGCTAGTACTGTCCTGACAGATTAAAATCGAACCACGGGACTGAAGGTTTCGTCGTAGTCAGTGCCATATTTTTGTGAGTAGCCCTGAGCCACAAGGCGAGCTTTGTACGAGCAAATGCTGCCGTCGGGTCCGGTTTTTCTTTTTAAGATCCACTTTGATTTGATAGGTTTTTTGTCATTAGGACACTCTACAAGAGACCATACTTTGTTTTGATTTATAGACTCCATCTCATTCTCCATAGCTGTTTCCCATAGTTTTGCTTTTGGTCCACTGAGTGCTTCTTGAACACAAGATGGTATATCAAGCTCATTTTTCATTAAATACACCCATTCACCAAACCTATCAGGAGCCCGTCGATACCTGGCTGATTGTCTAGGCTCCACTCCCTCCACCCCAGCATCTGACTGTCTATGCTCCACCCCTCCCTCAGAGTCTTCTGGTTCTGGATCCTGAGGAAGAAGAGTAAAATTACCATCATTTAATTCTGAAGGCTCCTTCTCAATTGGCATCTGCTGAGATTCATTGAACATAACGTCTCTACTCAAAAATATCCTTCTGCTGCTTAGGTCATACAGACGATATCCCTTGGATCCACTTCCATATCCTACAAGAACACACGGTTTAGATTTTGGATCAAGTTTTTCCCTCTCATCTTTGGGGACATGAGCGTACGCACTGCAGCCAAAGGTTTTGAGGTGCTGTACATTGGGCTTGTGTCCATTAAGGGCCTGATAAGGGGTCATATCATTCACTGCACTAGCAGGGCTCCTATTTTTGACATATACGGCAGTTGATATAGCTTCACCCCAGAATGATTTTGGTAACTTTGAACCAGACAGCATAGCTCTGACAGAGTCAAGGAGAGTTCTATTCTTTCTTTCTGCAACTCCATTTTGTTCAGGTGTCTTAGGCACAGTTTTTTCATGGATAATTCCTTCCCTTTTTAGGAATTGTTCAAAGTCATTAGAGATGTATTCCCCACCGTTATCGGAGCGCAGAATTTTAATTTTGTGATCATAGTGATTTTCAACCAAAGATTTGAACTCCTGAAACACTTTAAAAACATCACTCTTATGTTTGATAATGTACACCCAAGTATATCTGGAGTGGTCGTCTATGAAGGTTACAAAATACCTTCCACTCCCAAGTGATATGGGATTAAGCTTGCCACACACATCACTGTGGATAAGTTCTAAGGGTCGGCGTTCCCTTTTGTGATTTGTTTTGGGGAACGGAAGCCTATGATTTTTACCATCACAACAGTTTTCACAAAAAATGTTATCTCCACTCACAGAACAATCAAAACCTTTAACAAGAATCTTAGTGGCTAATTTCTTAAGATTATTGAATCCTAGATGACAGAATCGTTTATGCCACAGAATTTCATCAGAGGAAACGTTCATGCATTTAGCAGCTGAATTAAGGGTGCAATTAAGTTTATACAATTTTCCTACTTTACTGCCTAAGGCAATTAATTTGTTGTCTTTATTTACAATCTTACATGAGCTTTCGTCAAAGTAAACTGAGTTTCCACTTTCTGTAATCTGAGGCACATATAGTAAATTGTAGGCTAAGCCAGGTACATACAAGACATTCTTAACAACACAGGTATCTACTAGATCTTTAGGCAACAACACCATAACTTCAACATCACCTACACCAACACCTTGCAAGTTTCTACCATCACCAACTTCAATGTTAATTGGACTAGATAGCTCATTCATACAGGAAAAATCATTCCTATTATTACACATGTGTGCTGTTGCACCGGAATCAATTACCCAACAATTATTGATATTTATCACAGACAATGCACTGATATAATTGGTTTTACCTGCTACAAAATTTTTCTGGTCTTCTGTGTGGTTCCCATCTTCTTTCTTCAACTTTTCTTGATAGATCCAGCACTTGGCGCGTAGGTGTCCCATTTTTCCGCATTCGAAACATCTTGAGTTTTTCAATTTGGAGGTCACAAGGGATTTTTCACTGAAGTCTGAAGCACTTTGGTTTTTCAGTTTTGCTTCTTCATTCAGAAGACGCTTTGTCACAATATCCCATGACGGTAGTTTTTCATGAGCTTCCAGTGCAGTCACGAGTGTGGAGAAGTGGTCGGGAAGTGACGACAGCAAGATTATTACACGACTTTCTTCATCAACAGCGTCATCAATCACACTCAAGGACTCAAATATTTCGACAAATGCTTTGAGATGAGTTTGTAAGTCTTGGTCTTCTTTTAGTTTCATGTTGTAGAGTCTTTTGCGTAGTCTGAACTTGTTAGACCAAGTTTTCTTTTGGAATGTATCTTCAATTTTGTGCCACAGTTGCACAGGGTCAGTAGGATCACTCAATAAATACAGTTGACTCGTTTCTACACCAAGCACAATTGTTGCAAGTGCACTGTCACGTCTTTCTTCAAATTTTCTTCGAGCAGTCTCGTCCGTAGTCTGTGGCATGGCTTCCGTTCCTCGAACCAAGTTCCACAACTTTTCTTTCATCAAGAACATCTTCATTTGCAGCTTCCACGTAGGATAGTTTTTATCATTAAGAGCCGTGAGGCAGTTCTTAGCACTTTCACTCACGGAGCCTGCCATAATTCTTTCTCTTTCACTATTTCTGTCTCACACAGTACTAACAGATCACCAACGTCTGTTCTCGCTGTCCCGGGCTGTTTTTCGCTTCGGGACTTAATATAACCTCACTTGATATTGCTTCATCGGAAGGTTGTCTGGGCCCATAACCTAATGGAGTTAGGTTAAGTAAAGCGAGACACTTGGAGTTTGTATAATCAGTACACACAGCAGGACACAGTTTACATCACGAAGGATAGCGGTGGAGTGGGCTCCAGCCAAGCCCGAGAACCATGAGCTCAGTTCTCAACGCAGAGTACTGTCTAAACACATTCTAACACAAGAACACTGTAACTTTATCAGTATTATACACATATACATTCAAGGTGCTACAATAAAGGTTTCAACAATATAGTCAATCCTAAAGGTCCATTCTCACCACAGGCTTCCGAGCCCGGGTAGACCTGCGTGAGATGCTAGCACTTGGAGGCTCGTGCATCCTAGCCTCCTGGGAGGGAATCGGGTAATCAGGTGTTTCGGAGTCAGGTTCATTGGTCGGAGGTGGTGGGTATGAATTTTGAGCAGGTTGTGGAAACACAACGGTTTCCTCCGTAGGTTGTTCCAAGGGTTCAGGGATGGTGTTCGAGCACGTAATAACTTGGTCCTGGTGTCGACGAACGACCTCTCCCCCCTTCAGTTGGCACTTGTAGGATACCGGGCCTGTTTTCTCAATGGTGGTAGCAAGGGTCCATTTTGGGGAACCCAGCGTGTATTGACGGACCATCACAGGTGACTCCGGCGGAATGTCAACCGCGCGAGACCCTGGGTGGTATCTTTTCTGAGCGTCCTGGCGTTGAGCAACTTTGGACGCGATTGCTTCTGACGGCCAAAGTAGATCAAGACGAGAGCGAACTTTCCTGCCTAACATCAGTTCGGCGGGCGTAACACCTGTTGTCGTGTGGGGTGTTAGCCGATAGTTGAACAGGAACCTGTCTAGTGCTAGGCGTAGGGGTTCCGTTGACTTTCGTATATTCTTCTTGAAGTTTGTACCATGCGCTCTGCCAGTCCATTAGTAGAAGGATGGTTTGGTGCGCTCGTAATATGTCGCATACCACATGCCTTCACAAATTCTTGGAATTCAGCCGATTTGAAACACGTTGCGTTGTCCGAAACAATTGTTACTGGAAATCCAAATGTCGCAAAAGTGTGTTTCAGGCACGAGATCGTTTCGCTAGAGGTTGTAGTAGATGTGGGAAAAATTTCAACCCACTTAGAGTGTGCATCCACGATCACTAGATAGTATTTTCCATCCATTGGGCCCGCGTAGTCAATGTGTATGTGATGCCGCTTCGCCGGCCATTCCCACGGATGGAGTTCTGCTTTTGTCGGTGCGGCTCGAGTGCTCAGGCACTCGCTGCATGACTTAGTCGTTTCTTCTAGATCTTTATCCAAAAGCGGCTACCACACGTAGCTGCGGGCTAATTCCTTCATCCTGGATGATCCTGCATGGCCAGAGTGAAGTTCATCCACAATAGCTTGTCTAAGGGCTTGAGGCACAATTATTCCTGCTCCCCAGAGCACACAGCCATTTTGTGTGGACAATTCGTCTCTCCTCCTAGTGTACGGAGCGAGATCGGGGTCCCCGATTACCGTCAAAGGCCAGCCTGCATGGCAGTATTTGTATACCATCGAAAGTACTGGGTCCCTTAGGGTGCCGTCGCGAATGTGGGTGCTGGTGACCGGAGCTGACTCTAGGAAGTTTACTAAGGACGTCCATTCCGCAGGAATAGGTGTGGCTTCCTCGGGAGTTGTCAAGGGTAGACGACTGAGAGCATCAGCCGTGCCCAACAGCACGCCAGACCGGTGACGCAAGGTGAACTTGTAGGGTTGCAGCAGTAGAGCCCACCTTTGAATGCGCCCGGACGCCATCGGAGGAATGCTTCTACCCGGATCAAATAGTCCTAACAAAGGTTTGTGGTCAGTAACCACAGTGAAGTCCTGTCCCCACAAGTAGCAATGGAATTTTTTGAGTGCAAACACCATAGCCAGAGCTTCTTTCTCATTCTGGGAGTAGTTGCGTTCTGTTGCTGTTAGAGTTCGGGAGGCAAAATAGGCGGGGCGTTCAATTCCATCAATAAGGTGACACAGCACCGCTCCCACACCATACGCACTACTGTCAGCCACTACCACTATGGGTTTCTGAGGGTCGAAGTGGACTAGGGTCTGGGAGTCCAGGAGGGCTTGTTTAGACTTCTGGAATGCCCTCTCCTGACTTGTATCCCATTTCCAAAGGGTTTTATCCCTCAGTAAGGTATTTAGGGGCTCCAGCATAGTTGCAGATAATTTTCGAAATTTCCTATAGAAATTTAACAGCTCAAGGTAGGCTCTCAGTTGAGTTACATTAGTAGGAGCTCGTGCATTCTGGATTGCTGCTATCTTCTCTGCAGTGGGGTGCAATCCATCCTTGTCGATTTGGTATCCAAGGTAGGATACCGGCGGCACTCCAATTTGGCATTTATCCATTTTCAGTTTTAGAGCCCTGCCTCCTGTAGTTTAGACAAGACTTGATGGAGACGCTTGTTGTGCTCCTGCTCATTAGTGGCACTCACCAGGACGTCATCCAGGTAGCAGAACACTCCTGGGAGGCCCTGCAATAGTCCTTCCATGGCACGCTGAAAGATTCCAGGTGCTGAGGCTATGCCGAAGCTTAGCCTATTATAAGCAAACAGACCTCTATGGGTGTTGATCACGGTGAGCTCCTTGGATTCATCATCCAACGGAAGTTGGCCGTACGCTTGAGACATGTCTAGCTTGGAGTATATAACTCCTCCGGCTAACCCGCTAAATAAATCTTCCACTCTGGATATAGGGTAGGTATCAAGCCTAGTGGCTCTGTTGACGGTTAGTTTGTAGTCGCCACAGATGCGGATGCTTTGATCAGCCTTGAGCACAGGAACAATCGCCGCGGCCCACCTAGAGTACTGTACAGGGGTGAGGATACCTTCCTGCACCAGTCTATCTAGTTCTGCCTCCACCTTAGTTCTGAGTGAGTAAGGCACATTCCTGGCTTTGCAAAACTTAGGTACTACAGTGGGATCAATCTCGATTCTAAACTTCCTGCCCTTAAAGCAACCTAGACCTGGTTGGAAAAGGGAGGGAAATTTTTGAACGAGCCCCTCTGCCTGGGTAACTAATTTATGTACCCTATTAGCAACTATAGTTAATCCTAGGGAGTTAATCAGGTCCCTACCCAGCAAGGCTGGCCCCTCCCTGTCTACAACCACAATAGTTGCTAGCTGAGGAACCATACCACTAGATTCATGCTGGATGTTAGCTCTAATCCCCCCACAAACCACTAGTGTGGCTCCCCCATAAGTCCTAAGCTTAACATCAGAAGGTTTCAGCTCGAGTCTTGACTTAGCTGGTATTTTAGAGTAGGTGGCCATTGAAAAGATAGACCTGGCAGCACCTGTATCTACCTCCATCTCTAATGGCACACCATTTAGTAACAATTTTATTTTGATTGGGGGTTTCATTTCCTCGGCTAACGAAATTATTTCCCCATAACACCCATGATTGGGGGCTGGGTAGTCTGCACTGGTTCCATTGCTAGTTCCATTAGGGTTAGGGTGGTGTTCCCTCCCCCTTTTTTCATGCATAGCATGCACAAAATTATTTTTGTTGCCTTTAGCAAATTTCTGCCCTTTTAGTTTGAAACAACATTTTTTTAGATGACCTTTTTGGCCACAACCATGACAATTACTGTCTTTATAGGGGCAATCTCTACGCCAGTGCAAACCACCACAGCCGCTGCATGCTGATTTGGGGCTAGCTTGTGCCTGAGTCTTGCCCTGAGGCATGTGCGCAGTTTGCTGAACTCTACTCTGACCTACATTTAGAATAGGATTTGATTGCCTCAACCCCACTGTTTCTCTCAGTGTGGTTTCTTTAGCAGTAACTAGATCCATGGCCTTTTGCCATGTCAGGCCAGCTTCATTCAGCAAGCAATTTTGAATTTCATTACTGGACACACCCAAAATGAATATGTCCAGAAGCGTTTCTTCTAGCACTTCCTGTTTGAAATTACAGGTATGAGAAAGGGCCTTCAAGCTAGCAACAAAATCAGCGATGCTTTCCCCTTGTTTCTGGTTCCGCTTATGGAACCGAAATCTCTCATAGATCTGATTTCATGTTGGTTTAAAATGCCGTCTCAACGCTTCCACAATCTCGTCATAAGTAGCATCAAGGGTTCTTTTAGGAGACACTAGGTCTTTTATTAGCCTAGCAACTTTTGGACCCACTAGTGAAATTAGTGTGGGGGCTTTTTCCTTGTCTCCTATTTTGTTTATTAAAAAATGGCAGTGCAATCTAGTATCATAGTCTCCAAATTCTTCCTCTAAAGGATTAAATTCTCCCACTGAACCTATCAATGGCATATTGAATTTTTAGTAAGTTTAACACACTGTGAAAAGTAGAAAAAAATCACAGCACAAATAGTACAATCACTAGATCAATTCTGAGTTTCTTCAATAGTCTAGCCAGTCTAGCAACACCAGTGAGCAGAACAACAACAACAACAAAAAAAATTCACTAGGCAAATTCCATGTTCCCTCACTAGTCACTACTACTTAGTCACTCCCAGCAGTTCTACCAACACCTCGTCGCCAATATGGTAGGCTTAGAAATCCTACACTAGAGCACAGTATAGGTTCCACATAGACACAACACAGTAATAGTGCTGACATAAATAGACAATGCAATGACACATCACATTAGGTATATAATTCACTCACCTCTCAGATACCCTACAACTTAGATACTCAAATACCAGACATGTGGACAGCGAGAGTAGAGCGGAGATAGCTTGAAATATATAGAAAAAGTAGAATAGAATTAGTAGTAGGTAGTTAGAGAATATTTTAGAGGTATTACTTAGCCGTCCGAGATACTCTATATTTACACTGGCAGTCAGCATGAACTGTTTAGCTGGCTACGACCAATCGGAAACTGGATGCGAGTGTTGCTCTCACGAGCGTTGCCAACTTTAGGTCTCTCTAACTAGAACTTACACTACTCGCTATATTACAATATTATAAGTTGAAACGAAGTAAGGAAAGACAAAAAGCGCTTTATTGAAGCAGATTCAAACACCGCTGTAAATGACAATCAAGTATTGAGGAAAGGTTAGTCACAAAGTAATTTATAACGATCTTCTAGAACATCGCGCAACACAACATGCACATCCAGAAACGCGTATGTATGGACCCTTAAGGGAAGCATTTTGACAAAATGGTCAACTTTTGTTCTATTGGACGTACGTCTATGAAAATTTGCAGATTACTAGATCTCTACATTTGTAACAACTTATCTTAAACAAAAATTTTTCATAAGGCTATAGAAAATTTTTTATTTGAAAAAAATGAAATTATATATATACATATATTATTCATAAAATCTTCGAAATTTACAAAGCTAGAGCAATGCGGTTTGTTGCATTTGAAAGTCAAACTTATGCTCTATCAAAATTATGGGGGGATTTTTGATTTATTTTTTTTCAGAATTTATATGAATTTTTTTGTAAGGGTCAGAGCAAAAGTTATACTTTTAGGGTAAAAAAGTCCACGGAAAGCTTTACAGAAAAAAATTTGGAAATGCCACCATAAGTTCGATAGAGCAAACATATCACTTTCAAATGCAACAAACCACATTGCTCTAGCTTTGTAAACTTCGGAGTTATAACGACAAACGTCTTGATAAGTTACTTTTCTTATAAAACCTATTTTTAAGAAACAAAATGCTTCTCCTCCTACATTTTTTGAGCTACAGTGATGATTTTGGTATCATTGGATGCAGAAAAACAAGGGCTTTACAATGTATTGAGAAGTTTTTCAAAATTCATTCTTGTTTCAAAGTTATGACGTCATAAATTTGAATTTTCTTGAGAATATTTTGATTTTTTTTTTTTTTTTTTTAATTTTTATATTGGAAATTTGGGGAAAAGCATTCAAGTTTTTGGAATGTCCACGTTATTCTGCGTCCAATAATACCAAAATCATTACTGTAGCTCAAAAACTATCAGAGAAAAAGCATTTAGAAACCCCCCCCCCAAATGTCGTTTTCTATGATTTCCCATTTTCTTTTCAAGAAAATCGCATTTTGTCATAAATGATAAATGATTCTATATTGTATTTCCTATCAGTATACCAAATTTCATTGCTCTAAATTCAATAACAAAAAAAATATTCGGATGGGGATGAGGAATATGAATGATGAAATATATAAAAAAATTAAATGGAAAAAAATTGAAAATTTCAGATTTTTTTTTTGTCCACGTTATTCTGCATTCAATGATACCAAAATCATTACTGTAGCTCAAAAAATGTAGGAGGAGAAGCATTTAGAAAACCCCCCCAAAAATGTCGTTTTCTATGATTTCCCGTTTTCTTTTCAAGAAAATCGCATTTTGTCATTGATGATAAATGATTCAAAATTGCATTTCCTATCAGTATACCAAATTTCATTGCTTTAGGTTCAAAAATGAAAAAAAAGGTCCGTAAGAGGGATGCCCTCCCCCCCCCGGGAGGGACGTTAGGTCTGGGGTAGGTTCCTGATATTTTTACAGACATTCGGGGACATGTCTCTAACTCATTTAAAGCAATAAAAACAAAAATCGGGAGAATCGACCTTTGGACTCAGATGCCCCAAATAGCCCCAGGAAATGCTTCCCTTAAAGTCCATACGAGGCAAAATCTTTCAAATTATTAATTTCACCACCTAAAATCTAATACCATCAACACAATCATTTTCATAATTTTCTATCACTAATCCCTTTCAATAAAACCCCGAAATCGATTAGAAATGTACCCGAAAATATTTTCATCAAAAATGTATTCTGATTGCCACCCGATTGTTGACTGAAAAATGTACGGCAACACTGGTCGAGACCCCATCTTAGATGACACGGCACTTGTACAAAATACTCCTCTGTAGCTAGTGCTCTTGTTTTTAGTCCCACGGGATCTACTAGACATCACACACACTCCACACTACAACACCATGCCCCTCAATCAGACCATCAACTCACTCACCTCTCTACCTTGAGGCGTTCTGATGCATGGAAACTCAACTCATTTCCTGACTTGTAGCTGCTACCCCCATCTGTGTGCTTCTCCTCACAGAAACCAGTCACACGAGCTCAGACCTTTTATTAAGATTCTACCTTGCTGGTAAACAACCCAGGCTGTCGCTACTAGCAGACCTTTATCCATCATTGCAAATATCTCCCATCGCTGACTTATTATTGGCAGCCGAGCTCAACGCTTATAACTCATTATAAAAACTCACAACTCATAACACACTAAACACATGAAGCCGCACTCTTCCGGAAACCTGCTGAGGATTCACAACCAAGATTGAATCCCGAAAGAAGTCCACGAAGAAGCAGGACTGCGACTCAACACTTCACCTTCAATAAATCTCAAAAGGCGAGCATACTCGGACTTTCATTCGCCTTTCACTTGATGGTTTGGGGAACAGTTCTTATTACCACACCAATTGTGTGTCTGAATGCCCAACTCCTTTTGAGTCATGGTGGCCTAATCCAATCTTATCCTTTTCTCATTGTTGCCTCCCCAGGCAGCTGATGACTCTCAAATCATTGAATTAACTTAAGGTATCAGGTAACAACCCCTAAACCAGATCTTTATACTGGTAAACCCCAGAGTTTTGAAAATAATTAATTACCCCAACCATCATTTGAAGGTGCATAAGCGGCAAACGCATGTCAAGTGCTGTTAACATCTGTGTAGTGTTGAACCTTGATGGAGGTAGTTCTCTAACCTTCAGTAGTCAAACATAGTATTTCCTTTCGAAACCCTTTCTAAAAATTAAGTTATTGCTACTGCAGCCTATCTTAACAAACTCTCCCTGCATTTCCATTGCTACTGAAGCCGCCTTTGACAAAACCCTTCATGTATTTCCATTGCTACTGAAGCAAACAATAGGACATCTTCTAGGATTATTCCCATTGATACTGAAGCTCTTTACTAATAACCCCTCGCAATTTCCATTGCTACTGCAGCACCTTTCATTGCTACTGAAGCAAAACATTACTAAAATTTTGTACGAAACACCAACTAAAACAATTATCCATAATGGCTCCCGCCAATAACACAAATGATAGTGCGAACGTTTCTGCGATCGTTAAACTCTCCCCGTTCACAGTGGAAGAAATAGACCCTTGGTTCATCCAAACTGTCAGGTATTAACCTGAAATAATAGTAGTAATAATAGCAGTTACAAAGTAGCCCATTTAAGAGAACCTATGCTAATACACATAGTACCCCCTACACTAGACTTTACCACAATATAGTTAAACATCACATAGATTAATATTTGTGATCCACATAGACACCACACTGTATAGCAATTACTGACACATCAATAATATAACAAATAGGAACTCACCTCTTTGATATCACTTAACTAGGAAAATGCTCAGTTTACTAATCATGTGGCCAGTGAGATAAGAGCGAAGACAGATGGAAATAATAGGGTAGGGTAGCATTGCATTAGTAGTAGGTAGTTAGAAATAGCTTAGGTGTAGTTACTTGCACTTAAGATAATCTATATACACACTTGCAGCCAACAAGTACTGTTTAGCTGGCTACGACCAATCCAAAACTGCCTGCGATCTTGCCGTATCGAGCGTTGCCCACTTTAGGTCTCTCTAACTAGAACTTACATTACTCGCTAACTCTAACTCAGCAAGTTAGAGCACTGGTGAATACAGTCGCCAACCAGCAAGCCGAGCGCGCTAGTATGCAAGGACAAGTGCATGGTATTACACCAAAGACCAACCCGTACCAACATGGTAATGATCATTATCCAAACCCCTATCCGTTTGACCGACAAGCTCGTGCAAATAGGTCATTCAACAACTATAATCGTAATCGTAACCATCAGAACGTCCCTAGACCGATTCCTAGCCATAATCCGAATTCACAAGCAAGCGGGCAGAATGAGTTGTGTTGGTATCATCAGTGATACTGGCATAAGGCTCGCAAGTGTGAGTCGCGAGACTGTCCCATGTTCGGACTTGTTCACAAAAAAAAACGGCAGCAGCGTGGTATAATTGCACGTCAGACGCGGGCGCACAATCAACGTTGTACCACTCGCTGCTTAACGTTGTTAGATCCCGTGACTAATATAAAATTCCTGATAGACACAGGTAGCCCTATCAGCCTAATTCCAGCTACTGAGAGAGACAAGCAGTGTGTAGGAGTTCCGAATTTGAAAGCCGCTAACGGTACTCCGATATTATGCTACGGCACAAAGTCCCTAACTTGTTCCCTAAACCTCCAGCGAAAATTCGAATTCGACTTTATTATAGCCGACGTCGACACGCGTATCATTGGCGCTGATTTCCTCCAAAAATTTTCACTTGTAATGGACGTCAAAAACAAATGACTCTACGATAGCGTAACTCAAGCGGAAAATGCCCTCCATTCCGTTGCGCGTGTCAACGTCGCCCTAAGCGTGACTGCCAATTTAGACAGCACATGCCCATACCAACGGGTGATGTCTGAATTTCCCTCGTTGTACCAGGCTAACGTAGCTACTGATCATAAGACACAGACGGAACACCACATAAAACTATGTAGTGGTCCGCCTGTTTACGTGAAAGTAAGGCGTCTTCCCCCTGACCGATTGCAGGAGGTAAAGGCCGAGTTCAAAAAGATGATGGACGCTGGGACGATTCACATCTCGAAAAGTCCCTGAGCCAGTCCCTTGTTGCTGGTACCCAAAAGTAATGGCGAGACGCCCATTAAGTAATGGCGAGACGCGGTGATTATAGACAGCTGAACGCAGCAACTGTGATCGATAGATTTCCGATCCCTTAAATTCATGATTTTACTGCCAATTTAAACGGAGCTAAAATTTTTTCAACCGTAGATTTGAAGAGAGCTTTCCATCAAATTCCGACGGAAGAAAGTTCCATTCAAAAGACTGCCGTCTGTACGCCGTTAGGCTTGTATGAGTACCTCCGTATGCCATATGGCCTACGAAATGCTCCGAAAACCTTTCAGCGTCACATGACTGAAGTCCTTTCTGATCTCGCATTTTTGTATTGCTACTTTGATGATGTGCTTGTAGCCTCGGGGACGCCTGAGGAGCATGTGCATCACCTGAGGGAGCTGTGCAAACGACTAGCGTCACACAATTTGCTGGTCAACCCTGCAAAATGTGTTCTGGAAAAGAAGGAACTGACTTTTCTAGGTCATCATATTAGCGATAAAGGCATACAGCCATTGCCCGACTGTCAGACCGCACAGGTGTTGTCGAGCCTTTTGTGCTAGTTACCCATAATCTTAAATATTTTCTTTATGTGTCCAGCTCCCTGAACGCCGACTTGTCTGTTTCTCTGCGCTGACGATGCGTCTGTGCATTTACTTTAGTTAGCCCTTAAATATAATTTGTATTACATTTCGATATTCCAATGTTTCTTTGATTACCTAGCTAAATAAGACTAATATTTTAAATGCAATTTTGAGTGTTGTACCCTGTTATGCAGTACATGGAGCTAGGATATATGGAGGGAGCATAGCGCACTCCGATCGAGCTCAATTTGGCTGCAAAAGTTGAAAGACTCGGGCACTCTCAATGCCCGACACGTCACAATTCTGAAACAGCCACAGACGCTTGGCTGAAATTGGCTCCACCCACCTACCCTACAACCCCTCCTCATTTTCCAAAGCAAGATTAGTACCTCACCACTAGTCAGATAGTGAGGTGTGCGTGCAAGTCGCTCTAATTTGTTATAATCAAGGGCCTGTAATCTTTATAGTTTTCAACTCTAAATGTATCTTTGCTAGTAATTTTGATATTATTAAGTGTCCTCAAGTGAGGAAACACAATTTATTATCTTTCGGAGTCTTAGAATCCCAAATTAATGATTGACGATTAACTCGCCAGTGAAGAGCATTCAGCGAGCATGTGCGCACTCTAACGTAGTCAGTAGGTAACTGACGTCCGTCCTGACGTCACACTTGCGAGACGGCTATTGGTTACCACAAACATAGGAGAAATCTCAAAAACTGGTTCTCTTCACAGACGGCTATGCTCCCTCCATATATACTCCCTCCACGATGCAGTAGCTCATGTCTGTACGCACTATTTTTGCAACAGAAAATAAATCACTGTCTTTGTTAAAATATATCAGTGTATGTAATAGGGACTGCAAAGAGATTCAGCATTAAACAAGTCACACCCTGAGGTCGAAAGAATTTTCCTCTCTCCTTATTTACAAAGGCTTTAGTTTCATACGACAACTCGCCTAATAAGGGATTTAAGGAGCCCCCTCGGAAGGACGAACTATTTCGCATAGTTTGTCGAATAGGAGGACGCTGTCGCAGTTCGGCATTAACAGAATTCACTTCTGTTGCCCTAGCGGACATCATACGGCGGAGGCGGTACCCACACACACCACTCTAACGGTACTGCCGTAGTTCGGCACGAACAGAATTTACTTCTGTTACCCTAGCGGACTGAATACGGCGTAGGCGGTACCCACACACATCACTCTAACGGTACCGCGGTAGTTCGGTACGAACAGAATTTACTTCTGTTGCCCTAGCGGACTGAATATGGCGTAGGCGGTACCCACACAAACCTCACCCCACACACACAACGGTACCGCCGTAGTTCGGCACTAACAGAATTTACTTCTGTTGCCCTAGCGGACTGATTACGGCGTAGGTGGTACCCACACGAACCTCAGGAAGGGCAGCTGCACCGAAAAGCTAGCGCCCAGGAAAAAGGTAGCTGCACAGAAGACGGCCCCTTTTCCACGAACCCTCACGTCGACCGCACGACGGTATCGACACCGACAAAGTCGAGGCTATACGAAAATTTCTGAAATCCACGACTCAGAGACAGTTGCGCAGGTTCTTGGGATCGGTTAATTTCTATCAACGATTCCTAAGAAACTTTGCGGCGACTCTCGCACCCCTTTCTACTCTGATCAAACCCAAAAGGCGAGGTAAGTCCGTGCTTATCGAGTGGAATGAAGAGGCAAATATTGCGTTTGACAAAATTAAAGAAGAGCTTGCAAGTGCGACGGAGTTGGCTTATCCACACCCGAACGCCGAATTCAGTCTTGTGGTCGATACGTCCGACGTTGCCGTTGGCGCTGTTTTATAGCAAACTGCAAATAACGTAACGTCACCCTTAGCGTTCTTTAGTCGTAAACTTTCTCCTACGGAATAACGTTAAAGCACGTTTGGGGAGAGCTTCTTGCGATCTATCTTGCAGTCAAACACTTTCGTTTTGCCTTCGAAGCACGTCAATCTACAATATTCACCGACCACAAGCCCATCGTAAACGCAATAAGAATGCCCCCAGACCGCCATTCCCCTCGAGAAAGTCGGCTCCTGAGCTTTATAACACAGTTCACGAGTGATCTCAGGCACATTAAGGGTGAGGAGAATACGGTTGCTGACTGCTTATCGCGTGTGTACAGCACGGTATTAAACCCGTCAGCACCCGAGTCCCAGCCCTCTGTGCAAACGATATCGTTAGCTGACATCATTCGTGAACAGCAAAGCGACCCAGAGATTCACAATTTGATCGAGTCTCCTGACTCTTCCTTAAAGTTGTCGCTCAGAGAAGGTGCGTATTGCAATGCTGACCACCCTAAACGATATTATTTACCGTCAACCTTACGCTTTACTTCCATAAAACAATACCACGACTTGTCTCACCCCGGAACGGATAGAACCTTCCGTTTAATCGCGGATCGTTTTATCTGGCCCGGGATGCGTAAAGCCGTTAGAGAATTCGTTCGCAGTTGTCCAGATTGCCAAGCGAGCAAAGTCACTCGGCACAACAGAGCCGCAATTAAACCTTGTGCATTTTCTGGAAACAAATTCGATTCCGTTAATATAGATCTTTTAGGCCCCCTTCCCAACTCTCGCGGTTATTCATACTTATTGACCATCATTGATCGCTTCTCCCGCTGGGTCGAGGCGGTGCCTATTGCTAACATAACCGCAGAAACTATCGCTAGGGCGTTTGTAAAAGCTTGAATTTCCTGTTACGGGGTTCCCCTGAGCATCACGCACGATCGTGGTGCACAGTTTACATCATCCCTCTGGGCGGAAATTTCTAAAAGCCTGGGTTACGTTAATATCTACACAACCGCTTTCCACCCCCAGTCTAATGGACTCATTGAAAGAGTCCACATAGATCTCAAAGCAGCCCTCCGTTGCTTAAAATGCCATGATGACTGGGTGGATCGTTTGCCTATTGTGCTGCTTTCCTTGAGAAACCTGTACCTACAGGACCAGCAATGTACTTCTTCTGAACTGCTCTACGGGAAATCCTTAAGATTGCCCGGCAATGTTGTCGATCCATCCCTCACGATAGATGATTCACCTTTTCGACTCGCTGATTACGCATCACGCCTCAAAAGTTGCATGCGAGACATTGTTTACCTCCCCCCTCGTCCACCCCAATCAACAAAGCGCTTAGACCCCACGTTGAAGATATGTACCCATGGACGTCTACGTTTGGGTAGACGCAGTCAAACCCCCACTTAGATGACCCTACGATGGGCCTTACAAAGTCATCAAGTGCACCCCCATGTACTTCGTTATAGAAAAAACCTTAAGAGCGATAGTGTTAGTGTAGACCGCTTAAAAGCGGCATACGTATCCGAAAGTATTGACTCACCTATCTCAACCCCCAAACTCCAACCCGTTTTGCGATCAAACCTCTGGTCAACACCTGTCGAACCTGCAAACTCGCATCTGTCTGATTTGGCTAGGAAATTCCCCAAGACGATGGAGTGCAATGAATTCTGTGTTCCCCGGTATACCGTTCAAGGAACGCAGTTGGAACATAACAATTAAGATGCCTCTATTTCGGCAAATGCTTCTGGAATCGTAGTAACAAATGATGATCCCTCAACAAAAACCCTCACACTTTTGCAAGCTAACATTCTAACGAAAACATTTACAGCTCCACAGCTGACCCCTTCTAATAACCTAGAGTATCGCAGTAGACACTGGAGACCGTCCCGTCGATCAGCCCGTTATGCTCATACATGATTTGGCTCATTTTGGTCTGTCGTTTTGTTCTTTCCCCTCGGTATGATAAATTGCACTGTACAGGTAACAGCTGTCACTGTAACCAGACCTTTCGGTCTCAAACGTTGGGGGGTAGCTGTAGTGGACCCTTAAAGTTCATACGAGCCAAAATCTTTCAAATTAATAATTTCACCACCTAAAAATCTAATACCATAAACACAAATATTTTTATAATTTTCTATCCCTAATCCCTTTCAATAAAACCCCGAAATCTATTAAAATGTACCCGAAAATATTTTCATAAAAAATTTATCCCGATTGCCACCTCCGCCGTTCAGCAACACTGGTCGAGACCCCATCTTAGATGACGCGACACTCGTACAAAAAAATCCACTGTG
The DNA here is from genome assembly GCA_030386875.1 of Morinoia aosen. Lineage (NCBI taxonomy): Eukaryota > Metazoa > Arthropoda > Malacostraca > Amphipoda > Talitridae > Morinoia > Morinoia aosen. The sequence continues at coordinate 3,518,149 of CM059564.1, forward strand.
GCTAGTGCTCTTGTTTTTAGTCCCACGGGATCTACTAGACATCACACACACTCCACACTAAAACACCATGCCCCTCAATCAGACCATCAACTCACTCACCTCTCTACCTTGAGGCGTTCTGATGCATGGAAACTCAACTCACTTCCTGACTTGTAGCTGCTACCCCCATCTGTGTGCTTCCCCTCGCAGAAACCAGCCCCACGAGCTCAGACCTCTTACTAAGATTCTACCTTGCTGGTGAACAACCCAGGCTTTCGCTACTAGCAGACCTTTACCCGTCATTGCAAATATCTCCCATCGCTGACTTATTATTGGCAGTCGCGCTCAACGCTTATAACTCATTATAAAAACTCACAACTCATAACTCACTACACACACGAAGCCGCACTCTTCCGGAGACCTGCTGAGGATTCACAACCAAGATTGAATCCCGAAAGAAGTCCACAAAGAAGCAAGACTGCGACTCAACACTTCACCTTCAATAAATCTCAAAAGGCGAGCATATTCGGACTTTCATTCGCCTTTCACTTGATGGTTTGGGAAACAGTACTTATTACGGCACCAGTTGTGTGTCTGAATGCCCAACTCCTTCTGAGTCATGGTGGCCTAATCCAATCTTATCCTTTTCTCATTGTTGCCTCCCCAGGCAACTGATGACGCTCAAATCATTGAATTAACTCAAGGTATCAGGTAACAATCCCTAAACCACATCTTTATACGTAAACAAACACACGCTAATTGAAATTCATGCCTTGTTCGACGTTCGAACAGAAAGATAATTTTTTCATGAATCATAGTCTCAAATTGCGCTTTATTTCATTTGTCTGTTTCTATTTTCATTTGTTCTATTCACAGAAACGTCCTCTGGAGTAGCCACTGCACCAGAATGTTTGTTTACGTGTTTCTGCTTTAGGCAGAAACACGTAAACAAACATACACGGAAGATGCAAATTCATAGCTTGTTCAACATACAGACAGAAAGGCAATTTTTCCACGATTCATATGGTCAAATTGGGCTCTATTTCATTTGTCTAATTGTATTTATCATTTTTTTCTTTTCACAGAAACGTCCTCCCGGGGTAGTGATAGATCTTTGAATTTATATATATGTATATATTTATATTTATGTAGATATAGATATACCTACACGTAGAAACACAGATATATCCATGCATGTGCGTGTGTACATACATATATGCACCCACACACATGCACGCATATTAATATATGTGCGCATAGAAAATGAATATAAGAAAAATATAATAAACATGAAAAACAGCCTTCCTCCTACTTCATCGAAAATGAAAGTCGAGCTCACTGTAATCGTAAGAAATTATTTGGAAAAATACAAAACTATAAAATCAAATAAAAAATAAAAATTACAAATAATAACTAGAAGCAAAAAAGACTTCAAAAATCGTATAAATGAATTAGCTTCTAATTTTCTGATATAATTTTAAGAAAAATCTAAGTAGGAAATACTTACAAACTCTTGGCACGCAGCTGTAGATTAAACAGTATTCCAGACTAATAATTTTAATTATTGAAATTTTTGAGTTATTTCTGATTTGAAAGTTCAGTGCTGCAGTGCGCTGAACGCACAGAAAAACCCCGCCTAATTCCTCACCCTATTCCCAACCCAATTCCTCCAACCCAATTTTGTGTGCAGTAGAATATGAAGAGAAAAGTGTCGGCTCTATTTTATTCGTACAATAATAACTTCTACAATGTTTGAAATATTTCTGCGACTTAATTATTTCCTAAGTTAGCGATCACTTCTAAAATCCAGATGAAAGTGTATTCTTCGTCAAAGTACACCAGTTTTTAATCTGATGGGTAGGAATAAGCGAAGAATTACTTATCTAAAAAAGAGGTCGACTTTATTAATCAGATAAGTAATAAAAATATATTCTCATATATATTTTACCCAGGCAAGACAACTGAAAGCTTATAAATACTTCAAATACCATTCCAGAATGCTTCGGAGGATGTCCGTTACAGGTTAGTAAAGAGGACACGAAACACTCTACTGAACAGAGTTTTTCTCTTTTTCTTGCCGAAAGACATTGTTTCTGTTTTATCTGGCTTTCTCTTAATTTATGTTAAGATACAATGGAAAGGTGTATTGGGTTTTATTTTGCCCAATGTAAATTGATACTTTTAAAAATAATTTTCCTTCCTAACAGCACTCATTGAAAAATAATCAAACTTATCTACTCTAGACTTACGAGTTACACATATCAGCGACCCAACTCCACAGCAAAAACAGGTTTTACCGTAGAGTGAGCTTATAAAAAATTCAAAAGTTTATGAGCGAAGATCAAGCCAGTCTTGCAACTTTGTTCTCGAGCTATCAGGGATTAAGTTGGACACGGTCCTGGTTACTGATTTACGCGTAAGTGGGCGAATTTTTGCGGTGCGTAAAAGGATGGCCATGATAATTTTATCTGGCCAAGCCTCTGAGTATTGACAGCAGCTGTGTGGATAAGAAAATGGCGAAATAAAAACTGCGATGTCTCCTATTGACTTCCCGTACGAGTGAATTGTTTTAATTTAAAAATTAAGGTTTGTCAATGCTGTGAACAGACAATTATGCTGAAAAAAGTTAATGAGAAGCCTGTGTTTGAAGTAAGAATAATGAAAGTAATTAGTAAATACTTGTACTTACGACAAGAAACAGCGCTTTGACGATAAAATTTGGACCCAATAGAGCAGGTGATAAAATTTCGAAGAATGAGTGATCTAAAAGAAACCGAGCCCTAGCGTAGGTACAAACATGTTTTCATTGATTAAGCAAGGACGAAGTAACTTTGAGTCGAAATTATAAAGTGACGAAATAAGAGTATTTTTGAGCCCTAGCAACCGTGAAAATATTCAACCTCGTGCTGATAAGTATTTTATGGCCTCCCTTGACGTTGAGAATCTTTTTACCAATGTACCTCTTGACGAAATCATTGATATTTGCATAAAGTCTCTGTTTTCTGACCTGCCCTCTTCAGTTATAGGTTTAATCAAAAATTATTTTAGATCTCTTTTACAACTATGTGTGCGAAATTCCTTCTTTATTTTCTATGGCCGTATATATAAACAGATTGATGGGTTGGGTATGGGTCTCCCTTTAGGCCCTACTTTCGCCAACATTTTCATGTGCCACAGTGAACAGAAATGGTTAGATCAGTGTCCGGCTTCATTCGAACTAGTTTTCTATAGGCGCTATTTTGGCGATACTTTTGTCCTTTTCAAAAACAAATTTGATGCCCATTCCTTCCTTCAATATTTCAATTCCAGACATCCTTATATAAAATTCAATTTAGATATGGGAGAAAATGTTCAATTAAATTATCTTGATATCACTGTTCACCAACCTGGTAATAAATTCATGACCTCAGTCTACAGAAAACCAACATTTACCGGGTTAGGTTTGAGTTACTTTAGTTTCTGTTACAGGAGATTTAAGCTTAATAGCATTTCAACCCTAATAACTCGAGCATATAGTATTTGTTCAAATTACACTGACCTCCATAAAGAATTTACTTTTTTGCAGTCTTATTTTACAACCAATGGTTTTCCGCATTCAAATATTTTTCGTGCAATTAATAAGTTTCTGAATGGTGAATTTATTCCAAAATCTCGTGTTCAAGCTCTGAAATATAGTTACTGTGTTTTGCCGTATTTTGGATATCAATTGGAAAAGTTGAGAACAGACCTTATAACGCTTTTGACTAAATTTTTCCCGGAAATTTCCTTTCGTATTATTTTAGTTAAAAAAACGTACTATTGGATCATTTTGATTTAAAGATGTGCTCCCGAGCGGCATGCGACCTTCCCTCATCTATAATTTTAGTTGTGCGCGTTCATCGCAGTATGGGGGTTCCACCCCCCCTCCCCCCCCGAGCACTTCACGTCAGGGTTCCTGAACATACAAGTAAAAGTTATAGTACAGGTCGCTTGCTTACTTATCCTACTTATTCTAGTATAAGACAACATTGTAGTAATGGTTCTTGTGAACAGATTATTGACATCAAATTTGAAATATTAGATACTTGTACCGCCAACTTAGACCTACGTATTTTAGAGCCATTATTTATTCATACACTCAAACCTTCTCTCAACAAAATGCAAAGTGCATACCCCCTAAAAATAGTCAATCGATAATTTATTTTTTGTTTGTTTGTTTGTTTTTTCGCACTTATATTCTGCTATTCTGTAATCTTGAGTGTACTGATATATCTATTATTTTATTTAAAGACTTTTTGTTGGAAATGAGCCGAGGCGCGAAACGTTCAAAGTAAATGTTTTTGAAGTACTTCTTCTCCATTTCTTTTATCATCTACGATATATAATGCAAATGTCTGTAATTGATAAACATGCATAGGTACCATGATGGTCCAGTTTAACGCTTGCGCAAAAACGGAGAAGAAAGACACAGAAATGTATTCGATAGCTGGTTAATTGAGGTTGAATGGTGATTGTTAATTCAAGAACACAATAAATACAATGAATTTTGTGGGTTGAAAACACTTGACTTATGACAGTGTACATGTAGACATTCAAGCTTTGAATTTCTTGATATCAGGGAATGTTAGAATTTGCTCGTTTCGGCAGATATTCAAAAATATAATTTCGAGTGAGCATGAAAATGAAAAAATAAGTGAACTGACTGCCTGAAAGAGCACGCTTTCGCCCACACAGTAAGTCTAAAAGACAAATGCAAGTCACTTGATTAGAAATTTTGCAAAAACTGTTGTGGGTAACAACAGTTTTTGCAAAATTTCTAATCAAGTGACTTGCATTTGCCTTATAAATAAGTAACTTAGAATTGAACACACACTTTGAACTTAAGGGGGCCCTCCGGTCAAATCTGAGTTTTGATCCGATTGGTCTGAAATTTAGCCAGTATATACATATTTGTGAAAGAAAAACATGTTTTATTCGTGTAACTTTTTTGAGTTAGGCCTTAGTTTTTTCGAGAAATTTGAAATATTAGGTTTTAAATTATTTTATACATATTTCAAAAAGATAGAAGTCCAAAAGTTATTATGCTAGAACAAATTCAAAGACAGTTTTGGAATCCTAGGAACATTTTTAAAAAAGTGATAGCCCTGTTTTTGTATTTGAACCTTTTTTATATATGGGATATTATACCAATGTATAAAATATACCGAATTTTTGGTTTTGGACTATGATAAAAAAATTAAAACGTACAAATTGGAAAAAAGGACTATCATATTGTTAGAAATGTTTCAAGGATTCTAAAACTGTCTATGTTTTCTTCCTCGCATAAAAACTCAATGACTTCTGTTCTTTTGAATGTTGAAAATAAGTAACTTTACAGTACAGGCTAAAAACAAAATTTTTTGTTGAAGTGTAATATAATGGAAAATTAATGTAATTGAATGCGGTTTTCATTTTTATTTCGATAATCTCCTTGCATAACTTCATATTCACACTGTGAATATATTAAATATATTGTAATTTCCATAAAAAAAAATTTTTGCTTAAAAATTATGAATTTTTTTATTTTCAGTCTGATTCTTATGAAATTTGAGTATAATACGTAACTTTCGGAAAGACACACAATTTTCTTCTAGACGTTTTTTTATTCAGGCCTTAGTTTTTGAAAAAAATACATATTGGTTTTTATTGATATTTATTTTTTATCGGTCCATTGGTATTGATATTTCAAAAGAATAGAACTCATTGAGTTTTATACTAGAAACAAAAACAAAAACAGTTTTAGAGTCCTTGGAACATATCTAATAAAAGTATAGTAGCAAATTTTTTATTTCCCGCTTTGTTTTCTTTTTATATGGGGTCGAAATGGGGTCGAAAATTCAAGATTTTGGTCCCCTTACCCCCCTCGCCCCCTCCCCACCCTGGAGGGGATCTGTAGTCCGTAGCGCCAAAAAATTTTAGGACCGAATAGTCCACCACCTAAGGGTTTTTTCCAACAAAAACTTGAAAAATGACCATCGGAGTGACAGAGGCCTGGCAGGGGCCTCGGAGGGCCCCCTTAAGCAGTGGCTGTCTAGTAACAGGCTTTGTGAACATGTCAGTCATGTTTTCCTTTGAAGGAACAAAGCTCAAAACTGCTTTATTGTCTTGAATAATTGCTCGAACGAAATGAAATCTTATGTCTATATGTTTCGAGCGTTGGTGATGAACAGGGTTTTTGGCTAGGTCAATAGCACCTCTATTATCAACAAAAATTTCCACAGGTTCATCATTTCAATCCATATCACATAGTAGCTGTTTGAGGAAAATTCCTCCCAACACAGCAGTGTAACAGGGCAATGTACTCTGCTTCGCAACTTGAAAGAGCAACAATATTTTGTTTCTTGGACTTCCAAGATATCAGTGAACTGTTGCTAGATGATTTAAGGGGATCATCCGGGGCCCTTGCCAGATCCTGTCGATGTCATGGTCATTTTGCATGTTTTTGTTGTAGAAGGACCCTTAGTTGGTGGACTATTCGTTCCTAAAATTTTATGGCGCTACGACAATAATTCCCCCTCTCCCCCCCGGGACCAAATATTTCAAAATATTTCAATTTTCCCGATTTTGACCCCATATAAAAAGAGAAAAAATGGGAAATGGAAAAAAACCGAACGTGAGTGTGTTAGAAATGTTCCAAGGATTCTAAAACTGCATTTGTTTTTGTTCTAGCATCAAAACTGAAGGAGGAGTCCCATTTTGAAATATCGATATCAATGAAAAGCACCCAAAATCTTTCAATTTTCCCGATTTTGACCCCATATAAAAAGAGAACAAATGGGAAATGGAAAAAAATCCGAATGTAAGTGTGTTAGAAATGTTTCAAGGATTCTAAAACTGCATTTGTTTTTGTTCTAGCATCAAAACTGAAGGAGGAGTCCCATTTTGAAATATCAATATTAGTGAAATATCAATACCTAAAAACCAATATGTTAAATTTTTGCAAAATCTAAGGCCTGAATCAAAAAAATGAATGGAATCAATTGTGTTTCTTTTCTAAGGTTACATATCATAGTCAAATTTCATAAGAATCAGACTGAAAAAAGAAAAAAATATTTTTTGATAAGGAAAAATTTTTATAATTTTTATTTTTTTTTTAAATCACAATTCACAGTTTGAATTTGAAGTTATGTATGGAAAGTATCGAAATAAAAATTAAAATTGCATTCAATTACATCAATTGTTCATTATATTACACTTCAACACAAAATTTTATTTTTTGCTTATACCCAACACTTTGAATTTTCAACATTCATCCTGAGACTAGTTCTCGAGTTTTGATGCTAGAACAAATCCAAAGACAGTTTTAGAATCCTTGGAACATTTCTAACAAACGTTCGTTCTGCTTTTTTTCAAATTTGAATTCTTTGAAGAAATATATAGCTCTAAACCCAAAAAATTGTTGATGATTTTTGAAATTTCCAAAAATTTTTGAAAAAATAGAAAAAACTTGAATTTGAAAAAAAGTGAATGAGTGTTTGTTAGAAATGTTCCAAGGGTTCTAAAACTGTCTTTGTTTTTGTTCTAGCATCAAAACTGAAGGAGGAGTTCCAATCTGAAATATCAATAAAAATATACAAAAAACACATTTTTCGTCAAAATAAAATAAGGCCTAAATCGAAAAAATGACAGGAGTAAAAAAGGTTTACTTTCACAAAAGACATATACTGGCCAATTTTCCAACGAATCGGACGAAAAAAGGTCTCAAACCCGGATGATCCCCTTAAACACATATCCTGATATGCTCTTACGGTCAGAGGATCCACCCCAGTCAGAGTCAGAGAAACCAGTAATTTGCACGGGGTTCTCGGATTTCACAAATTTCAAACCCTATGAACTAGTACCTTTAAGATACTTCAACACAAATTTACACAAATTCAGGTGAGCATTTGTTGGACAAGTTAAATGTTGTGACAGTAATGTAACACCATAGCAAATATCAGGCCTAGTACAAGTCATCAAGTAGATCGAACTACCAACAATTTCACGGAACAGTTTAGGATCGCACAAATTCCTAGAATCAGAGCTTACACCAAGCTTGTTGGCACTGGGATCACATGGAATAGCCTTAAGCTTACAATGAGACATCCTAAATTCTGACAAAATTTTCTCAACATACTTTGACAGTTTCATCTCAATTGAGTCTTGCTTCACAACAAATTCAATGCCCAAAAAACATGAAATTTGGCCAAGATCATTCATTTTGAATTTATTTGACAATAAACGCTTGACTTCCTTCAATACAACAGCGTTAGAAGAGGCCAAAATTAAATCATCAACCCATAGAATAATAATAACTTTTCCAGAGTCGCTTTCCCTTACATAGACACAAGTATCACTAAGAGATTGAACAAAATTTTGTTCAACAAGAAAATGATGCAAGAGGTTGTTCCAGTTGCGGCCACTTTGCTCCATGCAAAGATTTTTTGAGTTTGCAGACTAACTTCTCTCCATTTTTTTCAAGTTCAACAAATCCCTCAGGCTGTTCAACAAAAACATCACAGTCTATTTTTGCATGAAGATAAGCTGTGCACACATCCATCTGGTGCACAATGGATGACTTTTGCACAGCAATATCATTCAGCATTCTAACAGAAGTTAGACGTGCAGTTGGAGAAAAAGTTTCTTTGAAGTCTACATCAGCTACTTGGGAGTATCCCTTGGCTACATAACGAGTTTGGAAAGTTTCCTGATCATTGGGGCCTGATTTAACACTATAGACCCATCGTCCCCCAATAACAGATCTATCTTTTGGCTTTTCAACAAGTTCAAACGTTTCATTATCGGCTAGTGCAGCCATCTCATTACTCATCGCCTTTTGCCACTCAACAGAATCTGGGGATGAAATTGCCTCAGAATACAACTTAGGAATACTACTCACTCTGTAGCAATAATCAACAACATGATTAGTGATATCCAACTCATCTGGGTCAACGTAATCTTTTAAATAAGCTGGAGGCTTCTTTTCTCTTAAATGAAATCTTTTAGTGGGCTTTTTCATCTAAATGAGTTTCTTTTTGAATCACTTCTGGGACAATCCCATGTTTCAACTCAGCCTTGTCAGCCTTCTCACTTTGTTTCAGCTCAGCAGGATTATCTACAACAATGAACTCATCCTCATCCACCACATTTCTAGAAATTTTAATCACAGAATGTGACACATCTGACTCTTTTTATTTGACGAGTTCCTGGGTAATAAATCAAGTAAGCTGGGCTGCATGCGTCATAGCCAACAAAAATACCTTGCTCTGACCTAGGGTCAAGCTTTCCTGGGTTCTGAACCATGGCAAAACACTTTGAACCAAAAATGTGCATATTTCTCAGGTCGGGTTTTTAATTCGTGAACATCTCAATAGGAGTTTTGCCTGTCCTTTTATTGAAACACCTATTTCTAATGTAAGCAGCTGTTCTGACAGCTTGATTCCACAATTCTTTTGGCAAATTTGCATGTCGCAACAAACACCTAGCTATCTCAAACAATGATCTCCAAGATCTCTCAGCGGTCCCATTTTGATGGAGAGAGTACGGAGCTGAAAATTCGTGTTTTATTTTATTCTCTGTAACAACAGCTTTGAACAAGTTTAAGTAATATTCTGTGCCTTTATCCGTTCTTAAACGCTTTACAGAGCCAAATGGAGCAGAGTCAGCCAAGAATTTCTTAAATGCTTCAAGAGTCCCTTTTGCTTTTCAGAAAATAAACAAATACAAGACCTGAAAAATCATCCACAAAAGACATGACATACATGGAATTCTCATGAGAGGTAGGACTTATAGGTCCGGCTAGGTCACTATGGACTAGCTCTAAAGGTTTCTTTGTTTTTTTTTATCATGGTCTCTATTCCTATACTGACACATTTTACCCTGGACACAGATCTCACAATGGAAATTTTGTTTGTTGGTAATTTTCATTCCTTTAGTAACACCATCTAGGCTTAACAGGTCTTTTAAATTACAATGCCCAAGAATATTGTGCCACTCCTCTAGAGTGTGTTCACCAACAACATTAACAGTCCACAGAGCTTACAGAATTTAAATAATACAGCTTACCACATTTTTTAATATTAAACTCAGTCCCATCTGAAGCAAACAACTTTGAAACATTTTGACTGAAATTAAATGATTCACCCTGACCAACAGCAGCCTGAACAGAGAGAATATTCTGCTTAAAACTAGGAATACAAAGAACGTCCTTAAAGAGAACACAGTGCTTCCTATTTTTGGCATCAGCCAGGGTAATTCTCGCATCACCTTTACAATCTGCAATGTTGTTCATTCTAGAACCATCAGCTAATTAATGAAATGCTAACTAGGATCAAAACTTTTATCTAAAGATACAAACTTCGATGTATCACAGATAATGTGAGCCGTAGCTTCACAATCCACCTGTAGATTATCACTGTTTACAACTGAAGCATTTTCCAAGTCTGTTGATACCCTAAAACAAAAAGAGCTTTTCACATCTTTCCTATCAGTAGCCATTGCTTTCACGGTATCTTTCTTTCGGCAAAAATTAGTATCATGAGATGCACTTTTACAAATGGAACACCACCGATTTTTCTTTGCAGTGTAAATTTTACTCTCAGTTTTCTTGTGACCTGACTTACCACATAAGTAACAAGTAATTTTAGTGTCTTTCACTTTCATAACCCTTTCTTCACTTTCACTGTAGCCTTGTCGGGTCTTCTTTGTTTCCTCTTCTCTCTTGAGAGACGAGTTGAATTTTTGGAAATTCATTTCTGTACTGTCACTTTGCGTGATGACGGTAGAAAACGCGTTGTAGGCAGCTGGCAATCCTCTGATAATCATGGCGATTATGAGTCCATCGCTGATACTTTCGCCGGCTTTCTTCAGGTAGGATGCAGTTGTCTCTGCCTGCAGCAAGTAGTCGGTTACCGTCTCGCGATTTTTCATCTTCAGCGATGCCAACTCGCAATACAGAGAAATAATTCTCGGTTTACTGCTACCGAGGTAATGATGACGCAGAATCTTCATAGATTTTCTTCCATCTCCATAGGCGTCCCTGATTATTAACGAGAGACTTTTATCATCGAGCCTTTGCACGAGCTCGGAGAACACTTACTTGTTCTTCTCAACATCCAGACTTGATTCTTCGCCCTCAAGGACGGTATCCAACGATTTCAAATCTAGGTAGGCCCGAAATTTCACTTCCCACAACTCATATCTTTCATCATTGCCATCAAAAGTAAGGTTACATAACCTGTTAGACCAGAGAGTCCTCGCTCCATCTTAGATTTATGGAGTACGGCAACGATTGCAAGTATATGAGGTGTGGGGTAAAGAAACACAATAATTAAACTAGGAACTACTGTATTGTACCCCCGTCGGGCACGGCGGCAAGAAGAAGAAGGAAGAGCTCGGTCGCTCTCCACAGGCAGTTTACACATGAACATAGAAAACGGAACGGAAGTAATTTAATGGGTGACTGCGACAACTTATATATATGCATAAATATATATACTGAAGTTGGATCTCAACAGCCTTGCTCTGAGAAAGATATAACGAGGAGAATGCTTATTAAGCCCTTTGCATGAGGACCTTTTCTGGAATAGGAGTCCAACCGAGTTTATTCAGGAGAGGGGTTACGCGATCACTTCTTTTGAAATTTCCGTTGCATACCACCTTGGCTGCGAAATTTATGCATTTTGTGAATCCCTTTGAAGATATTGAGGTAAGTCTCCCATAGTAGGCTGCAGCAGTCAATGCGCGATAACACCAAGGATTGAATGGCCAATAATCTGGATTTTTCGTCAAGCATTCTCTTTATACGAGGAAAAAACATTAAAGTTCCGTATATTTTGTTGCAAGTTTTCTCAACGTGAGATTTGAAGGACATGTTTCTATCGAACCAGATACCTAGAATTTTAACTATTTCTGATGCATTAATTTTTATCAGTTCCTGCTGCAAAAGTATGATCTAAAGTTTTTTTTGATTGCATCTTTGGATCCGAAAATAATGCATTGTGTTTTACTAGCATTTAATTTGAGGCCATTTCGGCCGTACCATGACTTCAGGCTAGTCAGTATAGTTTCGGCTTTAATTTGCGTCTGTGGTATTTCCGATACAGAAGTTGTTATTGCAATTTGAAAATCATCTGCATATATTGAGATCCGTGAGTTAGAAGGCATGCATTGGAGCGAAATCATTAATGAAGATAGAAAACAGCAGTGGACCAAGAATGGATCCTTGGTGAACATCAAAATTGTTATGAATGAATGGGGACAATTTATTTTCTATGCGGACTGCATGAGATCAATTTGACAAGTAACTTTCAAACCATTGCGTGTCTATTCCCAAGTTCAGTATTTTACGTAGAAGTCTATCATATTCGACGCTATCGAACGCCTTAGAGAGATCGAGTAGCAGCAAGAGTGTTACATTCTTTTGACCGATGTCACTGTACATTTTTTCAGAGATATTGAGCAGAGCGTCTTGAGTTCTAGTATTTCTTCTATAGGCGTATTGATTTTGGTGGAGTATATATGACTCGTCCAGGTGAAATGACAGTTGATTTGTCACCACTTTCTCCAATAGTTTAGACATGACAGGCAAAAGACTGATGGGCCTGTAGTTTGATGCTGTATTTAGGTCACCACTTTTATGCAACGGTTTAATAATGGAGTGTTTCCATTGGTTTGGAAACGTGTTGGTTACTATTGATGTATTAATTATCAGACGAATCCATGGTGCTGTAACAGGGAAACTGTCTTTGATATATTGAAGACTGATACCATCATGTCCAACTGCCTTTGTGTTTTTTAGTGAGTATAAGATGTTTCGTAACTTCGGTAAATCGACAAGGCGTAGTCTCCACTTGACATCGGTCCTCGAGGGTGCAGTGGGGCATGAATTTTCAATTGTCGTTTCATCTTGATTGGTTCACACCTCACTGAAAACTTGAGCCCCTACTTTTGAAAAGAATGTGTTGAAATTCGTGGCTGTTGCCAAGGGATTTTCAAAATTACTTATACGGTCTAAATTTTTATATGGGGCTACCTCACTAATGATTTCCCAAGTTCGTTTCGGGTTATTTTTGGCCGTTATCAGCTTCTGGTGGAAGTGAGTTTGTTTCGCTTCAGTGATTTTCTTTCGAATAATTTTTTCATGTTCTTTATATCTCTTGTATACTATTTTGATCTGTTTGATCTATTGTTTTTGTACTCTCGCAGGTTAGCTTTCTTTATTCTGCTCATCTCTTTAATTTCGTCAGTAATTCAAACAGTCCGTTTTGGCTTGGGTTTCTTGGTGACGTAAGGTGCACATTCGTCGAGAGCTGCTGTGAAGTTCTCGTTGAAGATGGTCACTTGAATGTCAACATCGTCAGATTGCATCATTTTCTGGAATTCGGTAGACCTATCGAGTAGTTTTTCTTGAAATAGATCTGCTGAATAGTGCCTTTTCGAGCGATAAGTCATTAAGCGGTTTTTTGTCTTTCCTTTGCAATATTTGTAAGCGCCATCCTGCATTCATGTACACGAACACGCAGAAAAAGTTCGAAGCGTGAGCATCTACGCTCGTGAGCTTCGCTTTGTACACCACTTTGTAACCTGTGACTTAGATTGAAGGAATTATGTAAATAGTGCGTGGGTTTCAGTCGATGTGATTATATAAATTCCTTTACTTATGATGTATCTTGTTTTCATGTATTTCATATACGCTTCGATTAGTCACATTTTTATAATTCAAAGCTTTTTTCATTGAATTCTAACTTTGATTTTTCTCGTATTAAGTACATATTGTTTCTTTCAGATCAATCATATCCAAAGAACTCAATAATTTGAAACTTCTATTTATCTATCTATCATCTGTTTGTTCTCCTGTCTGATGAAATTACTACTAGATATTATTGGCGTTATTAGCGTTTATGGTGTAAGTGCACCGCGTCTTGTTCCGATATGATGCAGATAACTAAAAATTGTGGCTCTGTTGGACTGTGTGCTACATCCTGACAATAAACGTTGGAACGCCCTCGTTTGTCTTCTGAACTACTAGTATCAGATTATTGAAAAATACTAGATGAAGGATCTAGAAATTCGGGCCTTCAATATTAATTTCACATTCTATAGAGTGGTGATCGAAAATAGAAGGTGATATTACTGTACAAAGGAAGGACAAAGTTATTTGCTGATAGGGTAATTTAAACCAATTTCATGCATCAGAAACATTAAAAATAGGTTTTTACAAGAACAGAAAAATAGTGCACGCAATTCATTATTTTACTTTCCATATCTTTCGAGTTTGCCATTGTATAGTTTCTATTCTGTTCCAACTCTGATTATCGCGACACTTCTGTTCTATTTTGGGGGTGGGAGTGATACAGAGATGTATCGTCAAGTTAGGAGAAGGCCAAAAAAGATTCATCAGAATTGAGTAGAAGAATCTGAAAGGTTGTCCAAGATATGGGATAATCTTTAGGACGAATTTAAACGCTCACTGATGCAGATAGCAGTCCAAAAATCATAAGACGCTACGTGAGGTAAATTAGATTCAAAAATAAAAAACTCACTCAAGAGCCTTGTCTGCTTTCAGCCACAAAGTAGATTGTTTACAGTTTGCTAGGGAGCTCCGAACATGAGGCGTTGAAAAGTGAAAGAGATTTGTGTTCTCTGATGAGAAAAAATTAAACCTATCGATGACGGGGGTTCCTTACTGCTCGCACTTGTGGGTCTGCACTGAGGGTAAGGGAGCGGCAGTGCACCACACTAATACTTCGGACTTTGACAAAGTGCTATTTACTGGACGTGCATACCAGTGAACTATCAACAGGATTATTATAGGAATAAAAGGATAAATACAGTAAGCATGTTGCAACTTCAAGGGAATTTCAAATTCGTCGTCATGGCGTACAATTTTCTTTAGAATCGCCAGTATTCATGAAGTAAAATAGAACAATTAAAAATTGTCTCCTGTAAATTCCGTGCTCCTGCATGAATCCTTCACCGCGTCCGCAAGACTGCTTAAGGTTGCTGCTGCTGTGATTGGCCACTGCCAAACCTTTTGCCAGCATGGGCTAGCTTGGAGCATCGGGGTTGGGCGTGACGGGGCAGAGTTTCCTTACTTTTGAAAAGAATGTGTTGAAATCCGTGGCTGTGGCCGAGGGATTTGCAAAATTACTTCCGCGGTCAAAATTTCTATACTGGGCCACTTCACTAATGATTTCCCAAGTTCGTTTCGGGTTATTTTAGCCGTTAATAGTTTCTGGTGGAGGTGAGTTTGTTTTGCTTCAGTGATTTTCTTTCGAAAGTTTTTTTCATGTTCTTTGTATCTCTTGTATAAAGTACTGTTTGATCTATTGTTTTTTTTCTCGCGCAAGTTAGTTTTGTTTATTCTGCACAGATCTTTAATTTCGTTAGTTATCCGAACAGTGCATTTTGGCTTTTTTTTTGTGATGCAAAGTGCGCATTCGTCGAGAGCTGCTGTAAAGTTCTCGTTGAAGATAGACACTTGAATGTATACATCGTCAGATTGCATCATATTCTGGAATTGAACCTATTGAGTAGTTTTCTTGAAATAGTTCCGCTGAATAGTGCCTTTTCGAGCGGTAAATCATTAAGTGATAGTTTTGTCTTTCCTTTGCAATATTAATTTTACATTCTATAGAGTCGTGATCGGAAACAGAAGGGGATATTACTGTACTAGGTATTGCCGTCGGATTATTTGTGATTGACAGATCGAGGGGAGTTTCAGAGACTTTAGTAATGTGAGTCGGTTCTTTGACCATTTGTAATAGGCTTAGTTTATGCAACAATCTGCTTTGCTGATTGTTTATTTCCGTTAAGTCGACATTAAAATCTCCGAAAGCAAAGAATGATTTTTTTTGCCTCTAGGATTTCTTTGAAAGTTTCCTCAATGAAATCTAGTGTTGGATTTGGTGGAGACGATAAGTGCCGGTAAAGGCTGCCGATAATGATGGATTTATGTTTATTTATTTGTACTTTTAACTAAACCATTTCAATACCTTCGCAAACTTTATTCGCTAGTAGTAAAGATGTCGAGTATATTTCTTTCGCGAAAATACGAAATCCACTACCTCAGCTGGTTTTAACGCCATCGAAGAGGTATAACACGTAATCAGGAATGTTAAAAAATGAACCTTGGGTTCGTGAGTCAAACCATGTCTCTGAAACACGTAAAATGTCAATTTCTTCAGTGACCAGCATTACTCTGATGTTATCCAATTTACCATTCAGGTTTGAGCATTTATATTCTTTATTTTGATTTTACTTTTATTAAGACTCTTTTTAGAGGTAGCAAAGTTACTGTTTCGATGGGATAGTTCAGGGGATTCATGATCTTGTGTAGGTAACCCAGGGTTTTAGGCCCAGCGTCTGCTACGTAAGAAAGTTTCAGCAGAGTTTGTCAAGATGATGTAACTCCAGTCTGATTTTTGCCTTGGGTGACAAGGGCATTGTAGTGACCGTTTTTACAATGGACCAGTAGTTTTGGGTTATTATTTGATAACTCTGATGAGAGATCGACTGATATTTTCCAAACACCATGATCCTGTTCATCCAGGATGAGAAGTTTTTGGTCACTCTCATTTGAAATGATTAGTGGTATAAGATCTATAGCAGCATGATCAAAATGTTTGTCGTCAGTGTAATTATTTATGATGTCTTGCATGTCTCCGCTGTTCTTGTCAACAAACTTAGCGAATGTGCTTTTGTTTGCTTTGCTCTCTGTTTTGATTGCAGTCTTTAAAGCATTGTAATTCCATTTGATGCTGGGTATTTCGTGAGTAGATGAGCTACTGCATAAAGGAGGCAGTGTCTATCACCTTTTTTGGGAAACAGCTCTATTTTTCATGATCGTTTCAACTCATCCATTGTAGAATTCACGCGTTCACAAATGGGGGTGGAGACGTTTTTTTCATACTTTTACATCAGTAGAAGATCCGGAGAGTGCAGGGATTTTTCAGAATTTTCGTTTTCCTGGCTCTCAATTTCGTTTTCCTGGCTTTCGTTTTCCTGGTTGTGGTTTCTTGTATGGGGATCTACAGAGAAATGAAAAATGCTCGCGTCATTTCTATTTTTCAGGTGATGATTGCGCATGCAGTTGGGTGGTGGATTTTTCATCGATTGTCGACTGCAATTTTGCAGCGTTTTCTCTTATCCTGTTGATTTCACTACTTACAAGTACGTGATTGGATGTTGATTTATACTCGTATCTGAAAGGGGCTTTTCATCCTCTCTGTCACCATCGGATAACAATGAAAATCTATTTTTTGTAGGTTTTCTGCAATGTTTTGTGACAGAGGGATGAGAGGGTTTGTTATATGAGGGCAAACATCGGGAGGAGAGGGGAGGAGAGGGTTTGTTATATGAAGGCAAACATCGGTTCATCCTTCTGGAGGTTTCACGTGGAAAGGCTGTCAACTTAGAACAATCATTAAATTCATTTTGCTGTTTTGCATCATCATTAGTGTACTCAATTTCATCATTCAGGTCATGGGAGTTTCTGACACAGGAGATAAAATGTGAAGTGAGTCTTAAAGGTGATCTAAGAGCTTTATTGAAGAAAATGATGCTTTTCTTCTCGCGTAATAGGACAAGTGGGGATATTGTTGCAAGGTTCATCAACAGTTACCGTTTTTGCACTTGTTCGCAGTGGAATTAGTTTAAGACCAATTTTTCTGCACAAACTCGATGTCATGTACAATTGCTGACTACTGCAGGCACTCACCACATGAATGTGAGAAAAAACATGCTATGTCATGGTGAGGTTTTTTAACTTAGTGAGGTTACCGGACGAGAGACTCAAACATTTGAAACCGATTATATAGTTCCTAAAAGGAGGTGCACGTTCAATCTGTTTCGCTAAAAAATGGGTACGTTATAAAGATTAAAGGTATTATTACCCCAGGTGTCTGAAATGGGTACCGGTCTTGACCGGGGGAAAGCGTCATGGCGTCCTGGCGTTAGTTATAAGGCATTTGAAAATCCAATGTACAAAGTGATGTGTATCAGGCTTGATTGGAAATAAAGCATCCGTAGATGCCTTCATTATTATTATTATTAAATTAAAGATATTAAAGATATTTTAAGATATTAAAGATATTATTAAAGATATTATTATTACCTTCATCATAGAGATCATTGAAACGTTCGAAAGTTATGATTTGATTTTTGCATGCGCTATCAATGTCATTTCTATTTATTTTTGTGAGACTATTGTCTCTAACAAGAAAAGTGTCAAGAGGGGATTCCGCATTAAGATTGTTACTGGTATATAGGTACCACAGGCGTAAAATCATTAGTGCTGATACAATAATTTAAAGCAAAAAGTTGTTCTGTAATCATTTGAATATTTGATACAGTGGAAAAAATCAACGCTGGGCTTGGAAGACAATTTTGTCTAAAAGCTTTATTGAGAAATACAGCAGTAAGAGACAGCGTGTTATTTATTTCGTAAATGGTATGAGAACTAGAAATTTGGAGAGGGTGTAAGTACCCATCAAAAGCGGTAACCGATTTGTTTGTATTATTCTCACTGAAAATCTTACGTTATCCTCGCAGTTTACGCTCTGAGGCATTTTACTGCCAGTATCAGCTGCTATACATGCATTATCAACAAAACTCCACCGCCTGAAATGCCTGCACATAATTTATCGTTATAATTTAAATTAGCCCTTTTACTTTCTAACTGGTCGCTCACATCTAAAATTTTATCGCGTTCTTATGATAGCGTTGGTGTTGGTGTCTTCGTCGGTGGTGAAAAATTTTGAGCTTTCTCAGTGACGTAGAGCTGGAAAGATGTCGTTATGACGCAATCGTTGTGACGAGACGCTGGAGCTGGCCGTGCTGTGGCAGCTCCGGCGAGAGAGGTATCTTTTTTACTCGAGATTGTTGACTGTATGGAAGATGGATTTTCTCGGGCAGAGAGTAAAGTATGGGGTTTTAAGTCGAGTGCTGCTTTTGTGCTATTAGTTGAGCTCGCTTATGGTGTGCACGTAGCTGGTGTCGAAACTGGAGAAGTTAAGGCGTACTTTGAATTATTGCAAGCGGCGTTTGAAAGATTTTCACTCGTTTCGGATGATTTTGATATTGCGGTCATCATTGGTGGCGCTTTAGGAGTTGAGAAGCACTTGTTGATATCAAACTTCGTGAACGTCTGAGAAGCTTTTGTTGTTTTGAGCGTTTGAGGCCTTTGAACTTTTGATTTTACGGGTACCACTTTTTGTTTCCCATCTTTCCGCTTTATTGTTAGTGCATTACGCGTCTTACTGAAGTTTTTGTACGAAGCTGCACTGGAAGATGTGTTTTTTTAGATGGGCAACCTTCCGAGTAGTTGTGAGAGTTCTATAAGAATACGTTGCGAAATTGATAGATAGGAAGAAAATTAATTTTTTTCATTGAATTGAACTTGGGGGATTAGCTTTCAGCGAGAAGGATAGCCATTGAAAGATGAGTGAGGGCTTGCTGCTCGCTAAGATTCAAAAAACAAAAAACACCGCCTTTAACGTTAAATGAAAAGAAACTGACACTGGGAAAGCGGAGAGGGGGAAGGGCCAGGATGTTTGCAGTCGGTCAGGCTGGCGTCTCTTGCTCTCCTGCTTGGGAAGCATAACACTTCAACTTTTCCGTCGGAAGATTGCAATAGTGAGTTATTTTGGAAACGTCGTATTGCTAAAGTTTACCTCGCATTGTGAAATTTTATTCTGTCTGTGAACGCAGGCTTATATTTTCCACTTTGTATGACATTGTAAATTTCTCCAAAGATGCTAGATCAGCTTTATTTTAAATTCTTTTGACGAATGTAAAAGTTCCTTCACGACAAAAAAAGAAGAAATTTTTACCCTATTCACATTTTACTCTCTAGTTGTGCAAAATTTGTCCATCGAGAGAATATTGTAAGCCAATTTGATGTATCGAAAATTGAGTGTGTACGTTAGAAACTTTCAATTACCATGTTTCACTGTAATAGAAAAATAGTTCACGAAACATGAACACTGTATTTTCCCAAAGAAGTGAGTTTGTCAGAGTACACTTTCTATTATGTTGCTACGCTTAGATGTTCAGAAGATAGAGTTGCCCTTTAATGGTGGAGGAGGGAGCCGAGGGAAAAGGAGAGCGGGGGTCAGCCTTGAACAATGACGTTTTCATAATGAAGGTTGGTTACACTCGGTGGTACTTATGAGTTCAAGATGTGTGTTTCTCGAAATTGATAGTACGCAATTTCATATTTTGCGCGATCAGATGACAATCTGAGACACGAGTCGTAATTATTTTTAGTTTCCCGAGAGTTTCTCCCTGTTTAAAGGACGTTTCTCTCTGTTTGAAGGACGTTTAATTTTTCAAAAGAATAAGATCACGTGCAAAATGTGGTATGAAATATTGAGGGAGAGCACATTTAATACATTTTGTCACATTGAAGAAAGAAGAGAGGGTATCACAGTGTGCAGTTACATTTTCAGTCTTTTCCTTCCTTCGGATGGACTTCCTTTCGCTGCAGTAATTTTGTAGGATCAGCAGAAATATATCGTCTGTAGGATGACTAGCGCTCTCAATGAGAACATATTTGAATTACAATTCGACATAAGTTGCACTTTTTATCCAATTTTCCCGGGTGATTGCGAATGTTTTTCCACTTTTCGTTCATCCGTTATTCATATTGAAATGGCTCACTTTGAAATGTCGGTATCGGTAGGGACGGAGGAACAAAATACCATAACTTTTTTTTCGCACATTCGCAGTCTCTGGCGCGTAGGAGGTGAACAAAAAGCACCACTGAGAAGTTAGACACCGCTAAAATTTATGAAATCAAAATAAGGTTAATTTATCTTGCTGCTTCGAGTGAAAAAGTTGAAAGTTGAGGATTTACCATGCTCTGAACGGTCAGAAGATGGGAGGCAGGGGTGCCGGGGTGTGGGGGTATACGAGCTTGGTGAGGGAAGACTGAGGGAACAAGGACACTTCAGACAGGCCTATCGTTTGAGACCGGTGCGAGCACAACATTTCACACTTCTTGCCAACGCTGCTTTGTCGGCTTTGCATATAAATTTCAATGTTTTAAGCAGAATAAGACAACAATTCTTTTCTTTCCTTTCGCAATTCTAAGGATTGCTAACACATTCACAGATAGTGTGATCTCTATGCTTGGTAAGTTTTTTTATCATTTTCTATGTCGTATTTGTTCGTTTCTGAAACCCTAGCCTAGCAACATCGCCCAATCATCCGTGAACCAGTGTGCCTCAGCACGCATTACTGTGTTTCTCGTAATTCAGTTCTAACAGGATTTCTCTTCGTAAGCCATCTGTATGTTATTTGTAACCTCCATATTTTTCTTGTGTATTGAGTTGTAGGAAAACTATGGTATTTTGTCATATTTATTTATTGTTTGAAAATGTCTCGTTCATTTTTTTCTTTAGGCCTTAACGCCATTATACTGTTCCTAACTGCACTTCGGTGCATGCGAAAGCTTAGGTTAACACTAGAACCAAGTCAAGTTAAGAATCTAGTACGGAAAGCTACTGCTTCCACAAGGTTTTTCAAACAAATAAATGTATGTAAATGTACGAGGAGCTCACGAGATTAGAACTCAGGAACTTAAATTCACCGCACCAGAACGAGTTCTAGTGAAGTGAAGTTCCTGAGTTCTAATCTCGTGAGCTCCTCGTACATTTACATACATTTATTTGTTTGAAAAACCTTGTGGAAGCAGTAGCTTTCCGTACTAGATTCTTAACTTGACTTTGAACTCTCGATACTTAAGTAGAACCAAGTCATTTTTCTTGAAAGTCATTTTTCTAAGAAACTAAGTCATTTTTCGTTCAGTGCTTCGTGCTGTCTTAATTTTGGGCTGACGGCCGCAGCACTAGCACTCGTGCCCAGGCTGAAGAGATAACCGTGTCTTGTAGGTACGCCGGTGAGCCCGCTTGGGGACCCTGACCCCGTGCCCTTCGGAGCTGAGCTCTGCTGTGTGGGACACGCGCTAGCCTGTGCCGCACCGGAGCCATCCGTCCACCCATTTCTCCGGGGATCCTCACGCCAGTACAGAAGTTGAGTCGCATGCTGCCTAACTCGGTGTGTGTGATCTGACCTGCGCCTGGCAGCATGCCTATTCTTTTGTGAAATTTTCTAGTTTTTTTTGTAATTTTAGGGCATTATTAGTTATCATTAGTCATTTGACATCTTCTTGTAATAAATTATACTATTTAAGAGTTGTGAAAAAATTTCTCTGATTCAAAGTTGTTGTTCATTTTGAAAGTAAATGTCTTATAATGTCGTGTTGAGTTCTTAGTGTCGTAGTTAGATGAACAATACCGGGTGTCTCACAAAAATGTCCCAGACTTTTTAATTGATTTTATCTCCTCTTTGAATTAACATATTTGAATTGTCTTTTTTTAAATGTAAATTTTTTTCCTATACGAATAATTTAGGTTTTTGAAAATCGGTTGAATAACCATTTTACAATGGTCGATTTACTGAAAAGGGTAGAAAACTAACTGTTCAAATGAAAATTTTTTAAAACAATATTGATATTCTTCTTTATTGTGTACTTTCCAAGCAACCGAACAAACAAAAATTTAAAAGAGGAACAAATCATTACCTTAAATAACGTTTAAATAAATAAAGTAATTTAGTATCCTTCGACATACCCTCTATTTCTCTCAAGGTAAGTATTACTTCTAACCGCCATTGAACGGAGAGTTTTGCGGATTATTTCACCGTTTTCTTTCAGTTCTTGAAACACTTCTTCAATTCGTTATCGAAGAATTATTAATGATGGAGGTAACACATACTTGGTGGTACGTTGGATACATCATTGTGAAATTATGTTTAACAGTAAGTTTTGAGAAATGAAGAACACCAGTGTTGTTTTTAAAACTTTCCCTTTGAACAATTAATTTTTCTACCTCTTTCAGTAAATCGATTATTGTAAAGCGGTTATGCAACCAATTTTCAAAAACTTAAATTATTCGTATAGGAAACAAAATTTACTACATTAAAAAACAATATAAATATGTTAATTTAAAGCGGAGATATAATTCATTAAAGCAGTCTGGGACATTTTTGTGGGACACCCGGTATAGTCGTGTTCCGGCTTTTGTAGCTTCTAGGGGAATTCTGGAGGGGTCTAGACTGGCATTACCCGGCAAACGCTTGTGAGGCTTACTAAAGCTACGGTTTCCTAGAAAAGTGGTGCCGCTATTTTACGGCTGCTATTTGACGTGATGCGGCGAACGTTGAAAAACGACCGTTCAAGTGTGTAAAGTTGGGAGTTGTTTTAATACAATGCGGTGACCATTGCGGTGACCGTATGATTTTTCATACTGTCAGAAAGGACGACCTAAATAACGCATTATTAATAAGCGCAGAAGATAAAAAGTCTTCGGAAGACGATGGTTCGGAGGAGTGTCAGATATTTATAAGACGATGACAGAGGGTGCATTTGCAAATAATGTTGTACCCCATGTGATAGTTGGTGATGAAGCTTTTGCTCCGCACGAAAATCTGATGAAACCTTACCCTAGATAGCAATCTACACGATCCATCGAAAGCATTATATATCTATCGACTATCTCGAGCTCGAAAGACAACTGAAAATACCCTTGGAATTTTGTGTGGTTGTTTCAAAAATTTCTCCTAACCTATATCTGCTGCCCCAGAAACTACAGACAAATTAATTATGTGGACCATAACGTATTACTCTCGAAACTACACTGTTATGGCATTCGAGGGGCTGCCCATGATTGGTTCAGATCATACTTAGCAAATCGGAAACAATACGTTGTCATTGACGACGCAGAATCAGACCCACAGACAATTAGCCATGGAGTTCCACAAGGATCTGTCCTTGGGCCTCTCCTATTTCTAATTTTTATCAATGATATCATTAAATCTACATCATTCTTCAAATTCATACTCTTTGCCGATGACAGTACCATTTCTGCGGTCCTTCCAGACCAAAATCCCGCTAGGATGGCGGAGCGTATAAATAATGAACTTCATAAGGTTTCATTGTGGCTTAAAGCTAATAAAATAAGCCTTAATATCGATAAAACAAAATATATTACATTCTCATACAAGAAAAATATATCTCTCCCACGCATTCAAATTGGCGAAGGTGAAATCGAAGAAACCCACTCAAGTAAATTCCTGGGCATCATAATAGACAAACATCTAACCTTTAAAGAGCACATCGCTCATATTAGTTCTAAATTATCAAAATCTATCGGAATCCTAAATAAAGTTAAAAATTTCCTGCCTGAAACAGCCTTACAAATGCTCTACCGAACGCTCATTTCACCATACTTGCAATACGGAATAGAAGCATGGTACGGAACTGATAAAAATAAAACCAACAAAATTTTTACCCTGCAAAAAAGAGCCATAAGAGCGGTAAAGAATCTAGAATATAATGCTCACACAAATGACTCATTCAAAAATTTACAAATACTTAAGCTCTCGGATCTCTACAAAATCTCCATTTGCAATTTCATTTACAAAACATTAACAAATGATGGCGACAATAGCCTAAAACAACTATTAACTGCGCAAACTGGTCATCACGACCATTTAACCCGAAATAGAAGTAAATTCATGCTTCCTTATTACTCAAAGGCTCGGTCACAACACAGTATCCTCTTCGTTGGAACTAAAACCTGGAACTCAATACCTGCGGAGATCCGTGAAAGTAATTCTTATAAGGTATTCAAAAATAATCTTGAGTCTCACTTCCTATCAGATTACTAGTCGTGTAAGATCACAGAGTCAAACCTTGTCACCTACATAACTGGTCCCAATAATGTAATTCGCCGTGGTTAATTTCGCCGATCTTCAGTCTGTTCATGAATCGTTTGTCGACTATACTGTTAAATCAAGTCCATATGAACTATATTGTGAAATGAAGTGTCTAATTTCGAGTTAATTATCTCATTGATCAGTCTAATGCGTCTCTAGTTTAAGTGAATTAGGTTAAACATTATTGTACTCCTAAGACTAACCTTGATGGTAGGATGCCCTAGAAGTCACTGAACTTATTCGGGCCCACAGGTAGCTATACTCAAATTTGACCATTGTACTAGACTTAAGAAACATTTTATCTCTGTATCACCTGTGGTAAATAAATGTGTGCCTGTATATCATATAGAATTTTAAAGGAAGCACAAGTACTTGCTCCAGGTCAAAAATATCTTGATAATGCACTTCAAGAACCCACTTGAAAATTTAGTTCCTTTAACAACAAACAATGTTCTGTCTGGTATGAATCGCGCTAGCATTCGAGAAATATTTAAAAATTAACGGACCTGGTAGTATTAAATTGCAACATAATTATGCAGCGCAACATTAATAAAGGTATGATATGGCCATATATCCAATGTCATTATTTTACATGACGATATGAGAAGCCACACAGAGACACCTCACTATTGCACCACATTATATATATATATATGGAGTCAGGGCTGCCTGTCAATCATGGTCAGATGTTTTTTTTTTCAAGTCGATCTCTGGTTGTTGGTATATTTTGATGGAACCTTTACATGCAAATTCGATTGTAGGAGAAAATTCTTATATAACGTACCCATTTATTAAAAGTAGGTATGAATGTTATGAGTTTCTACAAATATTGTATATATATCACATTCCCTGTGTAAAATAAAAAAAAATATTTTACGTTATTTGCCTACAATTTGCATGAACTTACTTGCTCATTTTAAGAGTACTCCCGATATTATTTAAAGATTATGTTTCATTTGAGTTTTCTCTAATCTTTACTCTTTACATTATACAGAGCTCCATTATTTCTGACAAAAGCAACTGACATTTGATCTTCTTCGCCGTTCCCCATTGTAAAGTTTTCTTTTACAAACTTATAATAAATGTTTCTACAATGAATCAAAGACACCGCCACCGTAAAAAACGTTCACCAACTTTAAGCTACGGTTTCCTAAAAAAGCGGTGCCGCTATTTTACAGCCGTAATGTAGCAGCGGATGGCGTCACAAAAACGTTGTACATTAATTCAGGCGCCACTGGTTTCCTAGAGAACGGTGGCCGCTAAATGGCGGTACTGCCAGGTGTACACTGGCCGCTGTAGCGTCCGGCTATAAGTTGGTGAACGTTTTTTACAGTGGCTTTGCCTTTGATTCATTGTAGAAATACTGATTAGAAGTTTAAAATAAGGGGACTTTGCAATGTGGAACGGCGAAGAAGATGAAATTTTAATTAATTTTGTTAGAAATAATGAGGCTCTGTATAATGTGAGGAGTAAAGACTATAGAAAAACTCGACAGAAACAAAATCTCTGGAATAATATTAGGACTACACTTGAAAAGATCAGGTAGGTTCATGCAAATTGTAAGCAAACGACATAAAATATTTTTTATTATTATTATACACAAAGGGAAAGTGATATATGTACAATATTTTTAGGAACTCATAATATATACCTACTTTTAATAAATAGGTACGTTAAATAAAGAATTTTCACAAAGAAAAGAATTTGCATGTAAAGGTTCCATCAAAAAAATACCAACAAAGCCAGAGATCAACTTCTATAAAAATACATATAACCATGATTGACCCGCAGCCCTGACTCTACACATAATGTGGTGCAATAATGAGGTTTCTGTGTGAGGCTTCCCATATCGTCATGTAAATAATAATAAATAACAATAATGTAAATAATAATAATGACATAAGAAATATGGTCATACCCTACCTATGTAAAATAATGTTGTGCTGCATAGTTATGTAGTCATTCAATACTACCTGGCCCGTTCAAGTAATTTAAAAATATTTCTCGAATGGCTGTGCAATTCATTCCAGAAAGAACAGTGTGCGCTGTTAAAGGAACTAAATTTTCAGCGTGTACTGGAAGTGCTTCATCAAGATGTTTTTGACCTGGAGCAAGTACTTGTGATTCCCTTAAAATGTTAGACATAATATAGGCACATATGAACGATTTGTCGGTAGTTTCTGGGGCTTTAGCAATAGGTCGGAAGAAAATTCTGGAGTAACCGCACAAAATGTATGAAGTGCGGCAAGAGATTACTTTGCAAAGGCTAGTCTACCAGTGGTTTGTTACGTTACCTAAAGAGTAAATACAACATAGTGAAGCCTGAAACAGAATTCGTATTGGAACAAAGCACCCTCATGCAAGGGAGAGCGCGGTGGTAAAAGCACTAAATCTAAACAAACAAAAATAACAAGATTGATTGATTATAAGAAAGTTTTAGTTTCCTTTTACCATAACAAAGATGTTCAAAGAGAGAAAGGATAAAAGCACCATTTAGTATGGAGTTAAGGGAACGCGGAATCTACGCACAAGGTGCATAAAAACAGTAAGCTAAGAAAAAAGTTCATGAAACAAGATAACAGTTGAATAAGAAAGTAATAGGTGCTGAAAAACAGGACAGCAGATAAAACGGAAAAAGATGGTCCTTAACAAAACAAACAACCTATTCTATTTCAACAAAAAGTAGGCCTACCTAACCTTTAGCTCGGGACCGCACATAATCCCCCTGAGAGTGCTAATTCCCTTAAACACAATAGTTATACCTCCTTGAGGGGACAAAATAACGAGTTTCGTAAAGGTGCATCAAAGTACTCCGGAATAACGAGTTACCAAGCTTGTAGCAGTTGATGTCGTGTCCGTAAATACCGCTACAAAGAGTGACTTTATTAGAGAATCCTTCTCAAATAAAGGTTATCGCTCCCTAAATTGCCAAATACTATGATGGGCATGAACAACAAATTACAGTAGCGTAAATGTATACATATAAAGAAATCCCGAGATTCCGGGGTTTTCATTTTATCCCTGGATTACAAACCCTATATGAGACCTAAATAAGAGATACCTAGATCAAAGTGTGGGCCCCACAGAATAATGTGGAAGAACGGAAATAAAAATTTACTAGAAAGCAGCAAAATTATGAATCGTGATGATCCTGGAACCTTGAATACCTAATTCTTATGTAACAAGAACACATTACGGAAGTATAGAACAGCAGAAAAGTAAAAGCACTGAAGAACACAACACTGCTCATTCCGATGAAGAGTTCCTGCTCATTCCGTTGAATAATCAGGAACTAACTACATGCCTAACATATTTAGACGTATATATAGAAAAATATGTATATATTCACTGAGGAATTCCAAATTGGCATCATTTTTCCATGTGATAGTTGAGTATATAGTCTTAAGCTTAGTATTAATTACCCTTCAATATACACCTAAATTCACTTCTAAAAAGATAAATCTACATTCAGCAATTCAGCTCACTTCGTCGATGAGGAACGAGAAACCATGCTGCCGAAGCTGTCGTTGCACGAACTTCAATACTGCGAATGATGCATGGGGTTCTATCGCTGTTCACTGAATCGACATATTTTTTGAGAATTTTTTCTGCTGTGTATTGCTCTCCAACGATGTTGTGTTCGCTGATGGTTAAATTGTAACAAATGACCGAGATACAATACATTGAGTATGAGCTATTAATGCGAGACCAGGTACACTCGGCGAAGATAATATTGAGATCTCCATGGTTAAAGACTCGCTGTACCCCCCTTACTGCATGAGCAGCAACTCGCCGGTGAGCAACGTAAAATGTTACGTGTGAAGTTTCCACCGAATTGCCTGCGTCATCTTGTTTGCAAAAGGTATATTCTCGTGCGTAAGAGCAGACATCTCTCTCTATCATCCGTCTTCTTGGCGACAAAATTTTCTCGTTTTGAAGTACTCATAAACATTCCTTCTCTCGGAACTCATTTCTCGTATTAAATGGTAATAAATATAAAATCTAATTTAGACATACAGAAAAGGTATAGAACTTTTGTTAGACTACTAGCACACCACGAATGGTTTGTCTATTAGTACGCCTCGCATATTTTGTCAATTAATAAATATGCCTCGTATGGTCTATCTACTTGTACACCTCTGACAGTTTGTCTATTAGTACACCTCGTATAGTTTGTCTATTATTATGCCTCGTATGGCTCATCTACTTGTAAACCTCGGATGGTTTGTCAATTAGTACTCCTCGTATGGAACATTTGTTTTAGGATGCCCTATATTTAAGAAACTTTTAAAAGCCAATATGTTGGCATGTATCTCATGTGACAACTTGGAAATAAACATTTTTTCTTTTCTTTTTCTTTTTCTGTGATCATCAAGTTAAAAACTGAAAGAAGAATTTCAATTTATGTATTTGTTTAGTGTGTTTGTTTTCTAAACCTCTATTAATATCTAAGGAAATGAGCAACAGCTTGTATTTTTAACAAAATGATAATGAGAGACTCATGTTCGATTTTTACACCTAAGGTAACTAAACAAATTTCCTGAAATTACATCTAAAAGGTTCAGACATAGGTATCGATGCTTGGATTTGATTCACGATGGCGTTGCTGTGCTCATTGGTTGCAATTATGGTGCAGAGTTTAAACAATTAAACAATTTAAACAATTTATTTACCACAGGAGATACAGAGGTAGAATGTTTCTTAAGTCTAATACAATGGTCAGAGTTGAGTATAGCTACCTGTGGGCCCGAATAAGTTCAGCGACTTCTAGGGCATCCTACCATTACATTATTCTAGGGCGTACAATAATGTTTAACCTAATTCACTTAGCCTAGTTTCGCATTAGACTGATCAACAGGATAATGAACTCGATATTGATGTTTAATTTTACAATATAGGTCATATGGACAATATTTAACAGTATATTCGATAACGATTTGGGAGCAGACTGAAAATCGGCGATATTACTCATGGCAAATTGCATTATTAGGACCAGACATGTAGGAGGCAGGATTTGACTTGGTGATCTTACACGACTAGTATTCTGATAAGAAGTGAGACTCAAGATTTCTTTTAAATACCTTGTAAGAATTACTTTCACGGATCTCCGCAGGTATTGAGTTCCAGGTTTTAGTTCCAACGAATAGTATACTATGTTGCGAGCGGGCCTTTGAATAATAAGGAAGCATGAATTTACTTTTATTTCGTGTTAAATGGTCGTGGTGACCAGTTTGCGCAGTTAATAACTGTTGAAGGCTATTGTCGCCATCATTAGCTAATGTTTTGTAGATGAAATTGCAGATGGAGATTTTGTAGAGATCCGAGAGTTTAAGTATTTGTAAATTTTTGAATGAATCATTTGTGTGAGCATTATATTCTAGGTTCTTTACCGCTCTGATGGCTCTTTTTTGCAGAGTAAAAATTATATTAGTTTTATTTTTATCAGTTCCATGCCATGCTTCTATTCCGTATTGCAGGTATGGTGAAATGAGCGTTCGATAAAGCATTAGTAAGGCTGTTTCAGGCAGGAAATTTTTAACTTTATTCAGGATTCCGATGGATTTTGATAATTTAGAACTAATATGATTGATGTGCTCTTTGAAGGTCAGATGTTTATCTATTATGATGCCCAGAAATTTACATGAGTTGGTTTCTTTGATTTCACCTTCGCCAATTTTAATGGATGGTAGAGATATATTTTTCTTGTATGAGAACGTAATATAATTTGTTTTATCGATATTGAGGCTTATTTTATTAGCTTTAAGCCACAGTGAAACCTTATGGAGTTCATTATTTATACTCTCCGCAATCGTAGTGGGATTTTCGTTCGGAAGGACCGCAGAAAGCGTACTGTCATCGGCAAAAAGTATGAATTTAAAAAATGATGTAGATTTAATAATATCATTGATAAAAATCAGAAAAAGGAGAGGCCCAAGAACAGATCCTTGTGGAACTCCATGGCTAATTTTTTGTGGGTCCGATTTTGCGTCGTCAATGACAACGTATTGCTTCCGATTTGTTAGGTATGATCTGAACCAATCATGGGCAACCCCACGAATGCCATAACAATGAAGTTTCGAGAGTAATATGTTATGGTCCACACAATCGAATGCCTTTCGAAAGTCAAGAAATACAGAGAAGACAGTCTTTCCGTTATCTATATTAGAATAAAGGAATTGTAAATGATTTAATATTGCCTGTGTTGTTGATTTTTTACAGCGAAAGCCGTATTGTTTATCATAGAGAAATAATTTTTGTTCAAAATAAGAGTACACTTTTTTATACACAATTTTCTCGAATACCTTGCTAATAATTGGTAACATGGAGATAGGTCGATAATTGTTTACACAGGTTTTTTCACCATTTTTAAAGATAGGGGTTACTCTAGCAACTTTGAGGGAGTTCGGGAAAGTGCCTAGTAAGAGAGACTGGTTAATAATATTGGATATCAGCGGGGCCACAATATCAGCAATTATTTTAAGTATTTTAGTTGGAAACGTTTGTAACCCACTCGATTTATTTTTCATGTTGTTTATGCACGCAATTACATCGGAGGAGTTTGTAGGCGTAAAGAAAAAGGAGTTGTGTTCTCGAATATGATCCATAAATTCCAGGTGATCAGTAGGTTCACTTGGAATACCATTGGCTATAGTTTTCCCTACGTTTACAAAGAAGTTGTTGAAAAGATTAGCAATTTCATTCTTCTCATGGTATTTTACATTATCTTGAGTGATATAACCAATTTTCTTTTTTTCGGCGTTATTCGGTTTATAACAAGAGTTAAGGAGGCGCCAAGTCTTTTTAACGTCAGCTTTGAATTGAGTAAACTTGAGGGTAAAGTAGCTCTTTTTTGATGTTCTTATCTGGTTTGTCACATAGTTTCTGAATCGGTTATATGTTTCTCTAGATATTCGCCCTTCGCAAAGGAGGGCTAGGTACGCTTGGCGTTTCTTTATATTTATCACGATGTCTCTAGTAATCCAGGGCTTTTGTTTATTTTTCGGGGTAACTGTACGAGTTACAATTGGGCAACACTGGTTGTATGCGTTCATTATAATTTCAGTCAACTTTACTACTGATTCATCAATGCTCCTTGCATTATTGTTTTGTTGGGTGATGTGCAATGTTGGCATTAAATCTTCTAGAACGGTGCGCATTTCTTCTAAATTTGATTCGTTTATTTTACGAAATGAGTAAG
Source organism: Morinoia aosen (assembly GCA_030386875.1). Taxonomy (NCBI): domain Eukaryota; kingdom Metazoa; phylum Arthropoda; class Malacostraca; order Amphipoda; family Talitridae; genus Morinoia; species Morinoia aosen. The sequence continues at coordinate 3,550,103 of CM059564.1, forward strand.
TTTCAGCCCGTGCTTTGGTGCACGCAAGATAGACATTTTTCTTAATAAGAAAAACTGGAAAATGATCTGATAAGTCAGAAGTAATTATTCCAGCAAGAAAATCACTTGGGTCTGTCATAAAGATATTGTCAAGCAGCGTGGCACATTCTGAGGTTATTCGTGTTGGCTTTGTGATGATCGGAAGGAAAGATTTAGAATGAAATGCATTTAAGAAATTAGAGATTGGTTCATAGCTTTCATGTTTCAGCAAATCATAGTTGAAGTCACCGCATATTATTATGGCATTGTAGAAGGACCTGTTGAACTGAGAAATAATTCGATTAAGCTCATTAAGGAAGGATATAGGACAGGCTGTAGGCGGCCTATACACCGTTCCAAGCACAATTCGTTTGCCATCTCTAGACAGTTCTACGAATAATGATTCTATATGATCCTGATTCAGTGTTGCACTTGCTATGATTCTCGAATCCATGTGCTTAGAAATGTATGTACTGATGCCCCCGCCTCGCTTGTTATTTCGTAGCGAATGGTAACTATGATAATTTTCAAATTTAATCATGTCTTTGGTCGAGTCATCTAGCCAGCTTTCGGTGAAGCTAATCACATCTAAGGTATACTTAAGTTCAGTAATAGTGCATTGTATCTCTTCCAATTTTGGATAGAGTGACCTACAGTTCCAACACAGTAGCGAAAAATCCTGCCGGGTTATTCGTATAGATTCGTTGAATTTTGATATGTTAGTATATCTGCAGTTTTCAGAGTCGTTTAGGTTTGGAAATATTCTGTTCAAATGATTGAGATCCGGGTCGATTTCATCTAATATATCAGCGTGATCAGTCATTCAAAATTAGTAAACAGTAGGCAGTAAGTACTATTGTACAACTTAAAACGAAATACAGAGTCAAGATTAAAAGGATATATCTATCTAAAAACTAGCTTAGAAAGTATAGAAAAGAGTAAGAAATCTAGCGTGATTTCGTGGGTACACTCAATACTCAGCCAATAGCGATTAATATTGGAGTTCAATATACAAAATTGATGCGTACAAATTGCTGAAGGCGTTGTTACAAAGTTCACATACAACAGGTAATAAGTTTTAAAAAAAATAAAGACAAATAGAAAAAAATTGAGCGACGATGATAATCTAATCAGCTAATATGTTTTACACATAATAATAGTTTGTTGGTTAAAAATTACATACAATTTACGAGGAAAGGTGAACAAGGTGGATATCAATATTCCATCATAATATTGGTAGGTACAAATTGCTGATGGTGCTGTTGCAATTTCCAATACAGTTGTCATAAATGTTCATATATATCTGTCATAAGATTGTCAAAATTGAGGTAAAACTGCCGTATATATCTTTAGAGGTTGGAACTGATTCATGACATGAAGTTATGCAGTTTGAAGATCTAGTGTAAAGTTATAGAATTCTAGGCGTTATTGGCATACGAGTATATAATTTGACACAGGTACATGTTTTGATACCTAATTGAGGTGAACACCCAAGACCTGATTCGATGATTTATCCAGTTGCCGCATCAGGTATTGGTCGAGCTCTTCTGGCGTGTTAATCTGACGTCTCGAGTCCGGTTGTCCAGGGATGAATGCGAAGATGTTTCCAACTTGGGTCCTCGGGGTTCCGATTTTTTCCGGGAAATTTCTCTTGGCTACTCTCAAGGTGTACATGATCTTGGCTCGTGAAGGTATTAGATATTCATTTATATAGAACGTTGGTTTATTTACTCGGCAGGCAGAGAGAATTTCACGTTTTTTGTTGTAATGTTTCAGTTCGAAAGCGATGTTTCTTCGATCCTCGTTTCCACTTAGTGGTTTTCTTCCCATTCTGTTAGCTGACGTGATGTCAGCATCACTGAGGTCGATGTTGATGTCCTTCAGAATTTTGCAGACTGTTTCTTTGCAATTTTCGTTGTTGTGTGAATGAGGTAGTTCCCCCCCGGAAATGACGAGAGTACATTTTCTATCTTCCAGGTCTCGGCGCTGATCATTTTTTTCCAAACGATCGAGACGTGACTCCAAGCTTTGTATTTTTTCATTCTGCTCTTCAATAATTTGTTTGTGTTCTGCTTCTTTTCCTGCTATTGTTTCAGATAGTGTTTTAAGGTCGCTTATTTCACTTTTCATTTCGTCAATATCACTATTAAATTTTGTCATCTAGTTCCTAAGGTAAAGCGTATAAAAACATTCGTTTATATTCCGGTTTCGAAAATTCACTCTATATTGACTCCTCTAGTACAACTTATATCAACACTCCCATCCCACATGCGCTGCGTAATAACTACATTGTGGAAATAGTTCGAGCTCACCTCCCAGCGCGCGCGTCTTTGTTACTCATCGACACGAGAATGTCCGTTCATTTTCGAGACCCTCAAGCAAACGCCGCAGCCCTTTTGCTCTAGAACGCTCAGGGGCGTCCCTCCAGATTGCTCTATTCGTGCATAGATTTTCTCTTAATCCCTATGATGTGTTCTGCTGTTATGACTGTGCAATAAAGTGTTACTGAAATGAATGTAGTATACTATATCTTCAACTCCATTGATTATTAACTAGCATTTTTCTACTCGGATTCAACATACTTTGGGCGTAATACCACTCTTTCTCCCCCGCGTTTAGCAATACTCTGCGTCATCATTTATCCAGCTTTTCTGACGAAAAGATTTCAACTCTTTTCTAATACTCTATGATAACTACATAATTTATTTCAAATTTGTAATTGAAATAATTCATACTTGTAATTATTGGGTCAGTATGGAAAGAAATTCTTAATTATTATCAATCGAAAAATGAAGTAATGCATTACTTCTAAAGTAAATTCCGCTTTGAAATCATACTTCGTGACACTGCAGGGGCTTATGGTCATCAAATTGTTTTTCTAAGGAATTGTGAATGATGTGTTGGGGTTCGGTACCAGTCCTCAGGTGTACATTTATCATTGATTGAAGATAAAGTCACTTGTGCACATAAGTTCAGGAGCTTCTAGAATCTAGATTATCGTTCCGAATCTTCAGTCTTCGTTGACGATTTCATTCAATATAGATCATTTCTTGACGTACAATATTCTAATCGAATAATTTTTTGCCAGATAAAATGGAAACTGCTGTTAGTTTAAATTGTATGCTAATGGTTCAAGCAAGGTCTACGTATTCTAGACCAGACTTAAGATTAGTTTCATTTCGGAACAATTCGCCCATTATTTTGTGCTATCTAATAAAGACGAGACAGCGATTCCAAAGTACCCAATTTTTAGAGCATTCAGATGAGAAATTATATTTAGGACACTTTTTAAAATGCTCTGCAATATTTGTTCGCGAAGATTTTAGGTGTCGAATTTCAAGCCTTAATTCCAATTAAAAAGACACTGAATTTATACCGTGTTCTCTTATGGTTCGGTCCCACGGTAGATCTTTCGAGACAAAGGAACCGAATTTGATGCTTGGTACTGCTGATACTACACAAGTAAATTAAGATTAAAGTTTTTTCGTGTGGTGAATTCCATTGTCCCTTCTATTCAACTTCTGATTTTTTGAATAATAGAAACGTATGAATTCATTCCATTGAATAACAGGTTATTTTCGTGCCAAACGTAATCTTCTACACCTTTTTCACTTCAAATTAATTCAAGTTAAGTTCAATTTAATCCAAGTCAAGTTCAATTTAATCCAAGTCAAGTTCAATTTAATCCAAGTCAAGTTCAATTTAATCCAAGTCAAGTTTAATTTAATCCAAGTCAAGTTCAATTTAATCCAAGTCAATTTCAATTTAATCCATGTCAAGTTCAAGTTAATCCTAGTCAAGTTCAAGTTAATCCAAGGCAAGTTCAAATTAATCCCATTCAAGTTCAAATCAATCCAAGTCAAGTTCAAATTAATCCAAGGCAAGTTCAAATTAATCCAAGTCAAGTTCAAATTAATCCAAGTCAAGTTCAAATTAATCCAAGTCAAGTTTAAATTAATCCAAGTCAAGTTCAAATTAATCCAAGTCAAGTTTAAATTACTCCATCCCTACGTTGAGTAAAGAATTGCCATAATCTCTCGTCAATTTGAGCGTTTTTGCGTTAAATATGCATCTATTGGATGTGATGAGCAAGAAAAGCGTTTTTCCTTTCAGCAAAGAATACATAAAATGTCTGCAATATAAAAACAAGCTGTCGTAAAAAGAGGTAAATATCCAGCATCAGGAGGCAGAGTGTGATTCAGATCTTTGAGCGGAGTAACAGATAGAAGTCAATTATAATAGCTTCGCATTATACTACACATTAGGGATGTTTTACGATTCTAAATTAATACGAGTAGCAATGTGTATCCATGCAAATATTTATGTTCAAAGGTAATTTTATGTTACACATACACATAATAGTATCGAGGATTTATTTACACTCATATTGAGATTAATATGCGTGAAATTTCACTTTATCATATATATGAAACCAAATATATATGGTTATCTTATGTAGTTGCATGTATATATGATTTCATATATGGGATAAAGTGGAATGTCTCGCTTATAAATCTCAATATGAGTAAATAAATCTTCGATACCTAACTACGGGTAATATAATAATTGTGATGTATGGTTAATATAGTATTTAATAACTATGGGTAATATGAAATTACCATTTGAAAATAAATATTTGAATGGATTCATACTGCCATTATCGTTGTATTTTAAAACAACTTTAATGAGTAGTATAATATGAAGTTTTTATTATTGACTTGTATCTTTTACGCCGCTCAAAGATCTGAATCACACTTAGCCTCCTGATGCTGGGGACTTAGCACATTTTACGGCAGCTTGTTTTTAGATTGCAACACCGGCGGAAATTTTATGTATTCCTTGCTGAGAGGAAAAACGATTGTCTTGCTCATCTCATCCAATAGCAACATATGTAACACAAAAAACGCTCAAACTAACGAGTTATTATGTCAATTCTTAACTCGACTAAGGGTTGGATTAATTTGCACTTTCTTGGATTAATTTGAACTTGACTTGAATTAATTAGAACTTGACTTGGATTAAATTGAACTTGACTTGGATTAATTTGAACTTGACTTGGATTAATTTGAACTTGACTTGGATTAATTTGAACTTGACTTGGATTAAATTGAACTTGACTTGGATTAAATTGAACTTGACTTGGATTAATTTGAAGTGAAAAAGGTGTAGTGAGGGTAATGATATTGGTATGGTTAATTCCATTATTTTTAACAGTTTACCAACTCGAGCCATGTCTTACGACAATAATTTTTCAATTTGAATATAATTCAGCATCCCAACTTGCGTGTTGAGAGAAGAGATAAAATCGTAGAGCATTAACAACGGAATCGTCTTCATGCAGCGTCACGCCTTCTACGTTCTTTACATTCTGAGATAATGTTCTCGATTATTTAAGTACATCATTCTCAGCTGTGCACACGCTGCTCACACAGTCACCGTTTGGGTTTCCCGAAGTCTGGTCAAGCGAAGTCGAGTCCTTCGAAAGAGTGGACATTTTGTTTACTGTTCACCACGACATACTGTTCACCACCATGAGGAAGGCGTCGTACCTAGACGTACCACAGCACATTTAGGTCCATTTTGGGATGTGGCTCAGTTCGCTGGCGCATCGCAGAGGTAAAGCATGTGCGGCGCAAACGGGGTAACGTCAAGTGGTTGTAGTCATTTACTGAGCTTGTGCGGAAATGTGAGATGCTGTCCCGTAATAAATGCAAGAAATACTTGCAGTGCAAAAATTTCGTAGGATTATTTGTGAGAACTGAATAATCTCCTAGAAATGAAGTGCTCCAGCAACTTACAACCTGTGAAAACCTTTTCATGTTTCGCTATTATCCAATGTCCGTTGTTCACTTTGGTTGTTGTATTTCATTTTTACGTAGAAAGGTCAGCCTATAATTTCATAAAAATTAAAAAAAAATAGATTCAATATGTTTTGAGTGAATGGAATACACAGAAAAAAGAACTAGAAGCATATTAGTGTTCTCAAAAAAAAAAATTATGTATAGGTTTTTTGCATTTTCGAAATCGTAGGTCTACTGTATAGGAAATAAGTGATGTTGAGCAAAATCGAAAAACTGGTTATGACAAGGACGTATACAATATCAATTGGCCGTTGCAGTTTTTACACAATTTTCGCATTGATAAAGGAAAAAGCTGTTATAAATCAGGCTAATGTTGAGTAGATGGTGATACTTTTATTTGAATAATTTCATACTTTGATTATTTTGTATTTACTAGGGCTCATGATGTTAAATTCATTCATATCTCTAACTTCAGTCGCGCCACGTTGAATCTTTGGCAGAATAAGAGACCGGTAAATTTCGAGCAGAAGTTATTCAGGGGAGGTTCACTGTTCCCAGATGCTGTTGTGACGGGAAAGGTATTTTGTGCTTCGATATTACTCTAAATTTATTAGAAGTATATGTTGGTTAACGTCATAAATTTATTTTTAGGTGTAATGAGGCGCAATGCATGGGCATTGCACCCCATTACTCATTCAGAATAACATTTATCATTTTCAACGCGTTCAAATTGCTTTATCATCGAATATTTCGGCAGTCAAGGTGAAGGTCAAGGCTTAATCAATTACAGTGAGGTAGAAAAGTTGATCCCTGAAGCATAAACGATTGTCAAAGTGATAGTTTTGCCGTAGAAAATGTTTTTTGCGACATCGGTAGCTAACAAACCTAGTATGACAGGGACATGGAAAGTAAGCTCATGGTAGGCGAACGATTGTTTTGGCAGACGGATATCATATGTATATAGGTAAGGGGAAATGATATGTTTTACGTTTAAAACTCGCATGGTTCTATATTTAGTAATAAATAATCAACCAAACATCCAGTGCTAAGTTGTTGTGCCTTTGCAATTGGTTTATATTCTTTGCATTTTCGCGAACTCGGGAGAACTTCAAGGTCTTTATGTGTAAACTTCCATATCTTTGTGCTGTTACTATGGGGATCGACGTTAAGCTGAAGGACATGAGGAATAATTTTTAGCGTTCATATACTCGTTTCATCCAAAAAGTCACCTGCTATTACATATTACGAGTGATATATTACGTTTTGTAACTGCTCAATTTCGTTGGCACGAATGTAATTTGGTCCTTATAGGTTTAAATATCTTCCAGCAGGAAGTATAATTAACAATATTAAAGTGCAATAATCTTCCTAGCATATTAAAAACTAATGCGTGCCGTAGTTCCGTAACTTTGAGTGACCTTGACGGAAGGCGGCGGGTCAGGCGGGATCGTTCTCAGTTGAGCATTGCTGTCACCAGGGGACTTGAGAGACTGGGCACCCACCGCGTCATGGTCTACCATGCACCGAGTTGCGCGGTCTCCAGATTCCTTGTCAGCAGTAGCGCAGCCAGGAGTGGCCACCGTTTTAAGTGAAAGAATAATAAGATTACTGAAAATTAATGTCAGCCCCCCCCCCCCCCCCGAAATTTTTGGGTGGCTTCGCCTCTGTGTGTCAGGGTGACATCCCTCCGTGCTTTTATTGCTAATGCAGCTGTATACATGGACTGCCACTTTTTCACCGTCTATTCTATTTGTTAAACGTGCCTCTAACTCAACCTGAAATTCGAGAATTAAATAATTTACTACGCAAATTTTTCCTCCTAATCTCAGTGAAATGGACATTGAATGGCCCTAACGGAATAGCCAAATTATCCAGCATTAAGTTTACTGAATGTGAGTTGAAACCTAATTTTGCAGGACCCGTATATGTAGTGTTACAGAGCAACTGAGATGCAGTTACATCAGATCACGGTGTTAACTTGAGCAGTAAATCAAGTCGTCCCTGAGACTTTTTACCAATAACCCATTAGCGCCAATTTTCTCCTTGATTTGCCGCGAATAGTTTTGCTCGTAATATGACATTTGATACTCGAGTTCCTTGCTGTGCTCCAGTTTTTACGCGCTCTTGGGTATCACGGCAAAAAGCAAAAGAGCAGTGCACCAGGCTGGCGTTGCGTAATATGTTGGCCGCCGAATGGGATTAACATCTATCGACTGCTTGATTGCCTGAAAATGCATTCACGGTATGTTGCTAACCATTGGATGATGTATACTGTATTTCTTACGTAGGCAATGTGACTGTTAATATTCATCTTGAACCTTTTTCGATACTTGAATGTTGAAGACTGAAATGCGAAGTTCAAGTAAGAGGCTAATGGAAAAAATTGGGTCGGTATTACAAGTTCTAAAACGTTTTAAAAACTGCTCAAGAACTTCATGTAAAAATGCGTTTAACCCTGCTTGAAAGCAGGATTAAAAGTCCCAGGTGCACAAGTGCAAGCGTGAAGGTTCGTGGACAACCTCGAAAAGAAAGACGTGGAGAAACAAGAATTTCGTTTTATGGATCAACGTTCATATTCCTATGATGGAGACTAATTGTATCTTGGAACGTTGAAAATATCAAAACTCGTGCACACATTAGTTAATTTTTGAATGGATAATCGTAACCTATTTGGTATATTTGATTTTTCTCAAATGAATATTGTAGGTTATCTCTCGACCAAATAAATTATTTCTCGACTAAATAAGTTATTTCGCGACCAAATATGTAGATTATACCTCGATCAGTTACATAGGTTATCTCTCGACTAAATAGGCTATCTCTCAACCAAATAGGTTATCTCTCGATTAAACAGGTTATCTCTCAACCAAATAGGTTATCTCTCGATTAAATCGGTTATCTCTCAACCAAATAGGTTATCTCTCGACCAAATAGGTTATTTCTTGACCAAATAAAGCGATGATAGTTCAGAGCAAGAAAAAAGAGTGAGACTATAAACATTAGCAAAATCTTTATAGGTTGTTATATAGTCCTTGCAGATCATTTGACCCACTTTGACAATATTTCGGTATTTTAGATGCCAAGCACATCCTTGTTTTACTTGTAACGAGCACATGCTTGTGGTCGATTAATTTTGTTGAAATCTTCCAAGCATTGCTACATTTTATTAAGTGTTGAGCAAAAATTTATTTGAATAATTTGTGTTCCCTGGTTCCACGAGGTTAATAACGATTCCGATGACTGCGTTCTCTCTGATCTAACCTGGCGCACCCAAGGTTGTGAGTTCACTCCTCTGTTCACTTAGCGACATATCTGACAAAAATTTCTGCTTTCTAGCGCTGCGTCATTTATTGTTGAAATAAGTTTATCTTCACAACATTCATGAAAGTCTAAAAAAATTTTAATACAAAATTAGGAAACTTATTTTTCTATCGGCAAATTTTCCCATTTACTATTTTACCGACCGTTTCAAAGCTTTTGCCTTTAAAAATGAATTTTAAGCTCAGAGTCTTCAGTCAGTCCGAGGCTAACTTTTTAACGGTTGCATCTGTAATTTTTGGTACCCAACGCAAGGGCTGTGCTTGGATGGGTACATTCATAAATGCTCCGGCGGAAAGTTCGCCTGATGAGTGAACGTTCCCTGCATATTCGCGAGTTCGATATGTTATGGCTTTTAGGGAGACGAATTATTTTCTCATTGACCATAATTTGTTCGCTCTATAACTAGGATCACCAAAAATTAAGTAGTTCCCATCGATAAATATAATTTTAAGATGTCAAATTTGACTGCGATTCTTACTATGATGATCTTACCTATCATAACTTCTTACCTATCACAACTCAAATATATACATGAGAATTTTTGCCAGGAATTAGGCGTCTATGTCACAATGTCAGTCGCGTAAAGAACTTCTATAAGTGCACATGTTCGAAGAATTTAAAATTATGATTATCATGGGAGTTTTTTCAGTTTATTTATTTAATGAAGTGCAAATGTTAAATTTTCATACGAAGAGGACGTGAACGTGCATTTTGTATCAGAAGCAACCTACTCGAACATCTTATTCGACCATGAGCGGTAGTCCGTTAGCCCAATGGCTTATATGAGTTTTGACTCTAGAAGGGCTTTTTTGCTCTACTCAATCATTATGCTAACCTCACTGCATGAATTAGTTCATTTTCTGCTCGATATTGCCTCGGACTTTCTTCGTAAGTCACTAAAAGACGAGTATTTCTGCAGAGATGACATGAACGCATGTTAAATAAAGGCCTTACGAAATCAAACACGCAGGGAAACAAATATGGAAGTTGCTGGCCTGGTTTCACTCTCTGTGTTCTATTGAGACGAACGAGAGTGGGCAGCTAATCCATCATTTAATGCTGCGCAAATGAGCAGGTCAGAGTCACAGCCCTGTTGGCGGCATCACTTGCCAAGTGGCTGGGTCTCGCGAGAAAAAAATTCAGGCAGGTACGTCATGTGGCCTCAAGTAACGTTTTTACGACGATGATAACGCTGCAGATCGGCGGGCCTCCAATGTGGAAGAACATGCGATGATATTTGCACTTTATAAGTGTGTTGTGGCTAATCGCTCTAGAATTGTGATGAGATATGAAACCTTTCTTTCCTCAAAAATTGTCGCATTACCCCGAACAGTAATTCACCCGCATCCTGAAGCCAAGCGAGACGTCAATTGCTTTCCTTGTGTAGCTCATGCACAATATTTCTTCAGTCATAAAACTCTGTAATGTACGCCCAGCTAACTTGACATTAATATCTCAAACTTATTTACGAGTTCCTGTGATCATACTTTGGATATAATTATACCGTCTCACACTCATTTCCAGTGATAAAAGTTTTTCTCTATCACAAGAAGTATAGGAGAGCAAATATGAAATACCTTTAAAATATTAGTTCATTGTAGAGAAAAAGGTACGTATAATCTTGCAAAAAAATTCTTGTGTCGTATAATACTGACTTTATCTAAATTCTCGACGACATAAATAACGTAGAACGTGTAACGATCTCAGGATATGAGCGGATATTCTGCTGAATTTTTATCTCCAGCTCATATTTTTACAACCTAATTTAATATTAGCTTAATCCAGAAGCACTCAAGCTTCCACAACTTTGATTTCTTCTTGGAAGTTACATTATGAAGAGTAAATAAACTTCTACAAGCAGTGTCTGGTAGTGTAGACAAAATTTGGGTGCCGAAAGCTTAACCAAATTTTCAAACTCTTTAACTAAAAGTTGATAACTTATACATTTTTATAATGCGTACCCGGACTCAGAAGTTTGTACGTAAATTTTTATTGCGCAAAGGGTTCACGGGATTTTATAAAAGGTGATTATATTATTCCATACTTCAAGTATCCTTGTTTGTCTTGAATGTACGATTTTGCCACGTAGAGATCTGGCTGGACATCAGAAGTTCCTGTACTCCATGAATAGAAACAACAAATCTGAAAATCCATTGATACTCATAGCAATAACCTGTGACCTGCTAGACAATTGGATGCAATGGTGAAAGTGTGCCGGGGCTGTAGACGTGGGGGCAAGATGGCTTATAGTTGTTGAAAAAACGAGAGCACGATCCGGCACTGTGTTTTTTTTGTATTCAACTAAAATGGGTTTTGCCCTTGCAGAATTATTATAGGGAATTATTAACAGAAAAACCGTTAGAGTCAAGTACCCGGCGACATATAAATTGAACTGAAATATTGTTCAGAGGGTTACCTTGTCATCGTTCTGATTGTTTTAGCATCATGTTACTTCTAAGTTAATTAGAGTGCGTCATCGATTGAAGGGAGAACTTCCAAGAGTTGCTGTTCTGCAAGTGCTGCAAATGAAGCTTTGAGAATGAGTGTATGGAAGCGGGTGTAACCGCACACAACCAATGCATGCCTCGTGTATAGAAGCCATTGCTTGAGCCAACACCACCTAAATCTTTGGCATTGGCACAACCCAGCTCGTTGGCTGCAAGGTTAGTTCAGATCAAAGACGACTCTGCACGCTGTCGGCTGGTTCTAGTCGATAACCAGTTTTGGAAATGAGACTTGGATCTCCCCTAAGCCATGTTTTGTATTTGTTTATATGATAAATTTTACTTTTACTATGAACTACAGATGTTGTCAAAGAAGCATCTCGGAAATGTTTCTTCCTCACTCATTTCTTAGCGTATTTCTGTGCAGAACTTGTTGATTTACGAGGGTAAACAAATGATTTCTTGGAGTATTTCACTGGTTGAGCAATACTTGAGTTCAATTATTTACTTGTGTTACTAAAATCAATAAAATACTTCAACAGTGTAGTCGTTATTTCTGTCAAGTTCTTATTTTCAGTGTGCATCAACTCAGTATGATGACTCGGAATTTTTCTTTAGCTCGCGTTCTCGTCATTTCTTTCAAGTGTTGTAAGTGTAATTTTTTCCTTTGGTCCACATATCTTATTCGATAAAAATTTCAGTATCTGTAATAGCAGAATTATTCAACTTTGAACTACACTTAGCTCTTTATGTCTTCAACCAGTTGACTTGATGTTGAAGTTGTTAGAGAAGTTCGTTTTCAACAATTTAGCGCCATAAAATTAAATTTCTTCGAGACCTTCAAACCTCATGCATGATCGCTCCCTCTTCACTGAATAATTAACATCGTTGGGCGTTACAGGGACGAGTCGGCATGCGATACAAGAAATGTATAGGGATGCAAGCGCTTAACGGAGCTTGTGTGCTGGGGGTGTAGCGGGAATTTTTTTATCGTGCTCGCAAAATTTGTACGTTTATGGTCTAAATAGAAATTTTCTACATCAAACGGTCGAACCTGAAATGAAAGGTTCAATAGATGCGTAGTAGCGAGTTGGAGAGGAAATTTCGCTCAGTATACTGTGTATTTATATTGTGCTAGAGCTAATGGCCCTAATTTTGTTTTTCACTTCTCTGCGTACGATACCAATGTTCCTCCGGAAGTGATCTAAGATGATCTAATCGTTCAGTATCTGCTCATGTCGCATTACCTGACTTGTTAATCAACGAATTCGCTAACTATATTCGCCAGAGTATCTTAGTAACATCTTGATTTAACCGAATGGTTCAGCACTGCAATCATTAAGATAATAATTTGTGTTTCCTATCCATTTGGAGTTAATAAGGCTCTTTCCCAGACAATATAATTATAGGATCTCCCGCTGCAGGTATGATTGCGCGCGATTTCCTCCTCTAACTTCTCCCACATCACCACGTGCTGTACGCTCTCCGTTCCTGTCGTGTTCCGCGCCGCGTTGACAGCACAGCAATGCGCAACAACTCGCAGCGACCCGCCTCTGTTTGCGCCGAATGATGGTCACACGTTTTTCCTAGCTTAGTCGTTACCTTAATTTTTGCCCGAGCTCGAATCATCGCAAACTTGGGACGATAAAACGTAGCAAAATCACGGAAAAATAGTTATTTTGCTTTCTACCCGAATAAAAAATAAGCACTAGTTCGCTAGGTACCAGACGATATTTTGAAAGACAATGCCATATGATACCACAAATTTAAACTTATATAGAGTGTCACTATTTTGAGTGCATTTGCGTTTCAATTGGTTTCATTACTTTTCATTTCACGATTTAAAATATCTAACTCGGCGAAGAGCTTATGAAGAAGAATCTATTAACTTTCAATTGTCGCCTTTCGTCACAGCAATGTTCTCTCTCAAGTAAGCCAGTGTGTGTGTCGAGTGTTCGAAGCACTGCCCAGACGGTTGGCTTGTATGCTATGATCGAGTCCCGTAGCTGAGGGATTTATTTTCAAGCAACAGTCAACAAAAGCGAGCAGGTCTTGTGCACTTGCTTGTTATTCTAGATGTACCTATCTTCTGAAGCTAAGGAAGTGGGAGGCTATTACCTGGTAGTAATCTACTTTTATGATTCGTTTTTTCATCTGATCTTTATTCAAGAAAGGGCTTCAGTATTTAATTTATCAACAATAACATACAAGCTTATTTCGTTTAGCAATAATAAGCATCAGATTGGGGCAAAAGTAATATCCTATTTGACGATCCAGGGTAAAAATGAATAATCCAATGACTAGACAATGGATATATTTATTCATTAACATACTCTCCATTGGCTTCAATGACCTTATTCCACCTTTCTACAAGCTTATAAATACCTCACTCGAAAAATACTATGGGCTTAGAATCTAAATACAAATTCAACTCTTTTTTCAATCTCTTCTCTTGTTCGTAACCTAAGTCCACTGAAATGATTCTGTAGTCCTCGGAACAAATGGAAATCAGAAGCAGGTTGTTTAGGCTACGTTTAACTGTATTGCAATTTTGATTGTAGGATTCTCAGACACAAGAAAATAAAACTGATCGGAATCAATTGTTCTAGGACGACCTTTCTTTGGCTTGTCTTTCATAGTGAAATCACCACTTTGAAAACGAGAATACCATCTCCTACAATTTTTTTCATTCACTGCGTTATTCCCCAAGGTGTTCTGACAAGATTTTGCTGCTGCACTTGCATTAACACCGTTATGAAACTCTTATAGTAGAGCATTTTTTCTGTGATCTGTAGATGGGACAAATATGGATGCCAATACTCATAAAAAATATGAACGCAATAGAAATAATTTGAAAGAAAATCGTTTAGTTTAGACACAGAAATGTATTACGCTTATAATAACAAAAAGCAAATAATTGATAAATCTAATTTCAGGCATCCATTCTAAACATTAGACATTACTTTTGCACCAACCTGATATTTATGAGTGTTTCATAGCGCTTGTATTAAGCTTCCTTTAGTTAACTTTTAAACATGACTCTGTAGAATAGCATACTCGGCAAATGAGGGATGACACTGTGAACGAGCTCTAATTCCCTGCCCAATGCTCGAGCCCAACAGAGGGCGGCAAAGGATGACCGTGAGCCATCTGGTGGCAGGAAATCGTAACTTGGCTGTAGAGCTCGGCTGGGTTGCAGGCCCTGGATGGCGTCATTACGTAAGGCGGTCGTAGCGAGACTTTCTACGGACGCCTTCACGCACATCCGGGAACTTGAACAAGAAGACGGGTGAAAGTACCACCTTTAATGACTCATTCATCCAGAAGCATAACGCTTGTTTTCATAAACCAGCTGTAACTCAAAAGTGTTTATGATGGATCAGAAATTTCTAGGATATAAGTAGAACCTTAGTAAGTAGAAAAAACCAACGCTGAGTTGTAGAAAACGAAAGTTAAAAAACATAAAAAGAAGATAAACAAGAGTGTGACAATTTTCTCCTTGGTTTGATGCTAACGTTCAACTTGCTCAATAATTATTACAGTGTTAGTAACGGAAGCTATCTTGTGGTAATTAACTAAAAAACTTCAATACGTTTTTCAATAGTGTATCAATAACGGTGTACGCTTCTCTTTCTCTGAGCGTCCTGTCTTCCTGGCAATGATGTGAACATTCTTTAAAGCTGTTTGCTGCGTTATAAGGAATCATTTCAGAGATTGACGTCAAGGAGACATTCTAATTTCTCCATTCTTATATTTTAGTTCTCATTCTAGTGAAAATATGAAATCTATAATGTTAATGTTTAAATAACACTCAAGATAATAGTGTGTATACACTTTCCCCTCGCTCATTATCTTGTTTGCAAAGGAATGGAAAATACTTCCCGTAATATTTTCTTGCAACCTAAGCTCTTCCAGACCACTCGCCCTGCAGTAAATCCCAATCGAGGGACTCCCATGGATGTGTTCTGGGGCCAAATAATTTGTTAATATTTTCATACAATTGTTTCAACTTAGCACACTCGGCATTTGAATGTTGGACACCCTACACAATTTTTGATTGCTGTTAGATTTTATCAACAATGTCTGTACCTAAAGCTAGTTAGTTTGACATTGATTTACATATCAGTGGTCGATTCTTTCTTTGCTGAATAGTATCAGATTTATCATAATTGTCTCGGATAGTGTCGGACTGAACTATAAAAATGAGAATGACAAAATTATTGAACGAATTGTGTCATGAATACTGTTAGGAAGAAGAAGTACAATAGAGTCAGTTATAATGTTACTATTACTAAATAGAACAGAATGGAATGGTGAAGTGCACTCAACTGTTCAGTTGTTCGTCCGCTGGCGAATCTAAGTGCATGCATCAAATGATGCTGATCACCTTGGGATGTAATCAGTAATGGTCTCGTAGCTGACGCAGCCAGCCCACCCTCCGATTAATATAATACATTAGTTATTTCTTGTGCACGATCAGCCTTGAGATGCAGACTCCTCGTTGACCTTAGTCATGAACAAAAACAAGTGTATGCCTCGAAATATGCCGCTGTTGAGTCGATCGAAACGTAAAGATTACACAACTGAAAGCCAAAGTGTCGCTCAATTCAAAAGTTAATGCCACGAGCTGTCAATCATGAGCCAAGGATCTCTAGAATAAAAGGGCATTAGTCGCCGAGAAACAAGATTGCTAAACTTGATTCAGGTATAAATGTCGGTCAAATTTAAATTTGGAAGCTAATTTTCAAATGCGGCCAGTTCTGCTCTGAGCAATTTTTATTCATCATTGTTTTATTCAACTTTGTAATAATCTGAAATTTGGTTTTTAATCGTGTATCTCAAATATTTTAACTTATTGTACAAGGTTATCTATAGAAATCTTTTCAGAAAAAAGTATTTTGAAAGGGAGAAGTAAAATGCAAAATTATATATCAAAAGAGTTGAGAAAGGGCTTTTCAGTACTTACGATTTCAAAGTGCAGTTGGTGATCGCCAAAAAATGTACTAACTAAGCAAGATTTTGATATTTCGAAAGAAGCTTTCTGAAGAGTTCGAACTTCCAAATAGTTAACACACTGTACACGCACGATTTCGTGACTTCTAAGCCACCAATGCTTTACCAAAGAATTTAAGAACACACCTGTTCTAGCTCTTGAGTCGTAAATGGTTTCTTTGAAAACGACATATGCTATTAAGTTAGGGAGTTTCGTCACATTCTTGTTCCGGTTTTCAGTTGTTTTTCGTAGTAGAATGGCTCCGCATGTTGTACGACTACTTATCGCCGAACAAAGCAAGTTATTCTCTCTCGTCTTGGTTTGTGACATCTTTGAATCTCATCTTTCATCTGGAGGGATCATCTCCCGAACTTCATCGAGTGGTACATGCGGCGCTGCTGGACGCAGCACTCAGGGCATCAGAGCTCATCTCGTACCTAGCTACAGTCGATCACTTTCTCCCCACTCCGCGTGTTGAAGTCATGCATTCACACACGAAAAAAGTTTCATTCCACGTTCAAGTTAATGTTCGGAGCCAACTTTTTTGTCGATTTTCATGAATGTCCCCGTTAGCACATTGCTGTATATGTAGACCTACTCATGTAGGTATGTAAGTAGATGTAGTGACATCCCTTCACGAAAACTAATGCCAATAGATTAATATTCAGATTGTAAAAGGGGGAAGCGTGGTTTTCGCGTAATAGTTATGTAAAAAATGAAAATTATATAATTACAAAAATCTATACACAATCCGGCGAGGGAAGGCACATTGTGCGTTTGGATTAATCACTTGCTAAAAAGTTCAATGAACATTAAATAATCGGTTATTACTGCTTATTACAGGTGAAAACACTAAATTATTGTCGAAATGAACAAAATGTGGAGTAATTGAAATAAAACTTGAAATAAATAGAACTATTATTAAACTTACGAGACTCATGTACAAGTTTGAAGCATGAAATTAAACTCGTTACGTAGGGACAGTTCTCAGCAGACTACAAACCTCTTCAACAACCATCCAAAATTGTTGACCTAGTCAATTTCTTTTAATATAGGTTGCCGTCAGAAGTTTCCGTACGTCAATTTGTATTCAAGATCATTTGTGTTTAATGCTTTGCGACAATTTATTGCATATTCGTTTTTTACAATGGAAATAAAACATTTTGCATCGCTGCTCAATATTTTACTCGCGTGTAACCTGTTGCGTAAACGTTCTCTCATATATTTTTTCACTAAGCGTGGAGCTGACGCTATCCATAATATTGAATTGTCCTCAATTTTATTACATTAACTCAAGAGAATGTCCCCATAATACTCTGTCTTACAGCCAAGCCGAGCACTTTCCGCCACCGCCATCTACTGCGAATGTTTTTTTCCAGTCACTATGAAAATGAAGCTCAGATACTTTTTCCTTAATTGCTGATTGAAAATACCTCAAGCAAATTCCCTATGTATATATTTTACATTAAAACAACCCTTTCTTACTTTGAGCTTTCACTTTTCTGTGTGGGATCGTACGTCGAGTATTTTTCGATTTCTTAAAAACTGGGCTCATCATCTTGCTTCTATCGGACATCTAATTTGCGGCCGGCACCTGGATTTCATGGATTCAGTCATTCAGCCTGACAGGTGGACTTTTCCAATTGTCAGAGTATTTTCTTGTTACCTAGCAAGCCTGTCTCCAAAAACACTTTTGACAACCTCCTACACCATATTTAATGGCGTAGCTATATGCAGCTTCAACAATAAGTAAAAATTGGCTTCAAATCGTGTACATATTTACTGCTTGCAGGTTTACTGACTCAAGACCAAGAAAATATTTATTCAAACCCAAATTTTATTTGCGTGTTTGAATAAGACTGAAATACGACAACTTTAAATAAATTTAATGTGGATAATAATTAGGTTGCTAAGCACAAAGACAGCAACATTAGTTGCTACAACGAGATAGTATTTATCATAATTGTTTCATGACACACAGCAAGTGGCGATAAGTCATGAGTTTTGTGCGACCAACGGACAGTCTTGATTTATTTGAAGTTTTCTATCACTGACAGCTTGAATTTAAAATCAACATCACTGAAGACAATGTGCCTAACATATGAATGTAAATAGTATAATTTATGACAATTGCCGCTATTAATCCGTCGATCGTGCTTGACTATGAAACTGGTGAAGATCAGAATTGCATTACAGTTCGCCTGATTTATTTTCATCCCCTGTAGTAAATTGAGGAAGGGAAAGAATTCGAAGAGAATATTTTCAAGAACACTGAAAAGGTTTTCACATACCAGGAGTTATGTTTCAGCCGTGTATTATGAAATAAATAGCATATTGATACAGTTCGACATACCAAGGCACCAACATCGAAGTGCTTTGAAATCCATGGGAAATTTTAAAGACATGGACACTTCAAAATATGTAAACTAAGTTTTACTCATTAACAAATTAGAAGTGGAATGTATTTTAGTTCCGTTTGTTGCATCACCTCCGGAAAAGTGTTTACCAACACCATTTCGAGTGGCGTTAAAAGGGGTTACATGCTTGTCTCTCATCGTTTTGTTGAATGAATGTGGTCGAAATATGGGTTAATCAAGATACGTGATATCAGTGTAAAAAATTAAGCCTTTTTCGAAATATTATGGTAATGTTGTAGAGAATAAGCTATACAATGAGAAACCACTTCAGTGGTGTGGGTGAATGATTTGTACTGTTTAATTTAACGTGGCGGCATTTATTTTCGTCACTTTTTCTAAATATTTCATCACACTTTTCGATTGTTGGCATTCTTCACATCAGATTCATCTGAAACAGTGTTAGTGTGCACGCAAATCAATGCTTTCTAACAGTGAGATGATAACGAATGCAATTTCTCTTTGAATAACCACGACCAACAAGACACAAATTGGGGAAAAAAGACATGGGCTGCTACTCAGCTCAATGACCTAGAGCATTTACATGATCGTGGTCTAGAATTGTCCTGCAGGTAATTTTAAACCTACAGTCTCCTGTCGATGGGAGCACAATCTAGAGTCTGCGAAATCCGTTTGAAATTATATGCGCTGCATGAAGTTGTAGAATAACTTCTCCGGTTATAATCTATAAATAATTGTCACCGCTTAGAGTTCCAACATTTTGAACCCCACAAGAAGTATGCGTAACTGACATAATTTTTAATCAACGTACACCACATTGAAAAATGTGACTGCAACCAATTGTTATGTAATTTAGTGTAGTGATGGATGATACTTTTTGCACATAGTACGACGAATGAGAGTCAAATAAATAGATTTATTTCATCGTTGTTAGCGGTTGAATTTGGGTATATTTTTGGGGATCACCCTGAACATAATTACGAAGAAACCTCGCAGTGATTTTCTACATTCCATAAAATTTCTAGTCATGTACAGAATATTCCCACGAGTGTGAAGTATTTGCGGAGCGTGAGTTATCAGAAACCACAACAACCCATGCAACCAGGGATGCCTAACCGTGACCATCAAATTAGCCAACACTTCTAGCGCTTAAGCAGTCGACTCGATTCTCCGTGAATTAGGGGGCTTTTTGTACTACCAACTGCGTCTCTAGCATCTTAGCCCTATGCGATACAAATCAGCAACTCTTGACTCAGAAATCTTTGGAAACATTTCCTATTATCAGATAAAATGGTGTCTACCTCCGCACCGCGACGGGTTCTTATTCGACTTCTAAAGATCAAAGCCGAGTTTTCTCATTGAAACACCTCTGTCATGTCAATGCTTAAAATTTACCTCAGTTCTCGATCTTTCTGAGTTTCAGGTTTCACGCCCTTCTGAGGCTATACTTAGCTGCTTGACGGCATTGATTGAAGCTTCTCTGAATTTAATCTACTCATGCAGTTTTTATTAGCTATTTTAATGCAGTACCAAAAAGGTTTTCGCGTACCAGAAATAGTATTAATTGCGTATCAAATATGGAAAAAGCAATTGTGTTAATTTTACTCTAATCCTAATCTAATCTAATCGAAGAAATTGTTCCGTTATTGTTTCACAGCAGTAGATCTCGGTAGATCTCATTTCAATTTCTTTCCGTACACCTGTTTGGCAAAAGAACTTTACCTGTGTGTTCAGAAGCTCAGTACAGTTATTCATTCAATTATTATGCACAGGGCCAAAATTTACCCATATTTAATCGCACCCTCGGTAAGTTAAAGAAGAAAATTTTTCCCTTCGAATACTAGGAATCAAATGAAAATCATGGGCAAGATATTTATTTGTCTGTTGAAGCGTCCCTATTCAAATTGGCAAGTAGTGCATCTCTCATAGCGGGATTTTCCGTACGATGTGCATGACCTTCGAGAAGGAAAATAAATATTCAATATTCGAACTAAAGGGTGCTTACTACGTAGTATGTGAAACTAATCTGGTCAGAATGAGAAACTGTAGGAGTTTGATATCATGCTGCAAAATGAATGTACAGTTTTTAGAATAGATATTATTTTCCCCTTTTTATTTACATACACAGGAGCTCAGAACGAGACCTTGCATACTAACTTAGAACGAAAATAGTTATCAATGAGTGTAGTTGATGAATGCTTCTAAAAACGTGAACAATGCCAATGACGTTGATCATATCTTTACATCCCCACTTTCCCCACATTTATTTTCGCCTCCTGTACTTTCAGAGTCATCCTGATACGAATCTTGGATTCTATGAGAATGGCATGATGTACACTTTTTTGCCTTTTTTAATTTTGAAGATAAACCTGCGAGATTTTAGAAGTGAGAATCATTCTGAGTTTATCGTAAAGTAACATTCTCAAATTTTTAAAATTCTTTACTTCTTCTAAAAAAGTTATGTTGAAGATGAGAAAGAAGTAGATTTGGGTGTATGGGCATTTAATGTAAACAAAAAATTTACTGTTCTTTTTGTTTTATGACCACCGTGGCCGAGTGGTGAGCGAGGTCACGGTTCGAGAGGAAGGTCACTTTATGTTTCTATCCTTTGGAAAAAGGAAGAAGTTAGCCGCAATTTCCTCCTTGAGCTTAGGGTATGTAGGATGAAACGGGTACCGGCTCATGCGGAGGTGACTGACATTGCGTCTTGCGTCAATTATTAGAAATTTGACAAAGCAGCGTAGTGTATGTACTTGACTGAAATAAAACCTTTAAGCCATGAATAAACAGGGCTCTCGTGAGCTCAATTTCTGCGGTGCATGTTTTTTCAAAAGTGTATTTGTGATTTGAAATTTGCATTGTCTAAAACGCTTGCAGTGCGCTTTACAGCATTGTGAAATATCAGTACGAAATATATCGAATTAGAATAGACTTCAAAAGCTTAACTCTGGGTCCCGTGAGCCGTGACTAAATTACTCAACAATTAAATTTTTGCATTTATGTGACCGATTTGAAAGCTATAATTTAAGGAATTCATAAGGAGAATCTCTGACTCCATTTCATGAAAATTTCCTACAAGCACGGAATGATCTACGCGTTTTTTACATTTTTAATTCTGAAAATAAACATTTTATGAATACATTCATGTCTGATTCGTGCTGATTAGCACCACCACAATCAGGTTTTAGAAGTTTGATCGCTTTGATGAACGAATAGTTATTTCTCCAGTAATCTATTTTTCTCCTTATGCATCAACAAGCGTCTATACCGCTTATATTTCGGTATGCTAGCATTTTGAACATCTATAAGGCTTCCGTGCATTGTCTAGATGTTATATACCTACTAAAATGTCGTGTCGGGTTACCCAACCCCCATCCGATAAATTTTATAACGCTGTTTCTTGAACAGTCACTTTATAGTCATAGGCTTTTTGAATGACTCACTGAAAATCTCAAATTCTAAGGCAATGAAATGTCTATCATTCAATAATTATTTTCATTTCAGACAAATCGGCAAGTAACTTCAAACGTATTATGTAGAAAATGAGACATCCAGTATATTGAATTTAATTTGGTCTAATGGCACCTGCCTTTTTTATGTTTTTACAATATCAAAAGCAAAAAGTGATTATTCATGTTCTCATTGTGCACGCAATAAAATGCGATGAACGATTCGTTCACAATATCAATGCAGCAGAGTAAAACGTGTCAAACTGTGTGCAATTTACTTAGTGCCCCTGATAACGATTACCGACGCCCTTTTCTTGTACACGGTTTGCTTCTAATATGACGCTTAATGCTCATACAAATAAAATCTGGAGAAAATTAGGAAAAAAGAGAATTAGGCAGTAGAGAAGGAGTACTTTCCTTTCTGTTCACGCTGATGCTTGCACACATCGTTTTATACCTCCGTTTTAGACATTTAAAAAACGAACGACCGTGACACAGAGGAACGACCGTGACACAGAGGCGCATCGTTAATGAACTACTACATTTACGCTTCCGTGCCGAGTTCAAAAAGTGGCTTCTACGAGGACAATTTTTCATACCCCAGACTGGAGCCTGGATTGCTGAAGGTGAAGGTCGTGTTCTCATCACGTCTCGTGTTGAATTTTATACAGAAAAATCATCAAAAGGTGTTTTTTTTATATCGTCGGATCGTAAAAATTAAAAATAAATTCAGATTTTATTCATATGAGCATTTAGGTTACAGATTTTAAGTGATTATTGAATAATAAAATGGCGTCGCTAATCGTGACAGTAAGTAAATAGCAGACAGTTTACCGCGTTTTACATTGGCTGTGTTGCATAGACACCGTTGGTCAATCTTTTAATATATTTCCTGATGTACCTAGTAAGTACGCGAATAATGATTGTTTTACCAATATAAGCTTAAAATAGGACAATTACTAGTCACTGATTCAATTTGATTCACGGATACATCTCATTTTCGGCATACACGTCGTTTATTTAGTGGTTACATGTGCTGTTGAATTTAATTTACAGGAGTATTTTCAGGTTACACAAAACCTATTCTCTGGTGTAAATAGAAAAAAATTCGTTTGTTCATGATTGCATGCAACAGTAGTTCTAGAAAATTCCTTTTTGTAAGTAATAGTAGTAAGTTGTATGTCAACCAGAAATGAATAAATAATTAGATTATTTTCACGGAAAATTATTCCACTGTACTCATAATTAAGTTGTCATTTTTTTCAGTGCAGGACCAATTTTTTCAACAGTTTTTCTCGTACAAATCAGAGTGCCTTATTTTGCAGAATTGTGAAATTTCGTGGCGAGCAAAGCCTCTCAAGGCGAAGTTTAATGACGCATTCACAGCAAGTATATGTTCCTGAAAGACTCAAACTGATGAATATCATTCGAGAGGTAGAAAGCAGGCGGTGACCGAGAGTTCATACATAAAACAAAATATGGAAGAAGTTAACAATCACACGAACGAGGGTACTCAAGTTTACGACGAGAGCGGTTTAGACGAGTCGAAGATTACGGAGAAAAATTCACATCTTGCTGCGACAACGGAAGCTACAACGAAAACTTCGAACAATGATGATACAACCGATGTTTGTGAAAATGACGCCCAGTCAGCGAAAACATTTTCTGGGACCGAGAGTGTCGTGAAGGAGCCCGCCGGTGAAAATGCTGGGACTGAGATAATCATGATGGATTCGGGCGGCGCCGACACGCCGCCAGCTGCTGGTCACACTCACGCTGGCCGGGGCTCGGCCGACCACACGAGCAACGGGGTGGCGTCTGCTGTGGCGCTGCCTACGGACAAAAAAAGCAAGTCTGCAAACAGGTGAGAACTTCTCTGTAAGTGTAGATACATTCTTTGTATGTACACGGGGGTCGAGTGAGGCGACTGTGGTGATTACACACTGCCAGTGGTGTAAGATAGCATTGGGTGAAATTACATGTTTTGATTTGCAGCTGTACGTAAAAGTGTGATAGTGAGCAATTCAATACATGCACATATCTGAAGAAAAAAGTGTAAGTCTTCACTACTTAGCTCTCGTTTAAATAAGTAAATTTGAAAAGCTTTGCTTCAGTCGGGAAATTTCATCTTTTATACTTCACAACGCTTCTTGAGAATTACAGTGACCATTTGAAAGTCATCCTTATATTCCTCAGGAACTCAGTAATCAGTTGGAGCTCAGCTTGCAGAACGTCAAACAAGACACGTTTAGAGCATGACTAAATCCCTGATTCGTTGAGGGTGCTTTCACTTGCTGCTGTTCTCTGGATACTCGCTTCGAGTTCAAAAGTTACGCCTTTCATTGAACGATATGTGAATAGTGATGCTGGATGAAGCCGAAAAAGGAAAAGTGATAAGAATTTCAAACTATTGTTCGGCTTTGTAATCAGTAAATTGTATACTCGGTCACCAAGCATTGCATATAATTTTCAGTGTATAATTTCCTTAACGCTCTAAACGACGGACGATGTGCATAATGTTGAGAAAATGTTGCCAAACGTGGTGGTTTGGTTCACTTGCTTGAGGAACGGTGTGTTGAGAGTTGTTATTTGGTTGTACGGAGAGCAGAAGCTCGTCAGAATACGAGGGAAAATGTTCAATTGATTTTTCAAGACTGTGTAATGTTCAACTTGGAATTACCAACAGCATCTTGAGTCACCAAATGCTTTTACTACTAGTAACTCATTAGTTTTAATCCGGCTGTCGTATTGATATTGTATAGTTTGACAATCTAAAGTAAAACCAAGAAAAAATGAAGTATCTTATTGATTTATCTAATTACTCTTTATGAAGTTACTAAGTAAATATTAAGGTATAGCCCGAACGACTGCTGTGTTTACTGTATATAATATAGTTTTTTCCAAATTTTGTAAGTTAATTAAGGTTTTCATCTCACTGTGAGTACATAACAGACATCTTATCATGTGCGCACAACTTAAAGCCACACACCGGAGCAATGGCATGTCGTGTATATTGAGAGCTTCACCAACATGTAATTTGGATTATGAGAATATTTTTCTAAGTATTTCCCTTTAATTATAAATATAACGTTTATGGTGGAACGAGTGAATTTGAAAACAGCGCTAATTTAAGTAAATTATAGTTCTCTAAGTAATTCACCTGTAATATGGGAATAGGAATTATTGTATTGAACACCTGATTAATAATTCGAAAATTGAATCATCAGTGCAATTTTTAAATAAAAAAGGCAGTCACTGTTTGATAAAACATAGAAATTCTTCCTTCACACAAATTTAAAGAAATTTAAAGTAAAAACTTTAATGTATGCACTTCTCATTATACATGTTTTTCACACAAATGTCTAACAAATGAATTGTCCCGATGCTAGACTTATAAGAATGCAGTAATATTACCGAATATTAAAAAAAATTAAACTTTTAACGGATAAAATCATGCACAGTCCGGTTAAGTTAGAGAAACTTTTTTTTAGTGAAGTAAATTTCTTACGTAAAACATTGCTGGACAAAAAGTTTACTTTCCGGCTACAATGACGGAACAAACAAGGATTTATAATAATTAAATTGAATGCTCAAAGTTTACAATCGGTAACCAAGTGTTCCCTCGTCACAATGTGGCGAGGGAACATGTGCATGAGTCGACATTAGTTGCTCGGACGTCGAGAACAAAACCCGTGTCCGCTACAGTGCAGGTTACTTCTCGTAAGTACGGTAGAATACTGTTATACTCCTTCAGTCAAGGTTTTAATGAAAAGTGATACTTGCGGTGATTTAGTAATGTATATAATCTAAATTTTCACATGATCCTGATGTTATGAGGTCCTCATAGCAATCTGCTTTTCAGAGGGAGGAGCAATTTAAGATGGCAAATTGAAGAGTAACTTTTACTTTTGAAAATACAAGAACTTAAAAACAAAATCTATAATTTGAACGATTTCTCTATTCAACCCAAAAGCTGATAAATTATTTGGGAGTTAAAAAAATGAGAGATATTCTTAACAATTATGAACCACTGCCTGAAAAAAATGATTACGACAGTCTTTTGGTATATATACTGAAAAGAAACTCATATACTTTACCTGCATGCTGTGCATGAAAGATGTCTTTGTTCGATACCATTTGCTAACGAATTGTTAGTATTTAGGTAAAATGCTAATTGATATTGTTAAACTACCTACCTAACATTCATCCTTACTGTTTAAAAAATAATACATTCTTAAATTTTAAAGTTTTCGATACTAAAAATTCCCAAAAATGTAACATTCTAAGTTACGAAGCATCATTGGCAGTAAATTAATGAAACGCTTCAAATGTGTATCTCCCATTTCAATGTATTATCGGAATGAGCATTGCCATGCGTGACTTTACCAACTTGCAGCTTGCTCAACTAGTAAAGAGAAATTATTTTACGAAAAAAGTTTGATGTTCAACTTTATCCAACTGTATGAAATGAATTTCAGTTGAGAGGACATGGCTATAATTTCTCCGGAAATGTTTTCTTTCCCTTTCATTACTCTCGATCCCTGGGACTGATTGTTTGACGTAAAGTTTTTATTTACTTTCTAATTCTAAGCGCGATTATTATTTGGCGTTCTTCCATTGTCATCGCTTTCGTTTCCGGTTAGAACGACTGGCCTACAGTGCGATGCTTTTGTGTGAATTTCTAATTACAGTCAACGATCATTACATTGTTTGCCATCAACCAACCGGTGCTTGATTTTAACCTAATACGCACCAAAACATCTTGATCGTGCAGTGATATTAGCAGTTCGATTTCGGTATTTTTTACTCATGATATCAACAATAATATCAATTTTACTCAATATCGACTCATGTAAAGGCCCTAGACCTGTGATTTTAAAGTTGTTTATTTTCAAAACATGTTTATTATTTAGACGTCATAATCAGTATTTAAGAAGATATTTACTCATTTAAAAAATAGGACTGCCAAGAATTTATTTTTGAGTTCAGCTAACCGTTCATGCTGTATAAAAATTATTTTTCTCTGTGGTTTTCTTGGTTGGTTTTCCATAAAATTTGAAAGATTCCTATGTTTCTTATTCTAGCACGGGATGAAGATGGCATCGAAAAAACAACGTTCATCAAGCATGTTATAGAATATTCAGATTTATATGTATTGCAGTAAAATGGTAAGTAAAAGTTGGAAGACGTTAGCTTACGAATTTAATCGTGTCAGACCAGCTTTAAAACATAGTGCAATTGATAAGTATAAAACAGGAACACTGTTCTTGTCATTCAGAAGGAAATTTTTTTATGTGATGAGTAAAATATAAGAAAAAAGAGAGGAAAAATGAAAACAGTTTATTTCTAACAAAGTTTATTTGTAAAATGTAAAACACTTGATTTTTAAAATATCTTGACTCAAAAGTCTTTGATTGGTGAGCATTTCCTTCAAGGAGAAATCGTCCAAGCTCCTAAGCACATACACCCTGTTTACAAGCACATACACCCTGTTTACAAGCACATTCACCCTGTTTACAAGCACATACAACCTGTTTACAAGCACATACATCCTGTTTACAAGCACATACACCCTGTTTACAAGCACATTCACCCTGTTTACAAGCACATGCACCCTGTTTACAAGCACATACACCCTGTTTACAAGCACATTCACCCTGTTTACAAGCACATGCACCCTGTTTACAAGCACATACACCCTGTTTACAAGCACATTCACCCTGTTTACAAGCACATGCACCCTGTTTACAAGCACATACACCCTGTTTACAAGCACATTCACCCTGTTTACAAGCACATGCACCCTATTTACAAGCACATACACCCTGTTTACAAGCACATACACCCTGTTTACAAGCACATTCACCCTGTTTACAAGCACATGCACCCTGTTTACAAGCACAAACACCCTGTTTACAAGCACATACACCCTGTTTACAAGCACATACACCCTGTTTACAAGCACATACACCCGGTTTACTTAAGCTGCTCCTCGGTGCACTATTGGTGCCACATCACGACCGTTAAAAATCCCTGTTATTGACTACCAGTTATTTCGCTGTGCGATAAAATCACTCCCAAAGTCACGTCAAGTGAAGTAGAGTACTCATACATTTTAAATCTTACGTTATACTGTAGAAAATGAGACGAGAGTAATTAAAGAAAAAATTTATAATTTAAGGAATTAAGAAAAGAAAACGTGCTATTTTCCAAACATTCAGGCAGAAAATATGACTCCATTAGATTTAAAATATCCTAATTAGAGAGATCTTTCTAATTAAAAAATTTATTCTGTTTACTCAAAGTACTCTGCTGACTCAGTCGAAAAGGAAACGTTGAGACGTTGATTGAGACAAAAACGGTTTGATCGATATAGCCATCACAATAACAAATGAACCAGCATGATTTCACAATAATGACCAGTGTTTTTGATAGAACGACATGTGATAAATATTAGTTTCTGTCAAAAATTAAGATTCACTGTAAGGTAATTTGTCCTTAGGGATGGACCGTGCTCTAATCGACGTAAGCATATTTCCCCATGACGAGTTTAAAACTATCTCGCCCATATTACACCGCATAGAATTTTTTAGGTAATGAAATGAGGTTGGCCTACACAATTTATAAAACTGTGATACAGCATGCAAATCAGTCTAAAATGAATAAACAAACGTTTACGCCGAGAAAATTTCTTATGCCTGCACATGATACAAAGTACGAGAAAAGGTGAAGTGAAAGGATGTTTAATTCCAATCAAACCTGATACATATCTTGTACATTGGTTTCAAATGCCTTATCACTCTCACCAGGACGCAATGACAGTTACCCCCGATCAATCCGGTATTCATTTCAAACCACCGTGGTCAAGGGATATAGAGCTCACGCCCTTCATGGGAGGGGCGTGAGCTCTATATCCCTCGACCACGGTGGTTTGAAAAAAAATGGTTTGAAATAAGGTCAAACAGTTTGAAAATAAAGTGTAACTCACCAAAAATGGAGCCTTTTGTTTACGTATAGGCGAGAATTTTTCGAAATTCTCTTTGTCTTCGCTTAGTGCTCTCCGTGGCACAGCGGTTAAGGGATCGGACTTGTATGCTGGAAGTCGCGGGTTCGTTCCCAGCGCTGGCGCGGAGATTTTCCCCGTTGGGTATAAGGGAAAGCTCAAGCACAGTACCCCACTCAACCCAGGTGTCGGAAATGGGTACCGGCTTTACGGGGGAACCGTCATGGTGTCCTATATATAGGGTTAGTTATAAGACATTTGAAAAACCAATGCTAAGATCATATGTATCAGGCTTGATTGGAAATAAAGCATCCCAAAGATGCCGATGTTAACCTAACCTAACCTAACCTTAGCGGCATCGACATCTATGGACTAAGCACATGCGAATATTTTCATTAAATGAATGTCACAGTAGCGCTGACTCACTGTCGTGAACCACGAGACGCTCAGTGATTCTTAGTGGAATGAAATGGAATAATACCGAAACAAGTACAAACCCAAAATTTGATTTATTTTACTGTACTTTTAAAAATGCTGCCTTACATTGTATTTCTAATGTCATGCTCCTCTATGTTTTAATTTAGTGACGAAGTCCTTACCAAGCAAAGCACTAATTAGAGATGATTTTATTGTAGTTTTTTTTCTGTTCTGAACACTGAGACCGCGACTTTAACGTACAATAGCTGTGTGTGAGTGGGGAGATAAATCTTAATTCACAACGAGCCCATATTTTCCTGTTATTTAACTTTTTTTTGTTTAACTATCAGCAGAACGCTTCAATTGTGTACAACGTCAGAGCACGGTTATGGCTGCGAGCTCTATTTAGCTGAGCAAAAGCTTTCCAAAAATGTCAAGGTTGCAAGACACAATGAAGAAAACAAACTCTCCAATATGCAAGCATTAGAATGACCTCCGGGGTCAGAGGAATAAGAGCCTCTCGTTTTGTAAACATAAACATGACATGCTTCTGGAATATCAGTTCCGATCTTGATATCAAAAATAAAGAAAGAAAGAAAAAAGAAAAACAGTTTATTTTCAATAGAGTTGAAACATGAAATGTTAAACATTGGTTTTTGAAAATATCTTAACATTAACATCCTTGGTTGATAATTACACGCCGGTATCGAAATACCCATGTAAAATGTCCGAAGAAAAAATGATTGACAGAAAAGCACAACGATTGACAGAAAGCAATGAGTTCCCTTCATTGCGTAATGAGATTTTGCAGAGTATTTAAATATAAGTAACTGAAAAAAACACAATCCTCGAAACGCTTAGTCGAAAAACACTTTCGTTAGAAAAGATAGGAAAGAAAAGAAAAACATTTTATTTCCAATAAAGTATAACATGAGATGTCGATTCGTTGGTTTTTAAAAGACCTTAACATTAACATCCTTAACATTAACATCCTTAACTGATAATAACATATTGGTATCGTAGTACCCGTGTAAAATGTTGAAACAAAAAATGATTGACAGAAAAGCACAACAAAAATAAGTTCGTTCCTTGCTTAATCTGATTTTGACAGTGCATTTAAATATAAGTAATTAAGAGAACACAATCCTCGTGACGCTCATTTGAAAAACACTTTCATTAGTGCGCACATGTATTGAAATAAAAGCGAAAAACGCATTCGAATGCCTTAGCATAGAGACCCTTAATTGCTATTCATACATGCTTATCGTAATACCCATGTTAAGTGTTGAAATAAATGATTTAGATCTTTAATTGCTATTCATACATGGTTATCGTAATACACACGTTAAGTGTTGACATAAATGATTTAGATCCTTATTTGCTATTCATACATGGTTATCGTATTACCAATGATAATTGTCGAAACAGGATTTGGGGAAAAGCACAAAAAAATGCGTTCCTCTTCGTTACGGTAGTCATATTTTGGTAAAGCATTTAAATACAAGTTACTAAGAAAACAAAATTCATGTGACACATTGCTGCAAACCCTCTCGTTAGTGCGTACCCGTATTGAAAATATGAGCATAAGAACAATAGGAGCTAGTGATACGAGCGTGAGAGATTGATGTTAGATGTAAAATGACCAGATTTGACTTATTTTGCGTCTTGAACTATGAGGTCGACAGTCGCTAGTTAGTGCACTCCCATATTGAAATTTGAGCCCACGAACGTTGGAACTAGTGAAGTGAGGGATCATGGTTGAAAGTAAAACGGGTAGATCCAAATTAATTTGCGTCTTAGACTGCGAGGTTGATATTAAAGGCAATTTTACATTGTTTCGTATCAACTGGTACGCTAAATAACTGGCACGGATAAAATGAAAGATTTTACAATAATACAAAAACTAAATTTCATATGCTACTAGCTTCGGCACAAAAAAGTTCACCGGATTCAAATAGATGAGAAGGATCGTTGTACAATGCCGGCCGTAACATTTTCAACATTGCTGGGATAAAACGAGAAAGTCAAAACAACCTAAAATAGTGTGACCAAGGAATACTCAAAGAGTGTGACGGAAGACACTTCGTCACACAAGATTAACATGAGCATTTAAGGAGGAGAATATGTGCTACATATATAGACACGCACACACATACGAGTACATATATATATCCATTCACATATATACACATATACCTACACACGAGCGTCACATGTGCGTACATACATACATGTGCTCAATATTCGTATACAAGCAATCATATTGCATGTGCATATTATAAATATGTCTTGATGATTGTTGTATAATGTAACGAAAGATAAGATAATCAGCAATAAAAATTCCTGACTTCTTTTCCAGTGCGTACTGCAGTTCACACTTATTGTGTAGACGCAAGATAGAGAGCTATTTTAGCTTTGAATTCTCTTAGTGTTTGAGGGGTTTTGATGCTCTGGCGAGTTTGTTCCACTGTTAGGCGCTTGATACTGACAGAGCTTTCTGCCCAATGTTATGAACGGTATTTGATTAAGACATCACGTCTCCTATTAGGTCTTTGGTTGGTGACGGTAGGGGGATGGAATTTCACTATAGTGCGCACTTATATTGAAATAAAAGCGAAAAACGCATTCAAATACCTTAACATTGAGATCCTTAATTCCTATTCATACATGGTTATCGTAATACCCATGTTTAATGTCGAAACATATGATTCGGAGAAAAGCACGAAAAAAATGCGTTCCCTTCGTTGCGGTAGTCTGATTTTGGTTATGCATTTAACTACAAGTGACTGAGAAAACATAATCCTTGTGACGCATTACTGAAAACCATCTCGTTAGTGCGTACTTATACTGAAATATGAGCATACGAACATAGGAACTAGTGATACGAGCATGAAGAATTGATGTTAAAAGTAAAATGGGCAGATTTGATTTATTTTGCGTCTAAAACGATGAGGTCGACATTCGGGACTTGGGACTATTTCCAACTCTAACGCATCAACTAGCATGCTGAATGATGAGCTAGAAGAGAATAAATTGTTCACCATAACAAAAATCTATGATATTTCCTCCTAACGCTAATATCAGAGGAAAAAATTTATGGCGTTTCATCTTTGCATTTCCCCAGCAATGATGAACAGAATAGCTAGAATGCTCAATAAATATTTACTCTCCATGTATCAAATTTGAAAAGATGAAACCCTCAATGTACTTTTGTGATATGATGGATCGAGGGCAACACTTATGCTAGAAGAGGAATGTTCGACACTGACTGATGCGAGTACACCCAGCACAGCTCGAGCCAGCCAACATATACTACTGTACGCGCAGCTTGTAAGGCTTGCTGCAAAAAATCATAATACACTGTTACGGGGCTAGACATCGAGTTCTCAGATGTCTGTGTAAAATTTCACTTTATGAACATCTTTATTATTATGATTGTTAAAACTGATTGTATTATTTTGGGTTCAAAATCTCTTTGACTCACAGAACAACCTTCCAATCACGGGATAACCTTAGTATGCTTGCAGTCTGGGGCAGTTTCCGTTAACGTTCTCAATAAAGTTTCTGTATAAAGTCAGATAATCGTAAAGTTAAACTATAAACGTAAAGTAAATGACAGCAAAGCATGACAGCTATTAGACCTGAAATTATTTGTTAGAATTTCTAGTAACACATGAGAGTTGAAAATGAGCAATGATGTAATGAAGATGAGGTGATATCTTTCATTTTTGTTTCTATGTAGTATACGCCTAACTTATGCCAGAATTTGAACTTCTGTTGCATAGCTGAAACTTCTGCGTAAACTTCTTTCCAAACAGAAACTTAGTTTTCCAATCGTAAAATTTATTGATTTTCTGCTCAACATCAAATATTATGATCATTAGATGACGGCTGAGCAATTCCAAGTATATTTCAAAGCCATCTGAAATATATTTTATACACGTGCTCCTCACCAGGTGATCGGTGTCTCAGTGAGCACTCTGGTACGCTCATGATGGTCTAGATGCTGGGGATATTGTAGCATTTGGCGAAGATCAGATTGAGACGTCAACGCTCAAAGATAATAAACTCAAATCGTAGAGGTTACTAAAGTGACTAAGAATATGTACAGTAGCTCACACTGTGGTCATGAAGATAGCAAAACAACCATGAGACTTGTCCGTTCTCACACATATATATCTTCTCCTTGTCGAAACATTATAGACAAAGTAAGCATTGGTACTCACGATAATGTCACAAAGGATGAGCTCAAGCTTTTTCTTGAAAATTTTCGATGATGTTCGTGGCTAAGTTATTATAAAATTCATCTTCTGCATCTGAACATGGTACGGTCAGTACGTCCATGAGCAAGCATTGGTCAAAGGAGCCATCCGCTCGAAGGAGCGGAGCTAAGGATATGTAATTCTCTCCCTTCACCCCAAGCCTCCTTCTGTCCAGGTAGAGTGATATTCCAGACCGCAGAGAACCATGAATGCTTGCCTGGTTAAACTTAGCTTGTAAGCATCTAGAAAACCGGTAGAGTTCTGAGATAATGTTAACTGGACAGACAGACAAAAATTGGATTGTCTGGCAGCAACTTAGCTCACTGCAACTGAAGGACACAAACGACAGTGATCACAATCTGTGATCACAACAGTGATCACAATAAAGTCACAACCTTTATCATGATTTGCGAGTACACGGGCTCAAAATGTTTGTGCTTTTCTGGTCGGAGAGTGCCTGCTGCACCAACATTGTGATAAGACCTTTAATTTCTTTAATTTCATGGAAACAAATTATGAAATTGCTCGGTTGGAAGAGTGAAGTACGTCTCAGCGTGACAATCATTCAAAAACTACTGTAAACGCGTTTTGCTACTAGTATCATTGGAAGATTTTAAATAATGTTAGGATGGAATAGTAAATTTTTATATTTAGATCCTTCAGGACACTTGCAGCGGAAACCGAAGGTTTGGATTTATTTGGTAGACCCCGAACCACCATGGTCTTTCGTGACTCGTGAAAAACAATACTAAAATATTATTGGAACCAAAAACTAAAATATTACAGACAAACATATACTCATCCACATACTCACATATACACACATATACATGTGTAGGTGTAGAAAATGTATTTTAGAAAAATAATAAACAATCTTCCTCCTGCCCCATAGAAATGACAGCTTTATTGCTCAGTGCAATTGAAAGACACAATTTTATCAAAAATTAATAGAAAGACAAAAAGACTTCGAAAAACGTGAAAATGAACTAGTTTCTAATTTTCTAAAAAAGAATTTTAAGGGAAATCAAATTCCAGTCTAAGAGCAACAATAAAAACCTCAGCCTGCGTTAAAACATTAGCCTGCCTGCGTACTGACGTGTGGTTGAAATTTTAATCCTAATTTTGAGGCTGGCAAATTTTAATTATCGTGCATTCATTACTGAGTGTAAAGAATAATATTTATCATCTGGATTGAAATTGAAGTTCAAAAACCTGTGTGAATTAGTAATCAATAACTTTTTTTTTGACGGTGAAGTCTAATACTGCTGTTTTTAATATTGACTAATTCGATAACGACCAAAAGACCTTGAGCGCCTGGAGATATTCGCTCCTGAGCGGCTAGTTTTTCTGCTGAAAACGCGCACGTACGTGATTACAGAGGCGCAAGCAGTGTTGTAGGAAGGAGAAGTGGGGTTACGCAACACTGAATTCTTTTTATGCAGATTTATTTTCATAAACAAATCACGTAATTCACACCGTGACACGACCAAATCTTACGTATTTATTAATCAAGAGAGGAACTGACAAAAAATTTTCCCGTACTTTCAGAATATCGGGGAAAAATCTTTATATTTAGATCAAGTGAAATCATGTATAGCCAAAATTGTGTTCAATATAAAAAAGAATTTATTTCTTCATGATAGAGAATGCACTAAATTCGTTCAGTTGACGGAAGCAATTTTTGCTGGTGTAACTTAATTGTATTTTTCATGCAGTACTGAATACTAATAAAAATGGCAGCTAATATTCAATGATGTACTGAATGGATGAAATTTTTTGATTACCGCTATTTGAGGTGATAATTTGCTTGCCTCTCCGCGAGAAAAATGACCATTTCACACGATGTGCAACGTACGTTTCATTTAATAAGAGACGTTAACTAATAATCAACGGACAGTAAAGGTGCCAGAACCTTATTCAAACTCTAATAAATGCAAAAATCTTCTGAGTTCTCGTCCCAAAAAATTCTCCAGCATTAATTGACATCATCCTTTTGTATATACCAGCGTCAGATCAACAATGGTCGATCAACTAATGACAATAGCGTTGACGGTGAACACGGAATATTTTCAGAAGCTTAAACCATCTTCATAGGTAATACTCAAGTGTTGTTACATACAGTGTGTTTAGCGCAAATTGTCGACACCCAAGGCAGCTGTTCAATTTTGAGGAATTTCTTCGCAGGACGGAATTTACAGTAGTCGGAAATTAAGAAATACGTCAATTGAAAAAACTACACGTTATACTAAACGTTTAGAAAATTCACTCTTGAAAAAGACTTTAATTACGTTCGGTTTAGTTAAGCCAACTTAGAAAAATTTATCTACCTTACGTTCACTTCATCAACATTGCCTGTTGGATTCACCAGACTAAGAGGGAAACCAAAATATTTTTGAAAAACATGGGATGTATTATCAGAAAACACATGTAATGTACCTTTTCATGTTACTTTACAATTAAAGGAAAGTTTGTTCGACAACATCAGAAGATTTCCGCTTGAAAGCTAACCTAATTTGATTACAAATATTTTGCTAGAAAATCAATATTATGTTTCACCTGTTCATTTTCAGTGGGACCCAATTCAACATTTTGACGTGACCCACCAGTGATCACTGAGGGGATTTTCATATTGCTGCTGACCGACCAGCTGTCACAAACTCAGTTTTCATAAATACTTAATGAAAACTAGATGAATGCGCGATCTATTTAATTTTCATTATTTTAAAAATTTATTTTTGACATTAACTCAAATTTGAGTTGAATATTGAACTTCGGTTCAACCCGCTGCAGTTAACGTGTTCCACTTAGATTGCACGGTAGTAAAATTTGAGTAATTATTAGGAGGCTTCATTAATTTTTACCAGCTGATGGAACCTGCGGAAGAGATCATTAATGTTTTGCAGTGAGCTATTTGTGAAAAAATCTTACACGCTTTATTTTATGTGTAAGCCATCCGGAAGAAATATTAGTCACCCACTAACATGGATTAGCACCTTCATTAGCACGTATAATGAAGGCTATTCTGCGGGGAAATGAGTTCTCGAGTGTCCTAATGTACATCTGATCGATTTTAAAGTGCTCATGCATCAACCGATCCCGTAATTCAGCAACATTACCTGGACGATCTTCTTGACGTCTGACGTGTCGTTCAAGAAAATTGTCGTTCCCACAATTTTCTTTTATGTTCATGTCTGGAGACATACCTAACTCTCATTCAATGAAAATTTCGTGACATATCCTAAATGACTTCATGACAATTAATGAGTTTTATTCCGATGCATCCACAGCAGTTGTTACCCTGGAAGATCGGAACAACTTGCCCATCTTTTTTTATTTTATAAATTGCGAAAATTTCCAAACTTGATTATCTAGAGCCACAGTGTAACCATTTTAAACAATTTAAACAATTTATTTACCACAGGTGATAAAGAGGTAGAATGTTTCTTAAGTCTAGTACAATGGTCAAATTTGAACTTGTTCGGGCCCTGTGGGCCCGAACAAGTTAAGCGACTTCTAGGGCATCCTACCTTCACGTTATTCTAGGGTGTACAAAAATGTTTAACCTAGTTCACATAATCTAGTTTTGAATTAGACTGATCATTGAGATAATTAACTCGATATTTTATGCTGTATTTTACAATATAGGTCAAATCGGCTATATTTAACAGTATGTTCGATAAAACGATTCAAGAGTAGACTGAAGATCGGTTATGTTACCCATGGCAAGTTACATTATTACATGGTCATTAGTTACATGTAGGAGGCAAAATTTGTCATGGTGATCTTACACGACTAGTATTCTGATAGGAAGTGAGACTCAAGATGTCTTTTGAATACTTTGTACGAATTACATCCACGGATCTCCGCAGGTATGGAGTTCCAAGTTTTGGTTCCAACGAAGAGGATACTGTGTTGCGACCGGGCCTTTGAATAATAAGAAAGCATCAATTTACCTCGATTTCGGGTTAAATGGTCGTGATGATCAGTTTGCGCAGTTAATAATTGTCTTAGGCTATTGTCGCCATCATTTCTTAATGTTTTGTAAATGAAAAAAAAAATTTGTAAAGCTGTTTCAGGCAGAAAATTTTTAACTTTATTCAGGATTCCGATGGATTTTGATAATTTACAACTAATATGAGTGATGTGCTCTTTGAAGGTCAGATGTTTATCTATTATGATGCCCAGAAACTTACATGAGTTGGTTTCTTCGATTTCACCTTCGCCAATTTTAATGCATGGGAGAGATACATTTTTCTTGTATGAGAATGTAATATAATTTGTTTTATCAATATTAAGGCTTATTTTATTAGCTTTGAGCCACGATGAAACCTTATGAAGTTCATTATTTATACTCTCCACAATCATAGCGGGATTTTGGCTCGGAAGGACTGCAGAAAGCGTACTGTCATCGGCAAAAAGTATGAATTTGAAGAATGATGTAGATTTTACAATATCATTGATAAAAATCAGAAACAGGAGAGGCCCAAGAACAGATCCTTGTGGAACTCCATGGCTAATTGTCTGTGGGTCTGATTTTGCGTCGTCAATGACAACGTATTGCTTCCGATTTGCTATAGGTATGATCTGAACCAATCATGGGCAATCCCTCGAATGCCATAACAGTGTAGTTTCGAGAGTAGTATTTTATGGTCCACACAATCGAATGCTTATCGAAAGTCAAGAAATACAGAGAAGACAGGCTTTCCTTCATCTATATTAGAATAGAGGAATTGTAAATGATTTAATATAGCCTGTGTTGTTGATTTTTTAGAGCGAAAGCCGTATTGTTTATCGTAAAGAAATGATTTTTGTTCAAAATAAGAGTACACTTTTTTATACACAATCTTTTCGAATACTTTGCTAATAATTGGTTTGTACGGAGATAGGTCGATAATTGTTTACACAGGTTTTTTTCACCACTTTTAAAGAAAGGGTTACTCTAGCAACTTTAAGGGAGTTCGGGAAAGTGCCTAGGATGAGAGATTGGTTAATAAGATTGGATATCAGCGGGGATACAATATCAGCAATAATTTTAAGTACTTTTGTCGAAAACGTTTGTGACCCTTTCGATTTATTTTTCAGGTTGTTTATGCACGCAATTACATCGGAAGAGTTGGTAGGCGTAAAGAAAAAGGAGTTGTGTTCTCGAATATGATCCATGTATTCCAGGTGATCAGCAAGTTCACTTGGAATACCATCAGCTATAGTTTCCCCTACGTTTACGAAGAAATTGTTAAAGAGATTAGCAATTTATTTCTTCTCATGGTATTTTACATTATCTTGAACAATATGTTTAATTTTCTTTTTATCAGCGTTATTCGGTTTACAGCAAGAGTTAGGGAGGCGCCAAGTCTTTTTAACGTCAGCTTTAAATTGAGTAAACTTGCGGGTGAAGTTCTTCTTTTTAGATGTTCTTATCTGATTTGTCACAAACTCGACCATGCTGGTCGAGTTTGAAAGATACCTCAACTGGAGGACCCACTTATGAGGAGTTAAAATAGATACAGAAATGACTGAGCGTCTGCCTCTATGTGTATATCGCCGTTTGCACAAAGGCTCCATGAGATCTTCGATGAACACGACGGTGGGCATCACTGCTATTGAGACTGAATCGTAATTCCCCTGACTATATGACACTCCACTCCTCTATAGTCCAATGTGCGTAAACTTTGGTTCAGTTCAAACGAGTGGTCTTGTGGGCAGAAGTTTTAAGGTCGGTCGTTTGCCATCGTAGATTTCGCTATGAAGAGCTCATCATTGACGTTTCTCAGTAGTTCCACCCTTGATGCAAAGCGATTCCGGCAAACAATTCGGGACACATGACGGCGGTCCCAAACGGTTAGAATATTCTTCTGACAACACCTTTGCCTTGAATTGCGTTGTTTTCAGAATGGTTCTAAGGTTGGTAGACTTGCAACGACAGCGCGGCCTAAAACACCGGACAGTCCTGCTATTTCCTTCACTGAGTGTTCCATAACCTGACCAACTGCAATAGCATTTTTCCCCCATTCCGAGACGCCTTGCTTTCATTTCATAGTCGTGGACCAACTGATAAACAAGATCATACTTTGCCAGTTCTGAATGAAGACTGCTGCCTTTTCAGCACTCACATATCACCAAAACTTGTCATAGCTTAGAGCACCGATTGATAGTAAATAATTTACGCTTGAAAGCAACCCTTCTTGTTCAGGGAGCTTGTATACCAATTTCTTTCGAGCTTTCGACTACAAACTTCAGCCATCACTTGATAATTTATAACTATGTTTTAAATCAATAGGATTACCGGACAAAATTATTAGGAGAAAGTTTGCGTGACACGTTTTCCGTATGACATCACGAGCGTTTACTTTATTCTAAGCGGCCGGTCTCATTTTTCAATAAACTCTAGCTCATTTGTGTCGTTGCGCGCACTTCAATCATAAGTGTTATTACTACTCGCGACGTCATACGCGAAACAAATCTCACAAACTTACCCAATGGCTGTATTAAAAACCAATGTACTGGAATTCATTCTGCATTGCCTTCGCAACTGGAAATTAACCCGTTTTGTTTCTTTCTTTTTTAGCCTCTAAGTTTAAGGCCGGGTCCACACCATGATACGTGGGCTCTACGAGTAGAATTTGATAATGAAATATCACTTGGACATTTATGCTCGATAAGCCGCACATTTCCTAGCTGTTCAGAGATGACTCCACAAAATATCTCTTCGTGGAGTTTAGGTTAACTTTAACATGAAATAGTGCTTCATTTTGATGTTACAGCACTATTTGCTTTGATTCACGAATTGAATGATCACACTCTACAAAGGCCTCCTTTTCTATCGTGTAATGTTATCCTATTCTGAATAAGACTAAAATTATAAGTTGGTTTATGCCTCCCTACCGTAATAGAGATGTTCCAAAGAGAGGAAGGATTAAAGTACCGTTAAGTATGAAGTTGAGTAAACGTAGAATTTACGCACAAAATGCATTCACTCACAAATTCCTCTGCGCATAGAAACAGAAAGTTGAGAAGGAAGTTTGGGAAATGAAATAAAAGTTGAAGAAAAAAGTTACAGGTGCTAAAAAATCAGGACAGCAATGAACCGAGAAAAGATGGTCTTTGACTAAACAAAAAACAATTCCCTTTCAAAGAAGGCCAACTCAACGTTGAACTCGGGACCTCACATTTTCCGGTAAATCTGAAGGATATGTCAGTTATCGATTTTGTAAATTTCGATGCCTAAGCATAGTTAATTAGATCGAAATAAACAAATTTCTTCTATGCACTTTCCGTCTCAAATGAGTATTTTACTAGTTATAGCGGTAAATGACTTACCGCAACTCAAGTGTTTGAAGCGGTGAGTAATTCAAGGAGCACGTCGGACAGCAACACTGCAATGCGCACTCGCTTCCAGCGCGATCGTCATCAGAGGCGAAACCAAACCTACCGCTATACCTCGTTAAATACTCATTTGACGAAAAAAGTGTATAGAAGAAAAGTTGTTTATTTCGATGTTATTACTATGATTCAAGCAACAAAAATTCGAAAATCGCTGAGTAGCTGTTTATTCGAGCGCATTCGTCATCAAAGACGGAACTAAACCTACCGCTCTAAATCGTAAAATACTCATATGAGACGGAAAGTGCATAGAAGAAAACTTGTTTATTTTGATTCAATTAATTAGGTTCAGGCACCAAAAAGTGAAAAATCGATAACTGACATATCCTTCAGATTTACCCATTTTCCCTGTGGTGGCGCTAGTTCCTACCTCTGAGAGAATACATTTATGAATTGAAATAGCGAAATAAAGTCGCGCAACCAAAGCATCTGCCCGGTCTTTTACTTCTAAAGTACAGTTTCCCCTTACAATTGAATATTAAATTTTAGAGTCCTGTAAATAGTTTACTTATTCGTGACACTCCTATGCGTTTCGAGAACTAATTGCCCTCTGAAGAAAATGGTATTCAAGAATGCCCGAAGCAACCAAATAGTCTTATTTGCACGATTTATGAATTTCATTGAGTGTGTTGTAATAACATTATTGATATAAGTGTTGAAAATTCACACTTGATAGTACTCAGGCTGAAGGGATACGCTTAATTGAATTTTTTAATTGCTTGTAGATGCGATTCTGCCTCCAGGAATATTTTC
This sequence comes from Morinoia aosen, assembly GCA_030386875.1. Lineage (NCBI taxonomy): Eukaryota > Metazoa > Arthropoda > Malacostraca > Amphipoda > Talitridae > Morinoia > Morinoia aosen. The sequence goes on from CM059564.1 coordinate 3,592,319, forward strand.
TTCGCGCTTGCTATTACACGAAAATTATTTACGGTATCAAATTCATTCAGTTCGTAAAATTAATCATAATCCAGACAACCTTTACATTCCATTTCAAATATTTCATATTAAGGAGGACGTCCTCCATTTGGGCCCCTGGTTTGTAGGAATTTTTGTTGCTATAGGAAATGTAAGAGGTCAGGTACATCCTGTGGAAGAATGAGACTCGCATGTTCACTCGTTTACCCGCTATGAGGGTTTGAAGAATGAGGGGGAGGGGAGGGGGAAGTAGTATTTCATCATGTTACACCTCCCCCATGGCACTTTCTTTACGGCGCAACGTGGCTATGTCATCTCCTATGTCTCTGTATTACTCCATAATGATTTCAGAGGTGTAACCTGGACCATAAATTTAAAAAAAAATTAATTAAAATTGCTTACGTTTCCTTGTTTTGCCTGTTTTTGGAAGTTCGGAATGTGGGGTTTCAAAATGCATCTCCTACAGTTTCTAAGCTACAGTAATAATTTTTGTATCATGGGATGCGGAAAAGCTTGGAGATTACAGAAAGGAAAAGGGCAATTCGAAATTTGTTGCAAACAAAAGTTGTGACGTCACATATGAAAATTTTGCCCCCACAAAAATTTTTTTTTTCTTATAATGACTTTACAGATTTTCTGTTTACTTTTCGTAATGTTCATAATATTCTGCATTCATTGATACCAAAATCATCCACGTAGCTTGAAAACTGTAGGAGAAGATGCATTTAGAACCCTCCCCCCACAAAAAAATCCATTTTCTATGAATATCTCGTTTTATTTCAAGAAAATCGCATTTTTGCATCGGAGACAAACGATTTAAATTGCATTTCCTATCAGTATACGAAATTTCATTGCTCTAGGTTCAATAACAAAGGAAAAGGTCCGTAAGGGGACGCCGTCCTCAACCAGCTATACAGGACTTTTTAATGGGTTCTTATTCTCTCATTGATCTTGTTTATTTTATTACGTTATGCGTAGGGTGTCATTTTCTACTGGAGCTCCAGCTACTGACGTGTGAGCTGTGAATGATGCTTGCGGACTCTGTGCAGGCTGTCATTGGCGGCCTTGAGTTCGCTCATCGTCCGCAACATGGAGAATTTCTTCGAGAGACACGGCAGACGCGTGGCACGGCACCCTGTCATCACGGTGGCTGTGTGCGTCATCCTCACGGCCGTCACGGGCCTCGGAGTCCTCAACTTCCAAAAGGAGCTCAGGCCTTTCAAGCTTTGGTTGCCTCAAAACTCTGCCTTTATCAAGGTGACTACCTGACTGCTGCTACCTTGCACTCATGTGATCACTGCCACTATTAGATAGTGAACGTGTTGTTAGATTGAGGTCGTTTAAACATTCCTCTGCTCTACTAATGAAATGCACTTATTGCACCAGCGATAACTATTTTTCATAACATTAAGTTACTTTATTCTCAGTCTTCTTCATTTGTGAAGGGCTAACCCACGAGTCCAGTTGAAACTTGGGTATCTCAAATTACAAATCGAAAAACGCTCTAATAAGTGCTAGCACAGTGCATGCTACGACTAGCCTCGATTAAATTATTTGAAAACTGAAATTTTAGTAAGTCGTGGTTACGCTTTATCAGGGAAATCAATACTTGAATTGACAGAAATGTTTTTCACGAAACAGTATGAAATACACTCCTAATCAGAAGTTTAAGATCACTTGAAAATTTAGAAAAATGCCAACTTTTCAGTGATAAATAATTAAATGCATTCAACTAGGGATCAGTAATTACTAAAGGTAAAAGATGAGACAGACAAAAATAACAAGTGTTACAATTTATTAAGAAATCAACACTTTTAATGAATAATGACTTTTTCAGTTGATCATAATTATAAGACCAGGGTAAAAAAAGTTTAGTTTAAGGGTAATTTCCTGCATTTTAGATTAGTTACAGGTTGGCACTGATAGCGTAAAGGTTTCACCATGCCCAAAGCAAGCAAACTTTCCGAATTTGAACGTGGTCGAATCGTCGAACTGCATGAGCGAGGCTTGTCGCAACGCGCAATCGCAGCTGAGATTCACCGCAGTAAAACAGTAACTTGCAACTTTCTAAAGGACCCAGAGAATTATGGAACAGCAAAATCTAGTGGTAGACCGATAAAAATTTCACCTGCATTGGGTAGGAGAATAAAACGGGTGGTTTTTCAAGACAGAGGACTGTCTTCCAAGCAAATTAAGGCCCTCACAGATGCTGATTGCACTGCAGTAACGATCAGGCGGCACTTACGACAAAACGGCATGAAGAACAAAAAGCGTCTACAAGGTCCTCGGTTGCTTCAACGTCACAGAGTGGCCCGTTTACAGTTTGCTTGTGAGCACCAAACATGGGACGTTGAGGAGTGGTCTCAAGTTTGGTTTTCTGATGAGAAAAAATTCAATATGGATGGCCCTGATGGCTTCCAACGGTACTGGCATGACAAAGAAATCCCTCCTGAAATGTTTTCCACGCGCCTTAGTTGTGGAGGCTCCGTAATGGTATGGGGCGCATTTTCCTACGGAGGAACCATGGAGCTTCAGGAGGTGCAGGGTCGTCAAACAGCTGCTGGTTACGTCGGAATGCTGCAAAGATCATCTTTGTCAGCAGAGGGTCCTCGTCTGTGTGGTGATGGATGGATTTTTCAGTAGGATAATGCAGCAGTCCACACCGCCCGCCAGACTACGTCTTTTTTTCAAGAAAATGAGGTCACTGTTTTGCGTCATCCAGCATGTTCGCCGGACTTGAACCCAATAGAAAATGTTTGGGGGTGGAAGGCAAGAGATGTTTATGGAAATGGTAAACAATTCGCGTCAGTAAACGAACTTCATGCTGCCATCTTCATTAGCTGGTACAACATTCCTCGAGCCCTTATGGAAACCCTCGTTTCTAGAATGCCACGAAGAATTTTTGAGGTTATTAACAAGAATGAAGGCATTACTCATTACTAAGTTCAATGTTTGCTCACCTCAACGTCGTTGAAGAAAGATTTCCTATGGTTTTTGTATGTTGTCTTATCATTTTGATCAACTGAAAAAGTCATTATTCATTAAAAGTGTTGATTTTTATAAATTTTTACAATAATATTATTTTTTGTCTTTCTCACCTTTCACCTTTAGTAATTACCGATCCCTAGTTGAGTGCATTTAATTATTTATCACCGATAAGTTGGCATTTTACTAAATTTTCAAGTGGTCTTAAACTTTAGATCAGGAGTGTAGTAACATAAGAAACACTAAGAAATAGTGGAAACGTTAAAATATGAAGGCATTCAAGTCAAAGATCATAACACACATAAGGAAAGACTATAAGAGCGTCAGTGTTAGTCCTCGATCACGTCGTCTCAGAGCTTAGAGAACCGCTGTAGCTATTGAGCCGTCAGAAAAAAGATATGAAGGAACTTTAGGAGATCAATGAGAAAAATTGCCAAAGAATCACCAATGTTATTTATGCACAAACTGTGTAGAGAAAAACTATCTACACATTAGTTCAATTTAAAAAAAATATTAACTTTGATCGCGTGTTACGAAATAAAAAAGAATTGGTCGCTGTAAGAAACTTATGGCGATGCAAAGGAATGGTACACTTCAAAATCTCACAGTTGTATTCTTTCAATGATCAAAATGACACAGTGCTTTCTCAATCAATTTAGGCAAGACCTGGATTACGAAATATTGATGATTAGGGCAGCAATATCTTCAGAAGGAAGATTAAGCTAGCTACGTTCGTTCCAACCTCCTTAACCGTAACAAATATTTTCAAAAAGAGGAAGGTACCATTTAGCATGGAGTTCAACAAACAGAGTATCTGTGCTCAAGGCGTGTTCCCACACATGATGCCATCAATTAGAAACAGTGAATTAGGAAGTAAGTTTACGAAACCAAATACAAGTTGAAGAAGAAAATAGTTGGCGCTGAATAACAGAACAGCAAACTGAAAAAAGGCCCGAAACATTGCAAAATGGATTTTCTATTACTACAAAAGGAAGGGTAACCTCCAGGTTCAGCTCGAGACCTCCCATTTTCCCCAGAGGAACAGTAATTCTCATACATACAAATCGCAGTTAAATCCTCTAAGGGCTCTGGAAGGTCTCTGGTTTCAATTTAAAAAAAAGAGTAAAAATTAACAAGCATGGATAGCTAAATGATGTATTGAACAATAGACTGAAGTAGAATAGGGCAAGTGAAAAATAGGACAAGGGAAATGTATTATGAAGGGAATTAGACCTTTTAACATGGGCAAACTTCTATGAGGCTAATAACACTGAGCGATTGTGCGGGGGACTCTCGCCCAAGATTCTAACGCCGAGACGAATGACTTCCACGTTCCTCTGATTTGAATGTTTCTGACTCCAGCGCGTAACATGATCCCAAGAAAAAAATCCTGTCCTGGTTCTGCAATTCGTAAAATTATAAGGAAAGTATTGACGAATGCATGTTCTGAAATTGACCAAAACATCCTGTGCGCTTTAATGAAACGCATCCGTAGCTAATTATAGACTGTTGTTAGAGTAAACAAGTTTATTTTAATAAAATCTGAATGGCATGCTTCTTTTGTTGTTCTCCTTATATTATCTCAAATTTATATACAATAAAAAATTTTTCATTCATTTGTTCTTGTGTGTTCAACAGGGTTTATGTGACACCCTGCCCTTTCAGGGAACACAACTTTTGTGTTTATGGGAATTAGCGGTCCCAGGGGGAATACGAGTTCCGAGCTAAAGGTTAAGAAGGCCTTCCTTTTGTTGAATTTTAATAGATTTTTCGTTTCGTTTCGGAACTTTTTCGGTTCTCTGCTGTCTTGTTTCTCAGCTCGTACTACTTTCTTCTTCAGCTTTTATCTTGTTTCATAAACTTCTTTCTCAACTTTCTGCTTCTGCGCACCTTGTGCATTGATTCCTCCTTCCTTTCTTTGGAACGCCTTCGTTGCGGTTGGGGAGGCTTAAACTGACATCGAATTTGAGACACCCTGTGCACGGGCGTAAAGAAAAAAATAAATTTTGATATTTGCGCAGGTAACCAATTTGCAGTAAAAATTTTTGGATGACATTTGGTCAATAGCTTAAGACTTCCGAATATTTTCAACCAAACCATCGTGACAATTATTGGACGATATTTATACTTTAATCTACGGGATGTCTTGTGGGAAAAAAGCCATGACCACTATCCGACACCATAAGAAATCTGGCTATAGAGCGGAAGAGAGGCGAAACGTGGAATAGCAAAGCCATTAATGAAATAGTATACGAGGTTACTTTACTGAACGGCGGCAGAATTTTTAAACACTTAAAAATATTCTTCCTGACAGAATTCCTCAGCCGGAAGCAAAAGTTCTTCTGTCGACTTGGTAACGTCACACTCAGCTTTTTGTAAAAATCCTCAAAATTGAGCTTCCGTTCGAATAAAATGTGAAGATTTCGTCAAAAAAAGTTGAACACGCAGCATTGCCAAATCGACAGAAGAACTATAGTTGATGGCTGTACCGGTGTGGCGACGTTACATGCTTAAAAACCTGGCCCACGACCTTAAACTGTACTTTTTTGGTCTGTACCTAAAGAAAAGGAGCGAAAAATATATGAACATAAATAATACGTTTGCTTTGAGCTCTAGTTTATCCTCCCGAATCAAAATTTTCGTTTACTGGCGACTAATTAACTAACGAGGACAGACTCGTAGAGTTACATAGCCTAATTGTTCCAACGGATATTCATGAGAGCAGCGAATCTCGAGAGCAAAGTGAGATTAAAATTAAATTTTTTTTAGATGAATTACAGGCAGCAAATCAAAGATTTGATGAGAGAAATAGAGAGATAATGAACGAATATCGCTGCGCACAAATCGTTTGTTGCTAAAATAACACTAGCGGCAAGGTATGAAAAAAGTAAAAAAATACAACATAGAAATTTGACTTCACTTTCTCAATTCCAGATGCTTGACTGGCAAAACGAGCATTTCCCGACGCACTTCAGGAGGCACATGTTGGTGTGGGAGGCCCCTAACGTCCTGTCTGCTGAGGCCGTCAGGGACATGTGGCGCATGCACCTTGCCGTGACCGCAGCTGTGGAGCCCAAGTCCGGCAAAACTTGGTCTGATTTGTGCGCGAGACTTCCATCCCTCAGTGTCGACGAGACTTCCGACGATTATGACGATTACGAGCTAGGGACCTTAGAGTTTCGGCGGAGGAAAAGGGAAGCCATCGAAGACCTCGACGACATAAGTTTCGCTCTATCACGCGAGAGTTACTGCGGCGCTCTTGAAGACATGCCATCGTTTTGCTACGAAACCAGTCTTCTAGAGATTTGGGGTCTAAACGAAGAGGTCATTATGAGTCTCACTGATGAACAGGTGATCAACGATTTCAACAGCGCCGCGTTAAGCGACGTATTCGGAATCAAGACAAACTTCACTTCTTACGTGGGTGACGTGAGGCGAGACAACACTGGGAGGATCGTTGGTGCTGGCGCGGCAACGCACATTTGGATTAGCAAAGTAGACGAGGCAGCTGTTGAAGCTGGGGATTACAGAGTTGACCTAGCCAGCGGTCAGCTCGTTGATTCGACGGGCATGAACTGGGAAAATGTATGGCTCGATACTGTTTTCACTCCACGCTCAAACTTCACGAAAGTTCATGCCAATGCCGCAAGTAGCTTTGGGAATGTCAGTGACGACAATATTTGGGGCGACGTCAACTTCCTGATGTTGGGATTCATGTTCATGTTCGCATTCGTAAACGGCACTTTGGGACGTCGCAACAAAGTAGAACAGAGGCCTTTACTCTCATTTATTGGCTTGCTTAGCGTTAGTATGGCTATTTTATCATCATACGGAATATGCTCTGCAATTGGCATAAAATATTCCCCAGTAAATTCAATTCTACCGTTACTTCTGATAGGCTTGGGTGTTGACGATATGTTCATCATTACATCAGTGTGGGACAATGATACACAAGAAGCTAGTAGACGAACAGAAAATAAAGAACTAGAAGACGAGGACCTTGAAGCCAAAGCGGGCAGAACCATGCGTCATGCAGGTGTGGCGATCACGGCCACCTCTCTGACTGACGTCACTGCCTTCGCCATCGGAGCAACGACGCAACTACCAGCTTTACAATCTTTTTGTGCCTACGCAAGCGTGGGTATTTTAATTGTGTTTCTTTTGCAGGCATCTTTCTTCTTAGTTTTTTTGATTTATGACGAAAGACGTTTAAGGCAGAACAGAAACGGTCTACTTTGGTGCATCATACACAAGGACTGGAAACCTTCTCACTGCAGCCAGGTTGACATCCTCAACAGAGCATTTGAATGGTACGGCAGGTCCATCATGAAAGCTCGCTGGGTAGTGCTGGCGATAACAGGTGTTTTAATTGTTCTTTCTATCATCGGTACCTCTCTCCTAAGGCAGGAATTTAACCCTAACTGGTTCGTTCCACGAGATTCCTACCTAGCAGAATACTTCACGACATACAAAACGTACTTTGATAAAGAAGGGGCTCAGAGCTTTTTCTTTTTTGCAAATAAAAGCATGTCAACGACGTTACCAAAACTAATCGAATTTAATGTAGAGTTAGAAAATGCAAATTCGGTTTTGAACGTTCATGGATGGTTCAATTTGTTTAAAACCTACGTTCAGCTCAATGGAGAGCTTACAAACCGAACGTGGACTGAAGATTTTTTCTCAGAGGCAGTTTCGCTGTTTCTCTTCACACCGACAGGTGGGGCTTACAGAAATGACATCGTATTCCAGGATGATATCGCATGTAATGTCTCGGCGCCACCGATGAAATATTTTCGCATACCTTTCAAACATCGGCCAGCAGACACTCCTGAACGGCAACAAGCAGCTACTCATGAAATTCACGACCTACTGGCGCGCTTTAGCTTACCGGGATACGAGGGCGCCTGGTCGGAAGCCTACAGTATTTGGGAGACCAACTCGGTGGTGGGTGAGGAGTTGCTGAGGAACATGATTCTGACGGGCATTGTGATCATGATCATGACCATCATTTTACTCGTGTCAGTGAGGGCTGCGTGCCTTGTGCTGCTCAGCGTCACCGGCACGGTGCTTGGCTGTGCAGCATTCATGCACATCGTCGGCTTCACCATAGACACAGTCTCGTGCATCTCACTCGTACTTAGCATTGGTCTAAGCGTCGATTATTCAGTCCATATCGCACACACATTCCTCACAGAGAGATCTAGCAGTGACCGACTGGACAGAGTCGTGCAGAGTATGGGCCGCGTGGGGCCTGCAGTCCTGCAGGGTGGAGTGTCCACGCTAATTCCATTCGTCATGCTTGCATTTTCTAACTCGCATGTTTTCGTAACATTCTTCATCGTCTTCACACCTACCACCATCCTAGGCATGTATTACGCCCTCGTGCTCCTGCCTGTGCTGCTCTCTTACGTCGGACCCTCGCCATACGAGTTGGAGGGACCTCCAGCCTCCTCTATCGGTCAAGTTAATCATGCATTCTCCTGAGAGGGTTCGAGTATGCTAACTGAAGAAAATCACAGCTGAATATCTCAACAACTGCCATGTAATATATAGGATATTAAATAATACTCTTAGTAATAAAACGACTTTAAGTACGAAATATTTCATTCACCCGCCATGTTCCAAAAAATATAGCAGTTGAAAGTTGTACATACATAAATCTGTTAGTTCAAGGCGAACCACGTGCATGAGATGTGCCTGGCATAAACGTTTGAACGGCAAACTCTCGAGGAAAATTTGAAGACGAATATTTCAACACTGTCCAAAACCACAATACAATACGGCAAGTGCTAACAGGCATTGCGCTAATAAATAACCAAAATAAGTGAAAACCGAGGATTCAAGATACAATAAATTACAAATGAACAGCATAACACACAAAGCCACTAAAATTCACATTGAACAATGGGATGACTATGTCCAGTTCTGAGGCATTTGATAAATAAATTAACCAACTATTGAAGGATTATATCTAAGTTCACGGACTTCCTAAGCAAGTAATGCCCAAATAAGGGGTAACCTAATGCATGCCTGATCACTTTCTTGGTTTCCACGAATAAAATGAGTAATTTGTATGCAT